>JAPDVR010000021.1:26312224-26804724 GCA_026230005.1 Gila orcuttii | reverse complement strand
AATTGTATGGTAAAAGAACAAGCAGCTGTTGTGAACAGTTTTAAGATTGTGCTGGCCACCCCAGATGCTTATGGTCCCTTTATTGTGTGTGTGTGTGTGTGTGTGTGTGTGTGTGTTTTCCCCTAAAATTTGTTGCTGGGTCTAGGGAGAACATCCTGTCAGCAGACCCTCAGGAAAGGCTTGTGTGTGTCTGTTTAGACAAAGGAATGTGTGTGTGAAAAAGAGATAAAAAGACTAAAACACCTGCTTGATGAATAAATTTCCCGTTTAATACAGGAAGCAACAAGTTTCAAGCTAAAATCATAAAATCAACACCTTCCCTGTAATTTCACTTGCAGGAACCTTCCATCTCACGGCGATTTATTCGAATTTTGCGAGGTGGCTAATTTGTACGGATTTGTACGACTTCACTCGTACGAATTCGTACTATTTTTGCTAAATCGTACATATTTTACGAGTTGCCCAATTCGTTAGAATTTGTACGAATGACCCACCCCTGACTACTCCGTACCAATTTAACCCTTGCTGAAATGTTTTGTATTTAAAATCAAACTGACCTCTAACCTTTGAGTGATAGTATACAGGACCGGATTTAGGCATTTTAGGCACGTGGCAATTATATAAGAAGAAATTATATTTTTTAAATTATCATTATTATTATTAATAATAATAATTCTAATACCTAATAGTATTATAATTATAATTTTATTATCATCACTCTAATGCTACATCTGTAACACAAACACTATATAAATTACCTAAATTTACTATATAAAATATTGTATCTATTGTGCATAAAGGGCCAAAAATGTATTTTGCCTATGTCACAATAAGAGGTTCATTTGGTAGTATATGTACAGAACTGGATTAAACACATTAAGTGGAGTGTCAAGCGAATTTTGCTGCAATGTGTGTGGAATCAATAGATAGAACACACACAAACAAGTATCTGTCCAAGCGGTCAGTCATCCGGCAGCTGTTCTAATGGCAGTGTGAGGTATAATCAGTGTGAATGAGATAGCACAGAGCTCCGGGACGGCCTGGTCTGTGGTCGACAGGTCAGCACGGCTGCTCTTACGGGCTCCCGCTTGCAACACGCCACGCCACAGAGCTTCCTTCAGAGGGAGGACGAGAGAAAGGTAGAGTCAGATGTACAGATATAAAGAGGTTCTGGTGCACCACTGGAGGACGTTCCACTGGGCTGATGTGGCTGTCCTCACTTCATAGTCGGCCATCCGAAACAGATTCAACACCACACAGACCAAACCTTCCTGACCTCACTGTCCACAATACCCATGACCATCGGTGTCTCCAAACAAGCCCTGCACGCTCACAACCACTGAGATCAGCGTCTGCCAGACAGGAATATGAGACCTGGAAAACATCTTCTGTCTTCATATACCTAAGCATTTTTATTTATCTGTTTGGTTATATATGTTAATGTTATTTATTTCATTTATATTAAATGCACATGAATCAAAGAATAACCAAACATATTCTATACATAAATAAATAAATAAAAACATGAATTTATATGTCATGTTAGTTAGTTTCTAGTAGCTAGTTTAGTAGTTAGTTATTGTCTGGATCTATATTTATTCACATATATATTAAATTCACCTGTTCTATGATGAGCACGCTTTTTGATTTCTGAATTAAAATTAATTTTTAATTCATCACAGCAAAGCAGTTTTGTGCAACAAATCAATGTAATTCGTGCAACCAATGCAGAAAAATTATTAAATTGCTCTCCTCCTCTCCGACATTCCATCTAAAGCATTTTGGTGATCACTTTTTTGTTGTTGTTGTGCAAATTACATTAAATTCTGGATATATACTGTAAGTGTACCAGGGTTCTACAAATACATTTTCTATACATTAATGTTTTACATGTGAAGTTATATTTAAACATTCACACTGATGAAAACTATCAGACATGTGGCAATATTAGCATTATAGCATTCATCTGACATTCCAATTGAAATCCTATAGTCATTACTCAATCATAAATTCATGAAATGCTTCCTCAGAATGTCATTGAGGGCAAATGATTAACTAATTTGAGTGCACTGAAGAATATGAGGGGAAATAACTTTATATTTTTGCTCCAAACCTAATCAAACAAACCTGAACAAGTGAATCAAGGTCTTTAGGATTTAGAATTTTACGTCATTTATGACAACACTTCACTGTCGTTGATGGAATTTTCAGGCTATATAAGTTTTGATAATAAATCTAAATGTAATCCATAAGTAGTGGATTTGGAACTATCCCATCAAGTTTGAGATCTCTATTACTAACAGTCTCTGACGCCCGGACACCTTTGGTGCTTGGACCCCTAAAAATAAAACATAAAATAGGAAATGATATCGCAGAGAGGGTCCATCATGCAGACTGTCCTAAACTAAAATGTGTTTTAAACTAGATTTTCATGTTGCCTTTTATTTATTAAAAGTCAATGCAGTCCAGTGCTGTTTGAATCCCAATGTTCTTCAGAATATCACAGAAGAAAATAAGACATGACATGAGGGCAAGTTATGACAGAATTTACATTTTTAGGGTGAACTGTCACTTTAAAATAATAACAATAACAGTAATAATAATAATAATATATTTTTTACAAGTGTACATAAACCATTGGGTTTAAAATTTAATTTAAAAATTCAAAGTTCGTCCATATTTGACCTAAAAACCCCAACATTTTTTTTTAAATGTTTTTTGATATGCCTTTAATGGCAGTATGTGAGCACACACAAACAGTGATTTGAGCTATACACACTCCTTTTTCTCCCTCAGCTGTTAGTCTCTCTCTCCGTCTTCCTAAGCTTCTGTTTCTTTGCATCACCATGAGCACTGTTTCCTGTTTTTCATACAAACTCGTAACTGTCTCTGAGGACCAACAAAAGAACCTCGGTAACCTCACACACACACACACACACACACACACACACACTCACACACACACACGCACGCACGCACGCACGCACACACACACACACACAACACACACACACACACACACACACACACACACACACACACACACACACACACACACACACACACACACACACACACACACACACACACACACACACACACACACACACACACACACACACACACACACACACACACACACATATACTCCACTGGGAGGAATGTGAGAATAATAGCGATGGGTCTATAGGGTTTTATTGACGTCTGAATCATTCATAGATGGTGTGTTGTCAAGGCTTTTTCTTCAGGTCAGTAAACACCAAGAGATCCAGCACAGCAACTGTACCCATTACACTATACTAGAATATTCCCTTATGTTCAGCCACTAACATCGCATTTCACAGCTGCAACTAAATATAGAACACAATATGTATAGCCTACCAGGTACAGTAAATGACACCTACACCTATCAAATGCCAAATGTAGGCCTATATTTAGTGTGGAGCTATAAGGAAAGGCCAGTCATCGTCAGGCTCACAAGGAACATTGGCTGCTTTCAAAGTTTGCTTCAGTTTTGACGCAAACACTTAAGGTGCGGTCACATTTACTGTTGCTTGGTGAAATACAGTCATTTCAAAAGTAATCCATGCATTCAGGAGTATCGCTTGAGATTACCACACACAGTTTGCAACACATTACACACAAATTTCGCTCATGTCCAAGGTGGTCACATGAATCTGCTACATTGACCAACAGAAAGCTGTTTGGTTTGAAATTGACTTCGATGTTTTGCTTCACACACCGCTAGTGTGCAGTGTTGCCACCATGTGGACAAACTAATTATTGCAAAAAAATAAAGGTACTGGAGTTGTCAATAAGTACAGACTTCGGTACCAAGCCGGTACTGAAATTAAAAAAATTTGACGATACCAGCATCTCCCTAATATTTTGAGCGCTGTTGAACGGACTCTTAAACACTTCTGATTGGCCATTGTGTTGACGCGCTCAACATATATGTCTGTGATTGGCTACAATGATCAACAATGTCAACTTTGATGCTCTTCATCGAGCGCTTACACAGATACACACGGAAGCGTTTAAAAGCAGGCTGATAAAGGATCTCTTTCAAACGCACCCGTGTGTATCTGTGTAAGCGCTCGATGAAGAGCGTCAAAGGCAATATGTTTTTGAAACGTTGACCATTGTAGCCAGTCACAGACATATATGTTGAGCGCGTCAACACAATGGCCAATCAGAGACATATATGTTGAGTGCGTGAACACAATGGCCGATCAGAGACGTATATGTTGAGTGCGTGAACACAATGGCCAATCAGAGACATATTCAGCATGTGAACACAATGGCCAATCAGAGACATATATGTGGAGCGCGTCAACACAAAGGCCAATCAGAGGTGTTTAAGAATCCGTTCAACAGAGCTAAAAATGCTAGAGGGAAATAGTGGCATTGTCACATTTTTTAAATTTCAGTACCGAAGTCGGTACTTTTGACAACTCTAAAAGGTACATGTGCAAGTTGGGTCTACTGAGTATGCACCGTTAGTACAAGTCTACTATGCTGATGATTAGATTTCTGTCACGACAACTCTCTGAGTGTTTGGCATGGTAATGGATATGCAATGTTGATATATTTGGTCTTGGCAAAATAAATCTTCAACGCTGCTGCTGCTGCTGCAGAGTAAGTACGGGACTTACTACTGCCAATACATACATGACACACTTCTTTGAGCAAGTAAGACATGCTGCTGCTGGATAATATAGCACACATTAATTACTCGTAGCAGATCTACAGTGTACAGGTGGAGCTGGGGAAGTTGGAGGGTTTCTGAAAGTGTGCTGCAAACCGCTACAGCATATACTGGCTGAGTATATGAAGGTTGAGCAGCGAGCTCATTGGCTACTGATATAGCAGGAACCAATCAGCTGTGCCCTATATAGAGAACGATGTGAATGCAAACAGATTGAGTTAATCAGCCTGCGCCATCTAGAGTTTCATGAGAGAACCTTGTATTTACGTCACGCACCCAACACATCTGACCCTAGTGTACACATAAAAACTTTGTGCGTCAGAGTGTAGCGCTTTACACTCTTTTTTGAACACGTGTACTGTTTAAATCCCTTTTTTATGGTTTACAAACGTTGGCCTGCATTATATTCGGCAGAAATTGCATACTCTCTGGGTAGCTACTTCTTTTGAATAATTAAAAAAGTACATTCTACAGTATATAGTATGAATGTGTGTAGTATGAATGTAATTCGGACATACTATATTCGCCACAACCTCGTTGTCATTGTCATGTGACTTACGGCATCAGTTGTGCCTCTGCACTGCCATTCACCTCTCCTGTGGCCTCAGGAGATAGTAAAGTGTCCATCAGATCCGCACTTCAGAAGTAGGTCATCCGGGTACTTTATATGAAAGTACTGTATAAATAATACTGTGAATTCGGACATTATACTCTTTTTACATATTGTTAGTAGGCCTATGCATTTTCGGATGCAGCCCTTGTTTTGGCCAGAGGTTTAACAGTGCACTGTTCAATGCTAATGATGAACATTTAAGTTAACAAAGTAATGGGAAATACCTCCTTGAGGTATAGCAGTGATGTTGAGTAATACGTGACCAGGAAAAGGAAAAAACATCCTCCAACTGGGGGGAAAAATGGAACAGACTGAGAAATAGGAAATGTTGTGCTGAGTGCTAACAGTAAAGCAGCAGCGAATTACTTTTTTAACATCACTCTTCTTAACACGTCTGCCGTATGGCTTCAAAGACACTGCCGATATATTGGCTTTCTAATGTCTATCAAGTGTTTTTCAGATAACCCGTTGACAAATATTTTGATCTGACTCCCTCTCTTTAAAATGTTTTTGAGTGTGAAATTAAAGTGTGTGAAACAGGAAGAAACTGGAATAACAAAGGAGAGGAAACAAGAGTCATCTGCTATACGAGTGAACACACACACATTTTTACAGGTGACAATGTGCACATTTCAAAGCAGAATAATTTCACCTTTATTTGTATTTACAACTCAGTGTCTTATAGTTTTGATATTTAAGCAATATCACATAATCAAGAGGGCAGTTTTAAAGAACATTCTGATATTCAGTATAACAGTATAGGAAGTTGAACATCTAACTGAATATGTAAATGTCTCTGTAGTTTCAAACATCTTGGGAACAGGATCACTGCAGTGTAGCTTCATGCTTCCTCCCATGCTGGTCACAGAGAGAGCTGCAGAAGAGAGAGACCATAAAAAAGGAATAGGAAATGTTTGGCTTTCCATCAGAAACTTAAGCTCTTTTTGATGTGCCGAATAGCGCTGGAGTGGGTGGTTCGCTTCAGAGACTCACAAGCGACACATAAGCAACATCTTTCCTCATCTTGTTTTCCTGTCTTATTCAATTTTGGGTGGAACTTTCCAGACATTTTTGGGGGTAAATTAAGAATAAATAAGTGGAATATGCTGACAAACTTTTCATGTGAAAATAAAATCAGAAAATAGATTTGGAAAGCAACAAGAAGGAAGGTTTTATAGTGTCATGCAGCTTGAAGCTAACTATGTGTGTGTGTGTGTGTGTGTGTGTGTGTGTGTGTGTGTGTGTGTGTGTGTGTGTGTGTGTGTGTGTGTGTGTGTGTGTGTGCAGATATTCAGAGAGCAAGAAGATGAAAGCTAAAATAGCTTTTCCTGAAAATGCTCATATTTTCTTTGCTTGTTTATTTATTGAGTGTTTACTTTTTTGTACATTTCTCTTTCTTGTTTGTGTGACTGCTTCTTTTTCTGTTTATTTCTTTGATTGTTTGGATTTGGACTGTCTCTGAGTTTTATGTTCTTTCTTTCTTTCTTTCTTTCTTTCTTTCTTTCTATCTTGTTTGTTTGTTTGTTTGTTTATTTGTTTTATTGGACTTTTTATTTATTTTTTAGATTGTTTTGGTTGAATTTCTTTGCTTGATTCTTTGTCTTTGAGTCTTTGTTTAGTTGTTTTTTTGATTGTTAGTTTCTTTATTTTTTCTTTCTTTCTTTCTTTTTTGTTTGTTTGACTGTTTCTTTTTTACCTTGTTTTGGTTTAATTTCTTTGCTTGTTTCTTTCTTTCTTTGAGTCTTTGTTTTGTTATTGTTTGTTTGATCGTTAGTTTCTTTCTTTCTTTCTTGTTTGTTTGTTTGACTGTTTCTTTTTTAGCTTGTTTTGGTTTAATTTCTTTGCTTGTTTCTTTCTTTGAGTCTTTGTTTTGTTATTGTTTGTTTGATCGTTAGTTTCTTTCTTTCTTTCTTGTTTGTTTTGTGTTTCTTTCTTTCTTTGAGTCTTTGTTTTTTTTTGCTTTTTGTTTGACTGTTTCATTGTAGTTTGGTTTTCTTTCTTTCTTTCGTTCTTTCTTTCTTTCTTTCTTTCTTTCTTTCTTTCTTTCTTTCTTTCTTTCTTTCTTTCTTTCTTTCTTTCTTTCTTTTCTGTTGTCAACCCTCATTTACCCCCCACCCTCCCCCCCACATTTTGGCTCTTGGCCACTCCCCACACTTGCGGTCTCACTGTCTTCTTCTCTCCCAGAGAAAACCACTTAATGCAAACAAAAAAAGAGTTTTGTCCTCAGTTTGCAGAGCCATGTCACATTGCTACGGAAACAGCCATTTAACACAGTGAGGATAAATCAGTGAGTAAGTGGTAGTGTCTTTACATCACAGAGACTTGAAAAAAAACATCACTCATCAAGAGCATAGAGTTGTTTTTTATAATTATATGGATGGCAAATAACAGGCAGGATGAGAAAGGAATAAAATAACATACAGAGCCTGGGTGGATGTTACACAACGGCCGCATGGCACCAGCGGGTTAAGAGACTGTGGATCCTGGGAAAGGGATGTGAGTTTACTGTGTGTGTGTGTGTGTGTGTGTGTGTGTGTGTGTGTGTGTGTGTGTGTGTGTGTGTGTGTGTGTGTGTGTGTGTGTGTGTGTGTGTGTGTGTGTGTGTGTGTGTGTGTGTGTGTGTGTGTGTGTGTGTGTGTGTGTGTGATTGACTGTGTCTGAGAGAGTCAACAATTAAAATTACCCTGTCAAAGACCAAGTGGAGACATTGCCCTCATAACCTCCGGGCCAGGGCAGTAACTAGCCCTTTAGTAGTATGTGATGAGAGTGTGGGTGAGAGCACACACACTCACTCACTCTCAGGGCCAAGTCCTGTTTGACTCTGCAGAGACGGAGACTCGCAATGATATGTTTGTAAAAGAGAAAATGGAAACCTGAGAAGGGGAATTGTGTGAAAGAAAAAAATAACCTCGAAACAGAAAAACATCAAAAACACCCAAAACAACCCCCAAAAAAGAACGAAGCATTTATGAGGGCTGCTTTAGTCTGCTGGCTCGCTCCCCGATCTTTAGCAAGGCGTCACTCCGGGTCAGCAGCCCGTCTCACAGACGCTGCACTGTCAATTATGGCACTGTCATGGAAACTGCAGAAAGCCATGGAGAAAATGCCCCTCACTAGTGCTGCTTGTCTAGAAATAACACAATCGACTGCTATACTTTAACAATCAGAGCACACTGTAAACTATTGCCAAAAAAGTTAAAGTAATATCTTACAATATTCTGTACAATATTTAGAATTTAACACTGATATAAATGGAAGCTAGTTCCCTTACTGTCATAACAAATAATATATATATATATATATATATTGTTTTCTTATAACTGTATCATGTGAAATTGAGAAAATTGAATCATGTAAATATATGTTTCTTTTAAAATCAAGATTATGGCATTACACCATTATTATTTTTTACTATCAGTTATTTTTCTTCAGTTTGTCTAATAGCATTACAGAACACAATTGGTAGCACTGTGTTGCATAAGTTTAATTGTGATTTAATCATATTATTATTTGTGATTGTGAGTTAATTATATAATTATTATTTAAGTACAACTTTACATGTGTAGACTAGCCTGTGACCCTGGATCCCAAAACCAGTCAGAAGTCGCACAGGTATATTTGTAGCAATAGCCAACAATACATTGTACTGGTCAAATTATCGATTTTTCTTTTATGCCAAAAACTCATTAGTAAAGTAAAGATCATGTTCCATGAAGATATTTTGTACATTTCCTACCGTAAATATATAAAACATTTATTTTTGTGAGTGAATGCAGCACAACCCCGAACATAAATGGACAACTTTCAGGCGATTTTCTCAATGTTCCGAATTTTTTGCACCCTCAGATTCCAGATTCCAGCACAACAAATCAGCAAATGAAAAAAATGCTGGGAACTTGCTGAGAACCTAAACACTGTGTACATACTGTCAGGATTACTGTAATGCAGACAGATAATTATTGTAATTCTACAGTGTAGCACTGCTACATTACAGTAATTTCCTGGACCTACTGTGAAGTCTCAGTATACAGTCATCATTTAATTGCAATAAATTGTAAAACTACAACTGTAAAAATGTACAGTCCTGTTTATTGCACATATTTCACATGCAATGGAGGTGGAACTAAAAAACTACAAATGTGTTAAAGCATCAGATAGGCTGAAATCTATATAACCACCCATATAGCCAATGCATAGAAGTCTTAGCAGGTTTTTCTAACTGTAACTATCACAACCTGTGTTTGAAGCTCAGAGTGGAATGGCATGTGTCCATTTGGTTGGGTCACAGTTACCGTCCTGTCCTGGGTTTGAACCCACAACCCAATGGTCACACAAACCCAAGGTCGCCAAACCACCAGGCCTGTGCACAGCCATGCTCGTAAATTATGCCGACAGTTCAGGAAAGAAAAAGCAGAGGAGACTTACGCTCCAGTTTAACAATATAGATTGGCCACAGGAAGTCAGGAACCAGCGACCAGCAGTTTTTTGTTTTCTAGCGCTGTCTCTGGAATAATATTCTATTAAAAAAGCCACCTACTCACAGAGATCAAGTTGCAGTAAATCAATGCGACATTTCAAGTACTATCAGTGCTAAAATGTCAAATATATCCTTCTTATGATCTCAAGATGTTGTAGAGAAGTAGCAGAAGCTAATATATGATTTTGACTTTAACATTGGGCTCTTCCTTGCTTCTCTGAACTCTAGACTGGCCTGTCAGTTACCCCATCTCATCCACTTTTCCATTGTCGGGCCAGTGGCTAATAGTGTGCCGGGCGGCTAGGCTAAATAGGCCAGTAGCCCCACATCACTACGCTAAACCAGCCTCCATACCATACAATCTCTCCCATCTCACAACATAATGTTATCCTGCCAGAGTAACAAAGGCAGCTCATTATAGAGAAGAACTAGAACTCAGAGTTATCAAATCAGTTGATATTTCACTGGTTTTGGCCATCCTTCCTGTTAGACTGTCTCACAAATGAATTAGGATGAATAGCTGTCAGCTGTTAAATTTAAGTACACAATTAGATAATACCGGTTTAGGTCAACCAATTACCAAGCAATGCTTAATTTTGTTTAGTCTGTGGTGTAAAAAGGTCGCATTAGCAATTAAAGGAAAAACACTTAAGCAAAACATGGTCAGCTCAAAGTTTACCAAAATTTTTGGTCCCAAATTGGTATAAATTTTACTGGTAGTTCACTGTATGAAGAATTTTTTGGTATAATATGTCACAGTTTACTTTATTGTACTTTAGTGTCCTGCACCCACTAGTAAAAAATATAAAAAATTATATCTGGTGTCTGAATAATTTTTGGTTTAACTGTATATATATAAAATTCATATTACATCATGCATCTACCAGGTGTAAACAGGGTCAGTGTGTCCCGTAATAGATACGTGGTTCCTTTACGCATTTACGGGTATACACGCATGTTTGTTCGCGCACAGATATGCGCCACGTCCTGCTGCTTACACAGGAAGGGAAGGCAGAGCTACTTCCTGTCCAAGAGGGGAAGAGTAAGGGTATAGTAGGGGGCCACACTTCCTGATAAGAAGAAGAAGGGAGGAAAGAAACAGAAAATATACAGATGACATCATGCGGTAGGTTTGCTGGACGGGGTTTTGGGGAGAGTCCGTTGTTTGGCTTGATGGAAAAGCTGAAGCAAGTGTGCAAATAAAAACACACACACACACACACACACACACACACACACACACACACACACACACACACACACACACACACACACACACACACACACACACACACACACACACACACACACACATGCACTCTTCAGCTGCAATAATAAAACACTTACACAGGTCAAGGTCTTTCGCCTTCTTACTAACTGACACATGAAATCACAAACACTCCCACGTGTGCAAATGCATAAAACACACACAGAGACACGCAGAAATTTGCTACATGAATAGTCAAGTCAAGTCAAGTCAAATATATTTATATAGTGCTTTTTACAATACAGATTGTATCAAAGCTGCTTCACAGTATCAATCAAAATAACTTAATGTTTGTTTATTACTGGAAAAAAGACATCCAAGTTTGGTAGGGCTGATCAATGGTATGATTGGTTAATTAATTTGAATATCCACAACTGAGCAAGCCAAAGGCAACAGTGGCAAGGAACCGAAAAACTCCATCCAGTGACCTAATGGTGTCCTAACACCCCATCAGATGACCCAATGGAGAAAAAAAAACCTTGGGAGAACCCAGGCTCAGTCGGGGGCCAGTTCTCCACTGGCGTTTATGAACTAGAGGCCAAATTTACAGTAACTGTAAGATAAAAAAATGTATATGAATGCCTGGCTAAATAGATGCGTCTTCAGTCTAGTTTTAAACTGGGAGAGCGAGTCTGAGCTACGAACAATATCAGGAAGGCTATTCCAGAGTTTCGGAGCTAAATGTGAAAATGCTCTGCCTCCTTTGGTGGATCTGGATATCCTAGGAATGACCAGAAGCCTCGAATTTAGTGATCTTAAAGAGCGCGATGGATTGTAAGGCGATAGAAGATCCGTTAAATAGACTGGAGCTAAACCATTTAGAGCTTTATAAGTCAAAAGCAATACCTTGTATTTAATACGGAACTTTATAGGTAACCAATGAAGTGAGGATAAAATCTGTGTTATATGATCATATTTTCTTGATCTAGTAAGAACTCTAACGGCTGCATTTTGGACTAACTGTAGCTTGTTTATTGAAGATGCAGGACAACCAGCTAATAAAGCATTACAGTAATCTAGTCTCGAGGTCATGAATGCATAAACTAACTTTTCTGCATCAGAGACTGATAGCATATTACGTAGCTTAGCAATGTTTCTAAGGTGGAAAAAGGCAGTTTTTGTAACATATGAAATATGCTTTTCAAAAGACAGGTTGCAGTCTAATGTAACACCCAGGTCTTTTACTGTAGCGGATAAAGTAACAGGGCATCCTACTATGTTAAAGTCGTGCTGTGAAAGGTTTTGTGGACGTTTTTTAGAACCGATAAGTATTACCTCTGTCTTGTCTGGATTTAATAAAAGAAAATTACGCGTCATCCAATCTTTTATATCTTTAACACAATCTGTCAATTTGGATAATTTAGCGTATTCATCTGGCCGTGATGAAATATATATTTGAGTGTCATCAGCATAACAATGGAAACTAATTCCATGTTTCCTTAGAATATTACCAAGTTGCAGCATATATATAGAGAATAATAAAGGGCCTAACACAGATCCCTCTGGCACTCCATAGTTTGCTGAAGTTATAATCGATTTTTCTCCATTTAAGTAGACGAAATGGTAGCGGTCAGATAAGTATGACCTGAACCAGCTTCATGCTTGTCCTTGAACACCAGTGTAATTTTGTAGTCGATCTAAGAGTATTGTGTGATCTATAGTATTGAACGCAGCACTAAGATCAAGTAAAACTAGTACTGAGATACAGCCTTGGTCCGAAGCTAAAAGTAAATCATTTGCGATTCTAACAAGCGCAGTTTCAGTGCTATGATGTGGCCTGAATCCAGACTGAAACTTTTCATAGATGTCGTTTTCTTGCAAGAAAGAGCCGAGTTGAGCGGACACAACTTTTTCTAATATTTTTGACATAAATGGAAGATTCGAAATGGGTCTGTAATTTGCTAGGTTATTTGGATCTAATTGTGGTTTCTTAATAAGAGGTTTTATAACTGCCAGCTTGAACGTTCTTGGAACATGACCTAAAGATAAAGATGAGTTAATAATATTGAGAAGAGGCTCTTCCACTATAGGTAACACTTCTTTCAGTAGTTCAGTTGGTATAGGATCTAATACACATGTTGTTGTTTTAGATGAAGTGATAAGTTTACTTAACTCTTTTTATTCTATGGTTGTAAAGCATTGTAATTGTTCTTGCGGGGTGATAATTGCGGCTGAATTATAAGGCGCAAGCAAAGATCGAACGTTTACGATTTTGATTCTGATGCTTTCAGTTTTCTCTGTGAAGAAGTTCATGAAATCATTACTACTAAACTGTAACGAGGTATTTTGTTCAGACGATGTCTGTTTATTTGTTAGTCTAGTCACGGTATTAAATAAAAACCTTCGATTATTTCGGTTGTTTTCTATTAATTTGCTGAGGTGCTCAGCCCTGGCCGTTTTAAGTGCCTTTTTATAAAGTGAAATACTGTCTTTCCACGCAATTCTAAAGACCTCTAAATTAGTTTTTTCCATTTACTCTCTAAATTACGTGTTTCTCTCTTTAAAACATACGTAGTATTATTGTACCCTGGTGCTATACTTTTTTTTCTGACCTTTTTTAATCTAATGGGTGCAACAATATCCAATGTTCTAGAGAGAATGGTGCTCATAGTGCTAGTTAGTTCGTCTAATTCATCTGTTTGTTTGGGTTCAGGCAGCAGCTGAGACAGATCAGATAAGCTATTTGAGAAATGATCTATGGTGGATGGACGAATTGTTCTACCTGGTCGATAACGTGGCGCAGCATGACATATTACAGCAGTGCGTAATATGCAAGTTACCAAGTAGTGGTCAGTGACATCATCACTTTGTGGAATGATATCTATATCGGTTGGATCGGTTCCATATGATATAATTAAATCGAGTGTATGATTAAGACGATGAGTTGGTCCGGTGACGTTTTGCTTGACCCCGAAGGAGTTTAATAAATCTGTAAACGCAGCCCCTAACGCATCATTTAAATTATCTACGTGTATGTTAAAATCTCCAACAATTAATGCTTTATCGACGTTGACCAAAAGATCTGATAGAAAGTCAGCAAACTCTTTTAGGAAATTGGCGTAAGGCCCTGGAGGTCTATATAGGGTAGCCAATGCTAGAGATAATAGGGATTTTTTTCTTATATCTAAGAGCGTAACATTTAGCACAAGCACTTCAAACAAATTAAACCTATGACGAGTTTTCTGAATAACATTAAGGATATCTCTGTATATTGTTGCAACACCGCCGCCACGACCGATCAGACGGGGCTCATGCTTATAACAGTATCCTGGCGGAGTAGACTCATTTAGACCGAAATAATCATTTGGTTTAAGCCAGGTTTCAGTAAGGCACAGAACATCGAAATTATTATCTGTGACCATTTCATTTACAATAACCGCCTTAGGTGTGAGCGATCTAATGTTTAGAAGACCTAGCTTTAGAAATTGTTTTTGTTCACTAATAGCGAGATTTTTTGTTTTAATAACAATTAGATTTTTTCTAGATCCCGCTGTAGATGTATTATTTGATCTTAGTAAAGGAGGAATAGACACAGTTTCTATGCAATGTTCTACACTAGTATTAATATCAATTCAATTGGTGCAGTAGAGACTGTGGTTTGGATTTTTGGTTACTAAAAAATATAAGTCTAATAGTGTGAAACTGGATTTGTTCAATGGTAGTACTTGTGCAAAACTTACTCTCATTGTTATGCAATATTTTTATGAGCATTTTGGGATATTGCGTTTAAAAAATGCTGGAGAAATGGGCATAAAAACTAAACTGTGCATAAAAACGGTAACAGTTTATTTCCAGTCCACTTTAGACATTCTACTAACTACATGTCAACTACCAGTCATTATACTGTCTGCTTAATATCTGCTAAAACTTAATTTTGATGGTCCCCAACCGACATTCTACTGACTGTAAGTAACTTTGCAACTGCATGTCAACAGTCTAATACTCTGAGAGTTGTTTGGCATGTAGTTGCAAATGAATGATAGTTACTTGACATGTAGCTGCATAGTTACAAGTGAGTAAAAGGTGGCTAATTCGTACGAATATGTACGACCTCACTCGTATGAATTAGTACGCTTTGTCTAAACCCCAGTGATGGGTAGGTTTAGGGGCAGGGCCAGGGGTGGGTAATTCATACGAATTTATACGAACTGGGCAACTCGTAAAATATGTACGATTTAGCAATAATCCTACGAATTCGTAAGATTGAGGTTGTATGAATTCGTAGTTCGTACGAATTAGCCACCTCGTAAAATTTGTACGAATTGCCGTGAAATCGAGTTGGAATGTTTATAGTGGACTATCGAAATAAAGTTTAACCTAAAAAACGTATGAGATGAGGTGGATAATTGTATTATCCGATAAGAAGACATGCGCATAAACCATGACGGAAACACATTTACTAAACCAATTCCTTGATGTGCAACAAAAAACCCATGTGACTTTGCCTCAACAGATCATGTGATAAGTGGACTAAACAGAACCTCATCTCATCTCATTGCACTCAATAAAAAATGCTGTTTTAGTCATACTGAAATGCCTGAGCCAAAGTCTGTCATTAAAATGATTTGGAATAATTGCCTCCTCGAACTGTCTCACACCATTGCGTTCCCAAAAATTCGACATATGCCTCCGAACAGATGAACACATTGCATGACGTCTGCATGCTCTGAGGTAATTTAATAGGGAAAAAAGAGATACAGTGGATTCAGGTCTCTCTTCAGCGTAAGTCTACGGCATTATTAAAATGTATTTTTGATCATTTTCCAAGCCAAAACTATACATCTAATCACTTAAAATATATATATATATATATAAAAAGACAACTAGGCTTAATAGAAGAAAAAAAAAATAGCATGCCTCTCCTCAATAAGCCTTTATATTCTTAATATTAGCATTGTAGGGCTCGAGACAGACTCACAGTAAGTGTGACAAAAAATAAACATATGCAACAATAATTCAAAATATAGTTGGGTATAAGCTTTGTGTGCATCCATATGTGGTTTAATCTCTGTAAAGCTGACCAGTCAGAGTCATTTTACAGTCATATTTGAAATATGGGGAACCGTTAGTATATTTTATAGTAATAATAATATAGTATATTTTAGATTTGTGAGATTTACATCAGTCTATTTACTAAATATTTCAACAGATACGTGATAAAAGTTTTGTTGAATGAATTTATAAAGGGAGGCCTATTCTATAATAAATTAGATTAATCTAAAAAAAAAATCTAATATTTTACATAAAATATTATTGTTTGACGTATGATATCCAGTTTTAAGGTTGAATTGTAAGAGAACTTTATTTGGATGTTGTAACCACAATCAACACAACATGAAAACATCCTAATTTTTCTGTCTGAAACTCGGCTATCAGAACTATGCAGGTGTAGAAACAGTGTAAGCAAAAACGTAGCAAAAATGTTCAAAGGCATTGAGAATGCTTTGAACCTCTTTATTTTTAGGCCCAAATCGTAGAAAACAAACACTGGTCAGTTCACTGATTATGAGATACAAAGACTTAAGGGGTCTGTTAGCTTAAGTTGAAACATTGTTTTAAACTTGTGATTGCTGAAGCCTGCAGAGTTGAGTTTTGCTTATTTATCCTTTCAAAAAAGTCAAAATCTTTACAATCAGTTTAATATGAATTGTTTTTAAATAAATAAAAATTCACCAGGGGGGCATTGCCTTCTCAAAGCCACAGATGGCCGATAACCCATAAACTGTGAAAGATAAGGCGCAATTCCATTGACGACCACAAGAGTAGCTTTTTTTTTGTCTGCTGTCACACACAAAATAGAGTGCAGCTCAAAATACACGTCGTTTTGCTGACCTGCACATCGGACTTCAGAATTACTGGACCTGCATGATCGGTCAGTGTTGTTCTTTCCATTTAGGGAGCCGGTCAGGGGTGAAAAAAAGCTCATCTTCCCTTTAACATCCTTCCCCCTGCTGCACATGCAGGGAGATATTCTCCAACACACAGATTCCTGCTATCCCAACATCCCCAGTTTCCCCAGGATCTTCCTCTGTTTTGACATTCCTGCTAATTTTATGGCTAATTAATTGGCGGGATGAAACTTTACAGCACGACAGCTGACCTGGACCTAACTGAGACCACTTAACGTCTTGGCAAGAAAATCTGTGGTGTGTCATTCAACAGACATCCGAATATAGTCAGCATGATATGGGGGAAAAGAACACATGAAATGTATCATTTGATGTAAAACACACACACACACACACACACACACACACACACACACACACACACACACACACACACACACACACACACACACACACACACACACACACACACACACACACACACACACACACACACACTAGGCATCCTGACTGAAATGTAAATGCTTTGGAAAGAGTAATTTACCTCTTGAAAAACACTCTTATATCAATCTTTTTGTTCTCAAGAATTGAATGAATCAACATGAGGGAGCATTTCATTAATCTCAGAGCTGCCTTTTTTTTGTATGAAGACATAAGAGAAGACAGTTTAAGTTTTGTTCTCCTCAGTCGAAAATGTTTTCTTTTTGTCCATGGTTTTAGGGGAAAAAATAGCTTAAAGAGCCAAACTCATTTTGTGGCTGATCAAAAATCTTGGAGGAGGGAATCAGAGAGACGAGACTGGATTACAACTTAAACATTGCGGCCCTGCATGCTCTCGCTCTCTGTTTCTCTCAAAAGGCAATAGCAATTGCTGCCACATCACCATTTTACATAAATCAAAAAATATGCACCTAATGCATGTGTAATGATTTTGACAAGCACCCAACATTTAGTGACAACTTTATTTAGCAAAAAAAAATGCATTGATACATTTTGATGTGTAATACAATTTTTTTTTTATTTTAATGTTTTTTAAGAAGAAAAAACTGTCTAGAAAAGCACATGCACTCTGTGGTGTGGGAAAGTGTGTTAGTTAAATACTATATACAATTGTGTGTTTTCAATTTAATTGCTTTGATTTAATAGCTCTGAGACATTTTTTATTGCAAACTCTTTTTATTTGAAGATAATTATTACCAAAAGGGGGAGAGTTATTACCAACTCAGCATGATCCTCAAGTGCTAAGAGGATTACACAATTTCATGTCCACATGTCCCAATTCAAACATATTCAGCCACACAAAAGGGAAGAATGCACGATAAATTAGTCGCCAATAGATCGAAATACTTCAGATGTCATGGAAAAGTGTATTTGAAAGATATTAAGTGCAGTATAAAAGAGTCTTGAGTGGTTTTCACATACCCAGTGCAAAACGTATTTTCATTCAACCTTATATAAAATGTCTATAAAAATAGAAATAATATAAAAAGCAAATAGAAAGACATATGTATATATAGCAAAAAATATTCACATTCTTGACTTCCACGTCCCAGTACCCAAATTTGAGACCTTAAGCATACAGTAGCTGGATGGAGTCAGCAAAATTATCGGTTAAATTCGACCACAGTCTCAGAAAGTACAGGTTATCAAGACCAGAAATGACTAGTCATACTGTGAAATGCAATTAGTGAAGTCTATATTGTGAGAACCATCCTTGACATTTATAGAGTTCAGTAACCTCCAGTGATTCGTGAAACGGGGCAAGATGATTCCCTGAAGAAGGTAACTCAAATAATTAGAAAGATCTGAGACTCGTATGTGCACCAGACTTCAGGTCTGCGTGGAGTTCGCAGTTTTATCCCGTAATGCATGCGCTGTAGTAGACGGCGCTGCTGGCGTCAGACAGGGCTGATATCAAAGCACTGCTCTCCTCGCAAGGGGCGTTCCTGCTCAATCGAGTCCTGCTCGCGCTCAGGTATTGGTCAAACTCAATCCTGTCCACTTCGCCCCAGAATTCAGCCGAGGGTCCAAGCTGGTCCACAGCATCCAGAGAGGGCGGAGCGACCTGAGCCACAGCCGAGGTCTCGGGCGGAGGAGACAGCTGGCCCAAATGAGAGGTGAAGGCAGGTTGGGGCTGACTGCTCCCGTATATCTGACCGTAATAGCCTGTAGGTGTGGGAGTGTGAGGAGCCTTGGAGGATTCTGGGAGGCTCATGTTGGGGTAGAGACTGTTAGGGTTCGTGGACTCGACCACCAGGCATTTGTCCTGCAGTGGGAGGCAGGCCAGCGGAGACTTCTGGTTGAGGTGTGGGTGGGAATGCTGGAGGTTATGGGAGTTGTGGTGAGGGTGGTGGCCAGTCTGATGGTTTGGATGCTGGTGGTAGTTTATCCATGAAGTCAGACCCACATCTTCCTGCATGTGAGGGGGGAAAAACACAGAATCTCCGCCTCCCTCCTCCAACACGTCTAGAGGGGACATCTCTGGCGTCGGCAGGCCGAAACTCTCCAGCTCTGGAGCTCCAGAGTGGTGGAGGTCTCGGAAGTGTCCCAGAGGAGGCAGCAGATGATGGGCATGGCGGTGCGGCGAGTAGGCGTCTCCGGGACCCGGACCTCCGTGGGCCAGGCCTTGGAGGAGCAGACCCGGTTCCACTCGTTTCATCTTCTTGGGCTGTTTCTTGCGGCGAGGACGGTATTTGTAGTTGGGGTGATCCTGGAGGTGCTGCAAGCGGAGCCGTTCAGCTTCCTCCACAAACGGACGCTTGTCTAGTGTGCTCAGAGCCTTCCAGGACTGACCTAAAAACATCATCCAATCAGTGTTAGTGCTTCAGGAGTCATGCTAATTTTTGATTTAGTCGTTTATAAATATGATTTTTAACACTACAATATTATCTAAATTGTTCTAATTTAATACAGAAACAAACAAGTCCCAGGTTATTGAGTCAGATTCATTTGGTTATTTATTAAGCTCTGGAATCAATATGCAAATATAATCATGCACAACTTTTTAAAAGATCTGTCACGATGATTGCATTTGCCGCAGCAGCAGATTATTTTTTGGCGAAAATAGACGTTCGTAACACAAGCTGACAAGCGTGTGTGACATGAGCGAATCATTACATGTTACTGGTGCTGGGCACACAGGATTGGGTTGTAGTATTTGAATTATTAATGGGTCAGTGGCTGCAGACAATCGGCAGCTTGTGTGTCTGCCACAGCCCAGTTATATTTAAAAAAATAAGGACATCAAAACGTCTCCCCGAGAAACAGCCAAATACAAATATTGTGCAAGATTCCCAAACTTTGTAAATGACTTCTTCATGTGTGCCCAAGGCTTGTTTTCTCATCTATAATCTGAGCTGCATACTCAGTTCAATTTTATATATAAATAAACTGAATGCAAGTAGGTTGCATGATTATAACATTTAGCTTGTAGTTAGATTAAACAACGAAACAGCTTGATTGTAGAAGTATCAGGATGCAAATTGGGACGTGATTTTGTGCAACACGAGTATAATTTTAACAATAAATACAAACATGATCATGTTTAAATTAAAATATTCACTATGACCTTCATTTTATGGAGCTTTTCTAAAGATTTAAGTGATAATGTGGTCATGTTTACTTGACTCAATTTGACTCAAATTGCAATTTGCAATTTGAAGTATTTTAAGACCAAGACCAAAAATCATTAATCTATTAACCTCATGTTAACCTAACAGGTAACATTGTATTACATATGTTACATGTACTTACTGTAGTAATAACAGTAAATTGTGCATAATTACATGCAACTAACCCTAAATCAAACCCTAACCCTAAAGTAAATACATGTTGTTATTTAATATTACTCAGTAGTTCAATGTATAATTACAACATAACAAGGACACCTTAAAATAAAGTATTTATTTTATATCAATTTATATATTTTTATATTTTATTTTATTACTTGTTATTTGTTATAATTAGGCTGCTCAGACAATTAATGTTTTTTTAACTCTGACTTTGAAACACCCCTTTTCAAATAAGCTCCGTCTGTGACATCGCACCCTGCCGAAGTACTAGTATGACCCCAGCATAACCCCCATGATGCACAGCGAATGTCTTACCCAGCATCTTACTGAGCACGGCGTTATGCAGGTCCGGGTTTTGGACGGCCAGACGTTTGCGCTCATCTTTTGCCCACACCATGAAGGCATTCATCGGCCTCCTGATCCTCGACTCCCCCCCTGATTTCCCCTCACCGGAGCCCAAGGTCAGAGCTCCAGGGCGGGTTGAGTCCGGGCTTCCTGTCCTGGCCTCTGCTGCGGACCCTCCGATACGGGATCCCGTCCGCGTTCCAGAGCCGGGCACCGGTGCCAGCTCCGTGGTCCGGCTGCGGTCAAAACCATGTCCCCGGTCAGGGCCCGGAGTGCTGGAGGAGGCACCCCATGTCCCGCGCTCCACAACCTGGCTGGGCTGAGAACTGGCCTCTTGACAGCAACTAGACTCAGATATATTCATTCCAGCAAGACCACCACGGTTAAAGCAAGCTGTTGTCTTTGGATAGAAGAAACACCAGGACGCCTTTATGCTACTTTAAGTTACTTTAAATGACTGACCACTAACACAAATGAAACGAATCGTAAAACAAGCGAGGAAAAAAAGGAAATGTTAGAAAAGGGTTTGTTTTGGATGTTTCAGAAGTATAAAATCCCACAGATGTTAGTGTTTTGTTACTCCTGCCCTCCAGATGGTATATAGTTCTTGTGCTGAGTTTGAAAGTTGTAGTGAGTTTTGGTGAACCCATGCTGTAAATATATACGTGGCCTGAGCCAATCAGAGCGTTGGCCCGGACAGAAGAGGCGGGAGGGTTAGCCAGTGGGAGTTCTCCTGCCCCCCTTTACAGCCTCCACAGACAGAGAGATGTAATCTGAGAGGGCCATTGTTTTACGCCTGCTGTACACACACTCATATAGGGCACATACACTAAATCATAACACACTTGCGCACACACACAAACTCTGTTTGTACTGGGGGGCGGGGGGGGGGGGGGGGGGCTGGGACCGCAAAGAAAGCTGTGCACTTGAGTGTTAACAACTTGTAACAATGAGCGTGAATGTAAAGATATGCCAGTTAACACAAAGTGAAGAAAACACACAAAACACACGCACACATACTAATGTTGGATTAGTAACCATTTTGGATGCATTCAACCTTTGCCCTGAATATAAAGCAAAGCCTGATCTCTTGTTTCTTGGTAGCATGAAATAACTATACTTAAAGTGATTTATAGACAGTTTTCACAGCTAAATATTTGTGGTCAACCCATAATTTTTTTACCCTAGAAAAATTTGTTCTTCCACATGTGACCCTTAAAAATGACTTAGATTGATGTAACCCAATATAGTCCAGTTAATTTAGTCACATTATATAATATACATGACTGAAGTGAAACCGGATAGTTAAGAAGCATATATTTTATAATGAGCTACATCATTTTCTTACAATGTAGCTTATATAAGCAGTGTAACAGCAGTGTTTATATATATATATATATATATATATATATAGAGAGAGAGAGAGAGGGGGGAGAACTCCTCGTATATATATATATATATATATATATATATATATATATATATATATATATACGATTTAAAAAATATATACCGAGGCGTTATTCCCTGTCTGGGTTTCTATGCAAACATGTAAGTATTTTTATTGCTCACTTCACAATGAGCTTCATTAACTTCATGCAAGTAAAAATTAGAATATAAAAATAGTTTGCCAATGATGTTTGCCAATGATGTGAAAGAGTAGACCAATCTCTATCACTCCTGATATTATAAAAATAGAAGAAACACTGAAAGTTGGTTGGGTCGGGAAGGCCGACCTCTTAATGAGATGGGATGTTGGCCTGCCTCTCTTCTTTGAGAAGGGTCACGGTTAACAACAGTTGAACACAATCACTTAACCTCATCTAACTTAAGAGGATATGAAAGTTAAAGACCTTCACTCTTAACGTTACACATAGTTCCACACACAAACCGATGGTGAAAAACAATGTGCATGTGTTTAAAACTATATAATGTTACACAAGTGTATGTGTAAAAAAATGTAAAGATTGCTTTTGATTTATCTTATAAGAATGTGAAGTAACCACATTTAAACATTCTCAAACGTCCATGTGAAAACCACAAATTAGTTTTTTGGTTTCTTGTCTCCACACCTATGCAATTCATCCAGTCTTAAACGGCTGCATTCAGCCAATTTCTCCCCCCATTGAGCACTTCATCAATATTCTCGACTCTATGAATAAATGCAAGGTGAGGCATGAGAGTTCAGGCCGCACAGAATCGCACTGAGAGGGAAATGGAGCTTTATGTGTATGTGAAGTGGATTTAGCTCCATTAGTGCAGTAGGCAGCTCAGGAACAGGCCACAAAAGGCCACAAGAGGCTTTTTATTGTTTTATCTATGAGGACTTGTCATAATTTTCTGAAATATAATGGCCCTGGTATTTGCCTTTGGGAAGATGAGAGAGCTATTATGCACAGAGGGTGATGGGAGTAAAAAGGGAAATGTGCAGCTGCTAATATGCAGTTACCTTTAGAATTTGTTTCTACTTGATCTGAGCCTAAAATTACTGTCATCGGTGTGCATTAATGCAGTCAGGTGAAATAAGGGGCCATTCACAGAGAACATTATTCTGCATTTAAAAACATGAGATGCGGAGCAAAGGAATAAAAAAAAATGCTATGGTCTACATATTTTTTAAAAGTAGGATTTTCTTTAAGTTGAGCTGCATGTTTTTAGCGCAAAAGGTCAAACACGTCCGTCTAGTGCATGTTTACATAGAAAAACAATGGAAAAGCTGCACAGTGGAATGCAAAAACAATTTCTGTGTGAACATTTTAAATAATATATCGAACAAAAACTTTTTTTATTAATTTAGATATTATAACATGAAACACACTTTTTTGTTTACCTGACAGTAATGAACAGTTTTGGCATTAGATTTATGAGAATCATTTTTGAGATTAATTGGATTTGTCTGAGCTATTTGATATAATATAAAGAGATGGTTTATGGGAAGTGAACAGAGAAACAAATGTATCTCTGCTGTTGTTTATAAGTTTATAATGAATATAACAGATTAAACATGATCATATGTTATGCACAAAGTTAAGAAATAGAAAATTCAAGCATTGGGGACATTTCATTTAAGAAATTTTAAAACTGGCATGAATTGAAAATTAACACCATCTATTTTCAAAATGCATGTTATTAAACTTACTCTGAATGATTCATACATGGATACGCCTCAATTTTTTTGACAAGCAATGGACAGAATTAGACAGAAAGAGGCATGGTGATGGAAAAAATATGAGATGGGAGGTGAAAAAATTATTTTGTAAAAGAAGGCAAAAGCATTGAAATATATATTTTTTTTCAAATCTCTCTTTTTTTTTTTATCCCCATGTCCCTTTTGGAGCTCCATACAGAACCTTTTTTTTTTTGTATTTTAAAAATCTTTCACAACACAGAATAAAAGATCTGGCACAACATCTGTTACATTAAAGATTTCTGAAGAAAATGTGCTAAATAGTTGTGAAAAAATGGTAAGGTCTGAAACATGCTGTAGTTTTATTTTTATTGCAAAATATTATTTTCTTTAGATTTTTTTTTTTTTGGGGGGGGGGGGGGGGCATTACCATTACTACCATTAGTCTTGTTAAACTCAACTGTATCACACTGCCTATTGTGTCATATTTCTTTGGTATGTTAACTCACTAAAAAGGCAGCTGGAAAACCTGCACAAAGTAATAATAAAAATAAAAAAAAAAGGTTTAACAGCTTTAAAAGACAAACTGCCCATTAGATCTGGAATGGCATGTTTGTGATATAACTTAAATGCAAATAAATACACACTGACACATACATGCTTCTGCTGCGTCAGTGATTTACCGGCAAATGTTGTGTGGGCCGTGTGGACGGGAAGGTCTCTCCCTATCTTAGATGGTGAAAGTTGGCTACGTGACAGTGGTCTTCGCCTGGCTGTCTGCTCCGCCATTCCCCCCAGGAGATTCTCACAGTAAATGTGTGTGCGGCTGTCCCACCATTCCTCCAGTCCACCTCCTGCCGCCCCACCACCTCCAGAAACAGGAAGTCAGGGATGTTCCTGCGGGCCGTCGTGACGGGACCTGATAAGATCGAGAGATACCGCGGGAGAGAAAGAGAGGGAATGCTGGGGAAAAGAAAGGACAGCTGACCTTTGACCTGCCCGACCCCTGGGGTCCTCTTCTGGAGGTGCCCGGTTTGGCGTGGTAGAACGCTGGACTCCTGCCCGCCGAGAGCGACAGCACTCCCACATCAACGCTGTCTGCCGCTGTCTCTGTGTCTATGTGAAAGAACGGGAGAGACGGGCACCACACCTACACCACAGCGGAAATTTGGCCAAGACTCCAGACTGAGCGGCTAGAGGAGGAGAACTTCACAACACTCTCTCATCTTTTATTTCTCTATTTACTGTACAGGGGGAGGACAAACACAGACACAATACCACACACACACACACACACACACACACACACACACACACACACACACACACACACACACACACACAAACACACACACACACACAAACACACACACACACACACACACACACACACACACACACACACACACACACACACACACACACACACACACACACAATACACAAATACAGGCATTTCAATGAACAAAGACTGTTAATGAGTGTGTGCTTTGATTAATGATGATTACGTTGAAGTAGGTCCAAATGAGTGTATTTATGAAGGTTTGTGTGTGTGTGTGTGTGTGTGTGTGTGTGTGTGTGTGTGTGTGTGTGTGTGTGTGTGTGTGTGTGTGTGTGTGTGTGTGTGTGTGTGTGTGTGTGTGTGTGTGGTGGCAAAGGTTTTATGAAATATTCATGCACTATTTTCTACCGCTTGATGAAGGGAAGTTAGTGCTGCTGGATGGAAGCAGCTCTGTTTGGGAATCCCCCATGTGAACTATATTCTCACACACACTGAAACAATTGATATCCACACAATAATACATCCACACACATGCAGATTTTCATTAATGTTTGCTCCAGCCACTCTACTCTTTATGACTTACATTTATTAATTTAGCTGACATTTAGCATTATAATATTGATGAAAACTGGTTTATATTTCGTAAGTTTATTTACGTCTTGCAAATCTAGACTTTTTACTATCATTACCAGAAGATTGAGAACAGACAAAAAAAAAAAAAAACCTTCACTATCCATTTTACTTCTGTAATCCGATGTACAAATAAACTATTTTTAATCAAAGAGTCCATAAAAAAGTGTCACGGTTTCCATGAAAATATGAAGTTTTAAACATTGATAATAATACGAATTTTTTCTTGAGCATCAAATCAGCATATTATAATGATTTCTGAAGGATCATGTGACACTGAAGACTGGAGTAATGATGCTGAAAATTCAGATGTCCCCTCACAGGAATAAATTACCTTTTAGTATATATTGAATAGAAATACAGAAATACAGAATATATATATATATATATATATATATATATATATATATATATATATATATATATATATATATATATATATATATATATATATATATATATATATATATATATATATATATATATAATATTTCACAATATTACTGTATTTTTTATCAAATAAAATGCAGCCTTGGTGAACATAAGAGACGTCGAAATCTTAAATAAAAATCTCACAGACCTCAAAAATCAGATACATGATTTTATTTTTACTAGTCTGTTGCAGGTGGCTTTAGGGCCTCAATAAACACTGATTAAAAAGCTACACAATTTTGATCGAATGGGGTCTTTAAGAATGTCAATTTTATTACCAAAGTTCTGAACTATTTTTGATGTTGCTACAGACAGACATCACATCACATTTTTCTCTCTCTCTCAGTCTGTCTTCCACATTCCTGTCTGATGATCCCATCTGAATAATCTGAGGACAAAACTGCTGGAGCCCTCGGTTAGGAAGTGACTAAATTAAGCCTTGCCTGTCAGTCTCCCTCTCTCTTTCCCTTATGTTTAATAATCATATATGAGTGTCTTACAGAGTTTTGAGGTGTGGCGGAGCGTAGGTCACTTTCCCAGGGTACACCTCTTCTATCTGTAGCCTGCAGCCGTGCTCCATCTCCCCATTACCTTCCTCTGGCCCTCTGACCGGTCATGTTATGATAGTGACTTGGCTTGAGACAAAGGAAGTCAGAGCTATTTATTTAAATTAATCTTTTTTTTTTTTCTAAAGGAACAGAATGAGGAATCAAAGTCATCTCACACAGATAAACAATGCTAGGCTAGTGAGGCTGATTAGCGCCCGGGTTTGTGTCTAAGAATATCCACTCGCTGACAGTGCAGTTGCGGTGCGGGAACAGGCAGACGGAAGTGCAGTGTATTGAGCGCTGTGGCTGTGTCACAGAGACAGAGAGGATGAAAATGGCTTTGGGAGGCAAAACCATAGATGTGTGAGTGTGATTAGAACTGTGGGTTCAAACTGGGCTAAATGACAAACTATAAGAGCCGTTATAAGGGTGAGGAATTTAGTCTACAGCTACTATCAGGTCGACCTGGTGGATGAAACGCAAAAGGAAAGCACAATAGGAAAACTAAAACCTGTGTTATGCTAAATGAGTCCAAGGGTGTGTTCACACTTAAAGTTCGGTTCGCTTGGTCTGGACCGAAAAAAAAAAAAGAGTGGTGGTTCGCTTAGCGTTCACATTGCCATTTTTAACACCGAACCTAAATCATAGGGATATGTTCACAGCCTGATTGGTGGGCTTTTATGACACATATATAGAAACGGAACTAACAATGTTGTGTGCTGGGCTAAATACGCTCGTTGTTTGTGCGTAGCCTACATATGATGCGATTTTGACCAGCTGGGAACTCGTGAAGAGCTTTTAAGATGTGTAAAGGAGTCAAAACAGCAGCAGAAATCCCTCCGTCAACACACACACAAACAAAGATCTGCTGCGAGGAGACGCGGTTCTGATGCCTGTGCCGAACTGTGATGGGACTCATCACAACCATGACAAGAAAAAACAGGTATGCTTGCTTCAGCAGTCTGTCATTTTTAGGGTCCCATCTTGTGACACCATGTCCTGTTTTTGGTTCGTTTACATGTCTGTGGTCCGTGTTGCATTCATATTTCATTCGAACCGCACCAGAGTTTGTTTAATTAATCTAACAGGAATTAACATTTTATGAAATCACTTGATTGATAAGGCTCATGTGACTTTTATCTTAATAAAGTGTGATCCTACAATTTTTTGTTATAGTGATATAGCTGGCAACAATATTTATAAGCATATACTATATTTTGTGAACATTCTACAAATATCACAATGTAACAATATAAAACGTCAGAAAATTCATATAGACATTTTATGACTATATTATTTATTTACTTACTTTTAATGTATTATTACTGTTATTTTCAGGAATTATTTATTATATTTGTGTCTAATATTTGATGTTAAAAATACGAAATGCATAGTATTTAAATATGTAAAAAAAAAAAGAGCAAAAGCTATGGTATAAAAACTGTAAAACATGTCACCATGCATTTGTTACCTTACCTATTTCTACCTGATCTTAAAAAAAAAAAAGATTGTAGGTGTAAGATAATGCTATTCCATTATGTCAAATAATATTTCTCACTGGAGTTTTTTGAGGTTTCCTCTCAAAACATTTTAACTGAGATTAAAACATTTTAACAGAGATTTTTTGGCTATTTAAACTGACTCTAAGTCCTATTTTGATATGCCGCTATTTCACATATTCCGCCTTGTCTTGAAATCAGAGGTTTGAGGGTTTTTATGTTAACCACATCTTGTTAACCACAAACTTGCAATTAGTATCATAATACTGTTATATATACACTAAGAATGTGAACCACACCTTTAAACACTTGACAGCTGTTCGCCTCATATGATACTTCAACATTAAACCTATCAATCATTATTTCAAAGCAATTATTACTATTACTATTAAAACAAGTCTGGCAAATACAGGCCACAGTAAAACTGAGTTCAAGTGTTTAATGAACTGGCGCTCAACCCTGGAAGGTTAATTCTCCTGATATTTTTTAGTGTTTTGTCTCAGTCTGCTAGTTAAGTAATGGCTGAAATACGAACAATACATTGATTTTTTGATATAAGCAGAGGGTGGCACGATTTATGTTGCAGCCTCACGATAAGACATGGCTTTGGGAGGAATCTTGCAAAGTTTCACGTATTCCTGCGCTACACAACAAATAGATCTGGGACTGTTTTGTCTGCTGTGTTTTTCTGTCTTTCATTTCTCATTTCATGCTGTAAACTCTTAAACTCAGGCTCTTGTATATTTCCGGAACCAATCTCTCTTTTCCATCTATATGCTCGGGAGGGCAAAAAAACGAGGGAGGCTTGTTTAATTCAATAAGAAGAGCTGGTGTGCAGATAACCAGCCTGCTTTTGTAATTCCACTGTGGGAGCGTAAATCAGATGTGGTGATTTCTTAGGTCAATGCTATCAGCGCTGGACACACAGGGACTTGGCCCAAACTCCTGAGCGCAGCGATCACAGATTGCAACAAAAACGAAGCACGACAGGACGTCAGCTGACCTTCTATCAGCAAAAGAGTTTGCGTGGTCAGGCATGACCTGCAGGTCAAAGGAGGGCTCACCCAAATACATAGGAGAGAAGGGAACAGAGATTTGTTGCACTTTGCCACTGTTCATGACTTCTGTTACGAGTCCAGATTTTTGGTAACACTTTACAGTGATCATGTTACACTATTAAATTGGGGTTACACTTTATTTGGTAACCCTTTATTTGACAGTGTCCTTGTTACATATGTTACATGTACTTACTATAGTAATAACAGTAAATTATGTTGTTAATTAATATTACCCAGTACTGTATAATTACACCTTAAAAAAAGTGTAAAGTGTAACCCTTTCTTTTAAAGTGTCATTATTACAGTGTAATTATACATTTAAGTACTGCGTAATAACAATTAACTACATGTAAATACATTAGGGTAGGGGTTAGGATAAGGGTTTGGTTTAGGGTTAATTGGATGTAAGTATGCATAGATTTTAGTTACTTCAATAACTACATGTTAAACATGTAACAATGACACTGTAAAATAAAGTATTACCTAAATTGGTAAAACCAGCACTAAAACTAGAAAAGAGTGTTACAGGTAATGTGTTACACCTCGTTTTTAACATCTAGATACATTTTATTAACACTTTATGGTAACACTTTATATTACAGTGTGCTTGAAACACATTGCATGTAGTTACTGTAGTAATAACTATAAATTATGCATAATTAAATGCAACTATACCTAAACCATCCCTATAACCCTATGTAAGTACTGTAGTTCAAGTACTGTAGTAAGTCATATATTTCATTGTTTTTACTCTATACTTAAATATATAATTACACTGTAACACAGACACCTTCAAATAAAATGTAACCACACTTTATTTGGAAACGCTTCATTTTACAGTACGTTAACTTACGTGCACTTACAGTGTACTTACCTAAGAAAGTACTGGGTAATAACGCTTAATTTTACAGTGCGTTAACTTACGTGTACTTACAGTGTACTTACCTAAGGAAGTACTCGGTAATATAAGGTAAGTACATGGGTTAAGGTTAGGTTTAGGGGTGGGTTCAGGGTTAGTACCTAGTTATTACCCAGTTATTGTAATTACTATAATAAGTACATAGTATGTACATGGGGAACAGGACTGTAAAATGAAGCGTTACCCTTTATTTTAGGGTGGCACATGTTACACATGTACACTTTATTACACAGTGTCCTTGTTATTACATGCAGTTACTGTAGTAATAACTTTAAATTATGCATAATTACATGCAACTAGCCCAACCCTATAGTAACTTCATGTATTTAATTATTACTCAGTGCTTCATTGTATAATTACTGTAACACAGACACCTTAAAATACAGTGTAACCCACTTTTACTGTATATACGTTACACAAATTACGTCTAATCAATTACAATAGCAATAATACAAAAAAGTGAACAAGTGAACAGATGTTACAAAAAAGTTTTATAATGTAAAATACTAAATCAGATTAAGGTTATGTGTTACTTTATTTGCACTGTTACCTATTTTCTTTTCAAACCTTTCTTTTTACTTAATTTACTGACAAACACTAAATACTTAAAATAATCTAAATACCTGCTTTCCTTGTAATGGAACGAAACAAACAAATAATTAAATGAAAAAAAAAAAAATCATATTCATTTCCAAATTCATATTATTTTGTATGCATCTCTTTTGGTCATTAATTTGACTACATCACTCGTTAGCTTGTTACTTATCCCAAATGTAAAAACAACAAAAGTAACAACTTACTAATTAAGCTAATTTTGGTCAGAGTGACACAATACTTTAACATGTTATTATTGAAAGTAAAATTCCCCAATACTGCAAACAAAATGTACAAGCAGTTCTAGTTTCACAAAACAGTTATATATTTTGTACATTGTTCCTTCATATCACTCAGTATGTGTGAATTATAACATTTGACTTCCTTTGTCTTTTGAGATGTGATAGTCAGAGCTGCCTTGCAGACAGAGATATAGGATTTTGCATCGTGGGTCAGTTTTCACTCAGACGACTGTGGGTTTTTCTGTTGGTGTTATTTTGAGTGCTGTTTATCTTTGGGAAGGGAGAGCTTTGATTTAAGTTTCTAGACTTAATGATATTACATACTGAAGTGAGACATACTAGACTCTGAGACTTCTAGATACTACTTTGTTAGACGATGTGGTGTCCATGATATATAATTGTCAGTCCCCGAAAATGAAAAAGTAGAGTTGCAGTTGGCCGCTGGAAACTGTTTGTGTGATGGGGCGGCCATCTTCGAGGGGAGAGAGTCTCCAATGTTTATGTTTGCCACAAAACAAGGGGAACTATTCTGTGGTTTGCACAGCTATTTGGAAAATGTTAAATACGTGAGGGAGGGGATTTCTCAGCTTGACTCGGGAGTGTGTGGATATGAGTGATGAATGTTGCTGAGGATTGGTTCCCTGCAAACTCCTTCGTCTTATGAGATAATGTTTGTTGTCCGTGCATTAAAGGAATAACTCACACAGCACTGAATATTCAGTCATCATTTACTCAACCTTGTGTTGTTTCAAACCTTCTCCGATGGAGCACAAAAGTGAATTTTGGAAGAATTGTTTGGCCCTTCATTTTAATGTAATGAAAGAGAATGAGGCCTGAGGCTGTTAAGCTCCTAAATGATGAAATAATCAAAATAAAATCATCATAATAGTTGCCCATACAGTTCATGCACTATATTTAAAGTCTGCTGAAGATAAATAGACCAAAATTAAAAGAAAATCTGATTCAAAAGTTAAACTGACAACTGATGATTCAGACCAGTCAATTATTTAAACAGAACTGATTCAAAGGAGTCATTCAAAATTTCATTTATTTTTGTGACTGAAAGACTCAAATTGAGTCATTAAAAAAGTTTGATTCACAACTTTGATGATTCTGAACAATTCAGCTGATTCTTTGAATAGAACTAATTCAAAAGATTAATTAATTCCAAATCAAAAATCATTTGATTAGGCCTACTTTATGTGACAAACAGACTAAAGTTAAGTTGTTATTCACAAACAATTTTATTCAAAACTCAAACTGACAACTTTGATGATTCAAAACAGTTCAGCTGATTATTTGACCAAAACTGATTCACAAAGTCATTCATTCCAAATAACTCTGTGAATCAGTTTTATTCAAAACTCAAACTGACAACTTTGATGATTCAGAACAGTTCTTTGAACAAAACTGATTCACAGAGTTATTCATTCCAAATCAGAGATAATTTGATGGCTTGCTGTGACAAAGAGAATAAAATGTAGTTGTTAGTCAATAAACATATATAAAAAACTAAAAACTACACATTTAATGATTTAGTTCAGATTCTTTGAACATAACTGATTCGAAAGAGGTGTTCATTCCAAATCGGACATCAGTTCATTGCTTTGTGTGACAAAGACTAAAATTAAGTTGTTATTTAATAAAATAAAATAAAAAGATTCAAAATTCAAACTTACAACTTTTCAGCTGATTATTTGAACAGAACTAATTCAAAAGAGTCATTCATTCCAAATCAGAAATCCCTTGATCGCTTTATGTGACAAACAGACTAAAGTTAAGTTGTTATTCACAAACAATTTGATTCAAATCTTAAACTGACAACTTTGATGATTCAGACCAGTTCAGCTGATTCTTTGAACAAAACTGATTCACAAAGTCATCCATTTGTAGATCACTCGATTGCTTTGTATGACTACCAATAAAACATCATTAAAAACTAAAACTGAGACATTTGATGATTCAGAAAAGTTCAGATTCTTTGAACTGAACTGATTTAAAAGAATCATTCATTCCAATTTGGACAGTTTTTCCGATTCTAAAGAGCTGACAGAAAGCACTTTATTTCTTCTTTTGTGTTCCTTAATATAGGTTTGAAATAACTTGAGGGTTAACAAATGAAGCAAGAATGTTCATTTTACACAACTATAGATGGCTTAACTTTAAGTAATTTTCTTAATGTGTCGGCATACGCTATATATATATATATATATATATATATATATATATATATATATATATATATATATATATATAAGCTTATTTTAAGCATGTGTGTGTTTATACTTGGTGCAAATAAATTTGGTTTGGTAACAGACAAGCCACATGGCTCCAGAGGGGGTAAACAAAGCGTCTCCCCAACAATTAGTTTTAAATATAGACTTTAACTGGCACAAATAACACTCATGCTGTCATGGAGCAGTGTTAACACACTGACACACGCTCATGAAATTAGGCTTTAAATATAGATAGGGTACCATCACACACAAAAAAACTACCGGTCACGCACTGTTTAAGGACTTTGCTGTGCCGGGCAGTGGGTGGTTTGTTTGAACGCGAGACCTCAGGGCAAATAAAATGCAAAGAGGCCACACACACACACACACACACACACACACACACACACACACACACACACACACACAGGCCTGTGCGTCCATGAAAGCACAGAGACACCACACGCTGCTGAGTCAGCAGTCCAGCGCAGTAGGGGAAAACACACTCGTGTAGTAGAACTACTGCTACACTCACAAACAAAACGCACATGGTCACCACAGACAAGAGAAGACACAGACGCTGTATATGAGCATGTGGCATGTTCAGAGAGGCCATTTGACCATGGGCATGGCCTCTGTGCATGTGAGTGTGTGTATGTGTGTGTGTGTGAGCGCGGACCTGGCGCCTGGCATGCTTGTTCTCTGGAGTGCGAGGCGCTCTAGGGCCTGACAGGGTGGTGGAGGAATGGGGGTGTTTCTGGGAATTGTGCTGACACTGGTATTGCTGTGAATGTGTGTGAGAGAGAAAGAGGGATGGAAAGAGAAAGGGTGGAAGGGGATAACATTTGTTTTCCTGGACAATAAGTGCAGATTTTTACTTTACGATTAACAGCAACTGCTATGCAGTAGTGTCATGTCTAATCAAACAGATTTTTTTGTGGATTTTGATAGTTACTTCCAAAAAAATATTTGTATTTATTTTATTTGTAATTTTTTTCAGTATTTTATTATTGTTTATTTTAAACCACAAAGTGATGAGAGAGATGTAAAAGAGCACCAATATAATGGCATAGACAAACTATCAAGTTTGTATGGAAGCTTGTTTCTTCCACGAAATAGAAAAAAAGTAAGATAATTGCAACTTTTTATCTCACAATTCTAACTTTTTAAATCACAATTGCGAGTTTACATCTCACAATTCTGACTTTTTTTCTCAGAATTGTGATACAGACTCGCGATTGATAAATTCGAAAAAAATATAAAAAGTCGCAATTTATAACTCGTAATTATGACTTTATATCACTCAATTCTAAGAAAGTCACACACACACACACGCACGCACACACACACACACATGCACGCACGCACGCACGCACGCACGCACGCACACACACACACACACACACACACACACACACACACACACACAATAAAAATTTGGGGGTTTGGTCAAATTGTTTTAATTATTTGATTTAAAAAAAGACAGTAAAAACAAACAATTTCCATTTATAGTACTGTAATTTATTTCTGTGATTCAAAACTGAATTTTCAGCATCATTACTCCAGTCTTCAGTGTTATTATTATATATTATTATGTTATTAATATATACTACATTATTATTTATTATAATTATTTTTGTTGAAAACAGTTGTGCTGCTTAATTGTTTTTGTGGAAACCATAATATTTGTTTCAAGATTCTACTGAATAGAAAGAAAATTTGAGAAACATAATTTTCTGTAACAATTTAAAAGTCTTTACTGTCACTTTTGATCATTTTAATGCATACTTGTTGAAGTCATTTCTAAAAAACAACTGTACCAATCACAGTCTTTTGAATAAATGTTTGAATCAGAAACCTCTTGCATATTAAATAATTGGAGATGAACACATTTTCTTAAAAAAACCATTAAGTTGTTAAAAAATTGTCATGTCAGTGTAAAAACAATAATTAAAATAAATTAAAAAATGAAAAATGTTCAAACAAATATTTCCTTACACCCCAGTGCAGTGGAAGTTAGAACGCACCTGCTATGCTTGTTGAAATAAAAATTTTATTTTAAAATGAAAAAATGACTGGACTTTTTAGCGTCACCCTGCTTGCATGGACCATAAGAATTCATATAAATACATGGACATACACAGAACCTGGTATGTATGACCTTGACACAACAAAACATAAACACACAAATATGTACTTAAGCATATAGTCAGAACCACACGTGCACACACTACATACACACACACACACACACACACACACACACACACACACACACACACACACACACACACACACACACACACACACACACACACACACACACACACACACACACACACATTCATACACTCCCAGGAGGCCATTCAAAAACAATACCATAGTGACATGCCACAGGACCTGAAACAATGTGTGCAGGCATGCTGAAAAATGTAACGGCCACACGTCCCACGCTCACTGACGCATCTGTCCGTTACACACACAACTCTCCCAGAGTCTGACTGAATCAAAATGCAGTGAGCTCACGAGATACATCATCCTAAATATTTCACACAGTGCTGAGAGTTCCCATACGCTGAGATTCCTGCGAGCAGATCTGTTCACTGGTGGATCCAGAAAGGCTGATGGATGAATCTCTATGGTGATGATCAGTAGTGGGTGGAGATGAATGCAAAGAATTAGTGCCTTCAGTTAAGTAAAAATAAAACAGCATGGGGCTGGAAGTGGATCATAAGCAATATGAAAACAATTTATAAAGAGATGGATTACGGGTTTATCTTCCCTGTGACCTTTTAAAGAGCTGAACGTGCCATGGCACCAAATACACAATTGACACAGAATATGAACTGGGCTTTTAGAAGAACATTAGTGGATTTGGGAACACTTTTTATATGAAGCCAGTGTGTATAATGGATCATGCAGCTTACAGTCAGTACTGTATGTTCTTGTAAACAATCACAACAACAGTTATAATAGGCTACTTCTAATAATAGAAAACAAGATCAAATCCTTAAGAGAGTGTAAATACTAGTTAATTATGTTAATGATTGCTACTAATGTTAATAATATTCCTAATTTTTTACATCCAATTAATGAATTTGCATTTAAACTGAATGCACTACACATTAAAAGCAAACATATTTTATTTATATTTAGAAATTTGTTTTATAAAATATATGATTCATAGTTAGAATTATCAGCCATTTTGAAATGTTGCACTACATTTTGAATAAGATTTATGCAAATATTTTGTTATATTTAAACATTTGTTTTTATAAAAATAATGAAATTTCAGCCATTTCTAAATTTTACACTACATTTCAAACTACATCACATTTTTTTTATGAAATATGATAATAATATTATAACAATTTCTGCAATTTCAACATGTAAGATTAATCACGTTAACTACAGAATAAATCATGAGATAATTACAAGCGCAATTTTCATGCCATAGCGCAATTTACTCTTTAAAGTTGTAATCATACTATAATTATGTATCTTCTAAACATATATTATGAATGATTTTGATTTACAATTCAATATGAATTATAATTAAGTAAAACTAGTGTGTTAAAGTTTAGGTATTAAGTTTTAAGCTTCAGTTCGTTGCATCGAATTGCCACATCAGAGCCACTTTGCCTTTGCGTCTTGTTTCCAGTCAGCTGCACTGTGTTTGGGAAAGTTACTTTTAAAAGTAATGCATTACAATATTGTGTTTAAAAAGTAACTAAATTAGTTACTTTTTATCACATGGGCGGAGCTTGCTTGTTTGTTTTTTAATAGTAAGTTCTATTTTTGGCAAATGTAAAGGCACTTTCAAACCAAAAAGTGAAACGAATAAGCCTCAGGCTGAAGGAAACGCAAATTCACGGCTGTACAGTAGATGGCGCAGCTCAAACAAACCTCTCAGATGTGCTGCTATTCTGGATCGCAGAAGAATAAGATGTAGGAGAAGATAAATTAAAAAAAGATGTTTGTCTAAAGTCATTTTTGCTTATTAGTATGGTTGAATTTGATCATAGAAGGTCAGCAGCAAAGACACTGGGTAATAAAGTGAGATTAAATACATACAGTATTTGCATTATTTAACATATTTAATTATTGCAGGTTTGCATTTCACTTTTTTAATCATTTTTTGAAAATACTGAATCCTTCATCTGAATCTGCGCACACAACATCTCTGCATCTCACTCCCAATTTCTCTCAACATGACAGGAGAGCTGTCAGTCAATAAATGAGAAAACAAAGTAACTTGCGTTACTTTTTTATAAAAAAGTAACTCAGATATTTTGTCCTAAATGTAAAAGTACTGAGTTACTTTTCTATTTACTTGAAAAAAGTAATCTGATTACGTATATAACTCACATTACTTGTAATGCGTTACCCCCATGACTGGTTGCAAACAAGAATCAACGAATAAAAAAAGTATGCAAATATGATGGATATAATTACTGTCAATTCGATTTTGAACATTCAATGCAAGTCCTCTTTGAAGCTTGAAACCTTCAGTTCACAATTATTATAATTGCATGAAAAAGAGAGACCAGCACATTTTTCAAAATGTATTCTTTTTTGTTCCACAGACGCAAGAAAGTTCAATGAGTTCGGAAAGACATATTAACGCACTTTTGAGTGAACTATCCCTTTAAAGGAGGAAGATGATGAAGGAAGGGAAACAGCAAGAGTGACAGGCAGCAGGCAGGGATGCTGACACAACTGGAGTCCTAATTTCACCAGCGCCTCTGCAGAGGAAATGCGCACACCTCAGGTTTACTGTCCCCCTATTCTTCTGCCGATCCCAGAGGAGAGAGAAGGAGAGAGGGAGAGATGAAAAAAGAAAACAGAACAAAACAAAAAAGCCATGTGTGAGCGCGATGGCAGGCCGGCAGCAGGAGGAAGTGTTGAATAGGAAGAGCCGTGAGGTGCGTGTGAGAGTGAGAGGGCTGAGGGCTTCCCACACAGCGCCCTGCAGCACAGCAGCACAGAAACCCTGCTGAGACAGGCCAAGGGGAAGCTGACGTTCCCCTGACGCAGAGGGTCAAGGCTGGGCGGAGAGGAGGGGGGATCAGATGAGGCTGGGTGGTGGATGTCTTCATTTTGCTGCTGGAATGGGTGGGTGAGCTGAGGATGGTGTCTTGAGACAGTCACGAAAAGTTGCTGTCAAGCGTTTCTGCTTGGGAGAGAAAGTGCTTTAATGGGTCCCGGTGCAAAAAAAGAAGACTGGAAGGGGAATGGGGGCCGTAGAAAGGAGGGGAAAGATTCAACTTAGAGGATCAGGGTGGTTTTGTCACTGGAATGCTCAAATATTTGTTAGGTACAATGTACTTATTGTGTTACTTTTACTGCGATTGAGGTTTGATGTTTTGGGAGAGTGTTTATGAAAAGTCAAGAATGACAAAAAATGTGTGTAGATTCTTTATAAATACATATCAGGTTGGATGGCGGCAGGAAAACAGAAGGATAGTGTGCCGGGGCAATTGTGATTGCTGATGTGTGTGTGTGAGTGGGCGTGTTTAATGGCTTATTGTGTGGCTGGATTATTGTACTTCCTGTTGAAGGCGAAATGACTGTCGTGAGTCCAAAAGGAAAACAGTGATGTCATTAGGCATCCCAATCGGTGCTTACTAAGGGAAGCTTCACGATTACTATTGCTCACACTTAGGGGTAATGATCTGAACAAACCCCTAACTCTTCGTATTAAAGTTCACTCGGGGTTGGCACTTTTTACTTGGGCTAATAAGAATGGACCACTCGCAACACAGTATGGACATTAAAAAAAACAGTCTGGTTAAAATCTGGTTCAGTTTGTTTTTTGCTTAAGCTGCACTGTCCTTTTCACAATTTTATGATAATTGCAACTACAACCGTTTAAATGTTTAGTTCACCCAAAATGGAAATTCTGTCATCATATCTCCCTTGTGTTCCAAAGCTATACAACTTTCCTTCTTCTTTGAAAGACAAAAGATATTTTGAATAATGTTTCAGTGGTTTGAAACTTTCAAGCTCCAAAAAGAACATAAAGATAAGTGTAGTAGTAAAAAATAAATAAATAAATAAATAAATAAAAAAGAGACAGATTTTTTTTTTTCTGTAAATAAAGCTGAAAAAATAAAAATCGAAATAGCTGAAAAACTTAAATTTAATTGAAAATTACAAATGTTGCCTTGGCAGCTAACTGAAATGAAAAGTGTAAGCAGAAGTATTAAAATGATGAAAACTAATACTGAAATAAAAATTTAAATAAAGCTATACAATAAAAATAACAAAAATTACAAAAGCACATTATAAAATTATTAACACTTTAAAATGAAAACTTAAAAGTACAAAAATAAAAGCAAATTAAAAATATATGTACAATAGTATATGAATAATACTGCAATAACACGGATAAAGGCATAATAAAATGAATCGATACGACTCAGGGTTGAAATGAATGTGCCTCAATATGAAATGTGTGCCTTTATTCACATGATGTGCAAAGACAAATGAGGTTTGAGGAAATGAGAAGGATTATTGTTTAGGTTGTAATATTGCTAACTACTGTAATTTTGTATAGTATATTGAAGGTTTTCTGTTAATGACATTATGCACTACCATTAAAAGGTTTGAGGCCGGTATATATTTATTTATCATTTATTTAATCAAAATATTTTAATTTGATTTGAATATATTATAAAATGTAATTTAATCCTGTGATGTCTAAGCTGAATTTTCAGCATCATTACATGTCACATGATCCTTCAGAAATCATTATAATATGATGATTTGATACTCAAGAAGCATTTTCAGGGATCTCTACAGAAAGTTCAAAAGAACAGCATTTATTTTATATATATATATATATATATATATATAAGTAAAAACATATATTTTTAATTAATTTAATGCATTATTGCATAATAAAATTATTTGTTCCTTTCAATAAACAAAAAAGGAGTGTAATTACTGAAGTCAATGTTAACCATGGCTGTCCAGAAAGCAAACACCACTAATGTTTGTTTAGAGGCTCTCATCCTGCAGAATCACTTTTTGTAGATGTGTATGTCAGGATGAAAATGATCACAGCAGAATTGTAATATGTTGGCTCTGCAGATCACCGCTGGCCTAAAATCTCTTTCCCAGCACATCAAGAGCAAGCCTGGGGCTGTTCCTGCAGTCCTACAGACACTGTTTTATGTGTTCTGATACATGTGTTAAAAATCAAGAACATGCACTTTCCTTTCAGACGGAGAGGACCCTTGACAGAGAAGAGGAGAATGCTTCTTTGTCTCTAATAAGATCTTGGATGATGTTCAGTCCCCTTTTCCCGGAGTTTTTATGTAACTCATCATTCGCTTCGACCAGGCTCACATGTTTTACGGTATCTCACTGCCTGAGAGTGAACAACACCATGAAAAATTACTCTAGACATTAAATATGGCATCGACTGGAGTTTGTTATCATATTGAGGACGGCCAGTGAAAGATACATTTGTTACAAAGGTAATATGAGAACACGTTTCAGCAACAATAGCACAAAAAAGGCTACGAGGAGAAAGAAAAACACAGCAGTGAGCTAAATATGCACAATTAGCTTTCATTTAGGTCAAACAGATATGATGCATCTAACATTCGCCATTTGCTTTTGTTTGTTGCCGAGATATTTGTCTATGTCCGCTGGTGCCAGGATGGTCATGCATCATTCGCCCGTAATAAACACATACCAATGCGCTTACAGTAACGGCACAGCACATATGATGATATTCCAAGCCCTGGGTTTCTTTCCTAAAACTGTTTGCAATTATACATGAGCTTTTTGACTGCACTGGACAGGTCGCACAACCTCTATGTTAAATTTCCTCTGTGATTGTAAAGAGGATGTAAGTTTGGGACTAGAAGTGGTCAGCATCTGATTTCAATTTGAAAGTGCTTATTGACAAAGTGATCTGTTTAAACTCAGCACACATGATATTGCCTGGATGAGATGTCACTCTCTCGCGCTCTCTTTCTCCCACTCAAACACACACACAGCTCTGTTCTCCTGTGTGCTTTAAGCAGAGCTAAACAAATGTACATGCTTGAAACTATTCAACTGAACGGGGATTCTTAGGAGAAGCTTTTAAATACAGTACATTATAGGCTATACATAGGAGTTCAATGGAAGTACGGAAACACATTGGCTATATTAATCGTACATATGCTTTATTAATATTCCTATATAACTATGTAATCATATTTGGAAGATAACATTATTATTTATTATAAAGTATAGGCACAAGTAATATCCATATTGTAGCCTAAACTCGCGCTCGATCGGCCCAAAGTCCGGCATCCAACCAGCAGAGCCCGATCTCATGGCAATTCGTACGAATTTTACGAGGTGGCTAATTCGTAGGGATTCATACGACCTCACTCGTACGAATTAGTACGATTTTTGCTAAATCGTAATTATTTTACGAGTTGCCCAATTTGTAGGAATTTGTAGGAATGACCTACCCCTGACCCCGCCCCTAAATCTACCCATCACGTGGGTTTAGACCAGCGGTTCTCAAAGTGTGGGGTGCGCCCCACTGGTGGGGAATAGATACGTGACAGGTGGGGCGCGCCAAAGGGGAGGAAATTTTCCTTTTTATGCCTTTATATCTTTATTCGTTCATGGCGACTCCGCATCGTCAACTTCATCTTTGCAGCGACACAGAAAACACCAGTTTATTAATAAACAATTAAATATCTCCTTGCTATTTTTTACACATTCATAATCATTACTTTTGCCTGTTCTTTGTGGCAAGCTTTATGCGTGTACTCGTGCGCTTGAGTGCGGCTATATAACGCTCATTATCCTGTATAGCCTATTTAAGTAATTAAATCAATATAAAGGGGCGATTTGTCCACTAATGGCTTAAATTAACAACAACTAGTCGACTAGGAAAAAGAAATTAGTCGGAGGCAGCCCTTATTCCACATATTTTCGAACCAGCAGCGATTCTGTGTTGAGCGCGCGACCCTGAGCGGAATGAGCGAGAGGAGGAATATTCAGTGCGTTCTCCGCTCACATGCTCTGATCGGAACAAAGGAATATTAAAATAATTAATCATTAGTTCATATCTTATACACTGCCCATCATTTTAATCCCATATCAAACACAGTAAATTGTCTATTTAAAAAAAATAAATTATTTCACGTTTTTAAGTATACAATATTATGTTAGTCCACATATGCTATGACGAGTGGCACTTTTATTTCTTTTCTATTTTTGAATTTGATACAAATTTTGACACAACTGCACTTTTATTTTCTCTATTTTTGAATTTCATGCAAGTTATGACACAGCTGCACTTTTATTTTCTTTATTTTTGAAATTGCTGTTATTTGATGTAGATAGTTAGTTTGTATTTAGATACAACTTGTTACTAATACTGATACTACTTGTTACTTCAATAAATTGGAACATTTTAAGCTTGTTGCGTATTTCATTAGCATTGTGTTGGGGCGATGGGGGCAGGTGGGGCTTGAAAATTCACCCTTGTCCAAAGTGGGGAATGACCGAAAAAGTTTGAGAACCACTGGTTTAGACAAATCGTACAAATTCGTACGAGTAAGGTCGTATGAATTCATACGAATTAGCCACTTTTTAATCACTCATACAAATTCGTACGAATTGGACGGAAGGTATTTACGTGTTACTGTCTTTTCTCGTGGCAAAGTATTTTTGATTAAATGCAATACATTTTCTCATATGTATTTTCTCGTTATTTCATCTGACTTCATAAATGAAAAAGGGTTTAATGATATCTGTCCATCATTAAGTGTGAGCAAATGTTTGACTATTCTTTTTAAACTCTTGAATGAAAATCATTTCAAAGTCAATTAGAATAATCAAATGTGACAATTTATTATGTCAGGTAAATGTATAATGCCAATTTCATAATCAGTTCAAATATAATCAATACAATAACATCAAATGCTCAGGAATAAAGAGAAAAGATGCGAACCCAACATGTAATACATGAAGTTGAGAGTAACGACGGCTCTCAACATTCACGGGCTGATCTGAGGTACAGAACGGCCCTGATCTTTATGCTCCATTCCATTATATAGCCAGAACCTCTTTCACATGATGGTTACATGTGCTAACAATGGTAATTTGCATTCGGAGATCACACCTTTTGTGTGCAGAGGGCCATTTGCTTGAAAAGTCACCCCCTTCTGTGTGCAAGATATTTCTAAACTCTTAAAAACTTTATTACCTTTTGGTTTAATTCTTTAGGAATGAGACATTTTTACCAGTCGCACTGAGACATTCAAAAGGACATGTATAAAACTGTATGATAATTGTTCACATTTAAACCATATAGATTCTTGTGTGAGTTTGGGTGATCTCACCTAGAGTGGGGGATAAGGGGAAGAAATGTAGATTAGGATAAGGGAGGTAAGGACCTTCGTCTTGATAGTACACGAGGGGGAGTTCAAATGTTAATTTGCAGCAAGGTCCTTTGTCCACTCGAGAAGTGGTCGTTCCTAAACTAGTTTTTCCAGTCTTACAATATCCTTATGAGATATTTTGATACTTAAATGCATATGCTTAGAACAACAAAACCATATCAATGTTATTTGATATTTGATACCTAAAAAATCTAAATGTCATCATCATAACCTTGGTTTGGTTGTTATAAGCATAAGAATATGCCTACTTTATGCCTAATAAATAATGAATACTATCTCCCACATACAGTTATAACAACATTAATAAAGGATATGTAACATGTAAACTGTGAACTTAAGCCAACTATTGTTGTATGACTGTACTTATTTATATAGTGGTTAATTTTTTTTTTAAAGGAGAGTTCTTAAATTAAACGTAAACATTTTAATTAAATTACATGACTATTACCAAAAATAAACAGTCAAAGGTTTTTACGAAATATTTGTATGAAAAATTATCAAGACAAAAATTCAGTAAATTGTTAAAAAATATTGTTCAGATTTTTTTTTAAAAGGTAAAATTATTTAAAAAAATGTTTATTAAAACATTTGTGTAGGCTATAATAAATTGTTTTAATTATTTAATTAAAATTACACCTATTTATTTATTTTTTTTCCCAATAATGGTCATTTTGACTCCCTTTATGCATTCATAAGTTTTCTTTTGTTCACGCATTGTAGGGTTAAAAATTGTTGTTCATTAATGTCCTTCAGTCAAAACTGTTGTGAAATGTTATGAAGAAGTGTTCATTTTTATTTTTTTTAAACATGACAATCTGTAATTTCTCTATTTAAGATTAGTTTGACCCCATGTCTCGTAATGACAGATTAATGGTCGGCAACAGCCTCACACTGATAAGCCGAGTGAAATAAACACACCTCAATCAATCAGCACATTTCTAAACCACACAAAAGTCCAAAGTAAGAATGGCACCGCCTGTAACCCTCTAAAAAGGGAATGTATGGCAGGAACAGGGCATGTTCTAGTGAGTCGATCGAGCTGCCTTATCCCGGTCCAGTTATAATCAGAGATGACCTCAGCAGGGTGATGAAGACCGGGTTTCCTGCCCAAGTGACTGGGGCCTGAGCTGGCTGTTTCGGGGACTTCCCTCCCCCCTCTGAACACATTCCCTCATTGCTGAGGTGGGGTTTCCTCAGCTGGAGAACATGCCATGCTGTCACCTTCACTCATATATGGAGGTTTTAACCCCAGTATGTGCACATAACTGTGTGGCAGTAACACTCAGAGCTCTGATTCAGCGTATCACAATATATTGTCTTCTGCGTCACGTGACATGTTAAAATCTGTATCGATCTGATATAAAAACCAACAGATGCTGCTAAACAGTCAGAACAATATGTGATTGTAATATTTTCCAGAGGTGGAGAGCTTGAGTCACATGACTTGATCCGAGTTGCACTTTTAAAGGGATAGTTCACCCAAAAATTATACCAGTAAGACTTTCGTTCATCTTCGGAACACAAATGAAAATCTTTTCGTTTAAATCTGAGAGCTTTCTGTCCCTCCATTGACAGTTACGTAACTACCATTTTGATGCTTCAAAACGTTGATAAAGAAAATGTAAAACTAATCCAAATGAATTGAGTGGTTTAGTCCAAAATTTCTGAAGAGACACATCAGTTGTGGTAAAAGGAAGCTCAAGCATGTTCGCTTGATGTGCGAGAACCAGTTATGCAGCACATTTGAGATTCCTCAAGAACCACTGAGGTTCATTCTTGTGTTACGCAGCATGTTTGAGTTTAAGCAAGAACAAATGAGGTTCATTCTTTTGTTATGCAGCACGTTTGAGCTTCAACAAGAACCAATGAAGTTAATTATTGTGTTACGCAGCACGTTTCAGCTTCAGCAAGAACAAATGAGGTTCATTCTTGTGTTACGCAAAACGTTTCAGCTTCAACAAGAACCAATTAGGTTAATTCTCGTGTTACGCAGTGTGTTTGAGCTTCTGCAAGAACCAATGAGGTTGATTCTCATGTTACGGAGCACGTTTAAGCTTCAGCAAGAACCAATGAAGTTAATTCTCGTGTTAAGCAGCACGTTTGAGCTTCAAAAAGAACCAATTAGGTTAATTCTCGTGTTACGCAGCACGTTTGAGCTTCAGCAAGAACCAATGAGGTTCATTCTCGTATTACGCAGCACATTTGAGCTTCTGCAAGAACCAATGAAGTTAATTCTCGTGTTACAGAGCACGTTTGAGCTTCAGCCAAAAACAATGTGGTTCATTCTCATGTGTTCCACAGCACGTTTGAGCTTCAGCCCAAAACAATGAGGTTCATTCTCGTGTAACGCAGCACATTTAAGCTTAGGCAAGAACCAATGAGGTTCATTCTTGTGTTACACAGCACGTTTGAGCTTCAGCAAAAAACAATGAGGTTCATTCTCGTGTTACGCAGCACATTTGAGCTTCCTCTAGAAACAATGAGGTTTATCCTCATGTTACGCAGCATATTTGAGCTTCAGCAAAAAACATTGAGGTTCATTCTAGTGTAATGCAGCGCATTTGAGCTTGTGCAAGAGAACCAATGAGGTTCATTCTCGTGTTATGCAGCACGTTTGAGCTTCAGCGAAAAACAATGAGGTTCATTCTTGTGTTACACAGCACATTTGAGCTTCTGCAAGAACCAATGAGGTTCATTCTCGTGTTACGCAGAACATTTGAGCTTCTGCAAGAACCAATGAAGTTCATTCTCATGTTACGCAGAACATTTAAGCTTCTGCAAGAACCAATGAGGTTCATTCTTGTGTTACACAGCACGTTTGAGCTTCAGCAAAAAACAATGAGGTTCATTCTCGTGTTACGCAGCACATTTGAGCTTCCTCTAGAAACAATGAGGTTTGTCCTCATGTTACGCAGCATATTTGAGCTTCAGCAAAAAACATTGAGGTTCATTCTAGTGTAATGCAGCACATTTGAGCTTGTGCAAGAGAACCAATGAGGTTCATTCTTGTGTTATGCAGCACGTTTGAGCTTCAGCAAAAAACAATGAGGTTCATTCTTGTGTTACACAGCACATTTGAGCTTCTGCAAGAACCAATGAGGTTCATTCTCGTGTTACGCAGAACATTTGAGCTTCTGCAAGAACCAATGAAGTTCATTCTCATGTTACGCAGAACATTTGAGCTTCTGCAAGAACCAATGAGGTTCATTCTCGTGTTACACAGCACATTTGAGCTTCAGCAGGAACCAATGAAGTTAATTCTCGTGTTACACAGCACGTTTGAGCTTCAGCAAAAAACAATGAGGTTCATTCTTGTGTTACACAGCACATTTTAGCTTCTGCAAGAACCAATGAGGTTCATTCTCCTGTTACGCAGAGCGTTTGAGCTTCCTCAAGAACCTCTAAGGTTCATTCTCGTGTTATGCAGCACGTTTAAGCTTCAGCAAAAAACAATGAAGTTAACTCTCGTGTTACGCAGCACGTTTGAGCTTCAGCGAGAACCAATGAGGTTCATTCTTGTGTTACGCAGCAAGTTTGAGCTTCTGCAAGAACCAATGAAGTTAATTCTCGTGTTACACAGCACGTTTGAGCTTCAGCAAGAACCAATGAGGTTCATTCTTGTGTTACACAGCACATTTGAGCTTCTGCAAGAACCAATGAGGTTCATTCTCGTGTTACGCAGAACATTTGAGCTTCTGCAAGAACCAATGAAGTTCATTCTCATGTTACGCAGAACATTTGAGCTTCTGCAAGAACCAATGAGGTTCATTCACATGTTACGCAGAACATTTGAGCTTCTGCAAGAACCAATGAGGTTCATTCTCGTGTTACACAGCACATTTGAGCTTCTGCAAGAACCAATGAAGTTAATTCTCGTGTTACACAGCACGTTTGAGCTTCAGCAAGAACCAATGAGGTTCATTCTTGTGTTACACAGCACATTTGAGCTTCTGCAAGAACCAATGAGGTTCATTCTCGTGTTACGCAGAACATTTGAGCTTCTGCAAGAACCAATGAAGTTCATTCTCATGTTACGCAGAACATTTGAGCTTCTGCAAGAACCAATGAGGTTCATTCTCATGTTACGCAGAACATTTGAGCTTCTGCAAGAACCAATGAGGTTCATTCTCGTGTTACACAGCACATTTGAGCTTCTGCAAGAACCAATGAAGTTAATTCTCGTGTTACACAGCACGTTTGAGCTTCAGCAAAAAACAATGAGGTTCATTCTTGTGTTACACAGCACATTTGAGCTTCTGCAAGAACCAATGAGGTTCATTCTCCTGTTACGCAGCGTGTTTGAGCTTCCTCAAGAACCACTAAGGTTCATTCTCGTGTTATGCAGCACGTTTAAGCTTCAGCAAAAAACAATGAAGTTAACTCTCGTGTTACGCAGCACGTTTGAGCTTCAGCGAGAACCAATGAGGTTCATTCTTGTGTTACGCAGGACGTTTGAGCTTCTGCAAGAACCAATGAGGTTCATTCTCGTGTTACGCAGAACATTTGAGCTTCTGCAAGAACCAATGAAGTTCATTCTCATGTTACGCAGAACATTTGAGCTTCTGCAAGAACCAATGAGGTTCATTCTCATGTTACGCAGAACATTTGAGCTTCTGCAAGAACCAATGAGGTTCATTCTCGTGTTACACAGCACATTTGAGCTTCTGCAAGAACCAATGAGGTTCATTCTTGTGTTACACAGCACGTTTGAGCTTCAGCAAAAAACAATGAGGTTCATTCTCGTGTTACGCAGCACATTTGAGCTTCCTCTAGAAACAATGAGGTTTATCCTCATGTTACGCAGCATATTTGAGCTTCAGCAAAAAACATTGAGGTTCATTCTAGTGTAATGCAGCACATTTGAGCTTGTGCAAGAGAACCAATGAGGTTCATTCTTGTGTTATGCAGCACGTTTGAGCTTCAGCAAAAAACAATGAGGTTCATTCTTGTGTTACACAGCACATTTGAGCTTCTGCAAGAACCAATGAAGTTCATTCTCATGTTACGCAGAACATTTGAGCTTCTGCAAGAACCAATGAGGTTCATTCTTGTGTTACGCAGAACATTTGAGCTTCTGCAAGAACCAATGAAGTTCATTCTCATGTTACGCAGAACATTTGAGCTTCTGCAAGAACCAATGAGGTTCATTCTCGTGTTACACAGCACATTTGAGCTTCAGCAAGAACCAATGAAGTTAATTCTCGTGTTACACAGCACGTTTGAGCTTCAGCAAAAAACAATGAGGTTCATTCTTGTGTTACACAGCACATTTGAGCTTCTGCAAGAACCAATGAGGTTCATTCTCCTGTTACGCAGCGCGTTTGAGCTTCCTCAAGAACCACTAAGGTTCATTCTCGTGTTATGCAGCACGTTTAAGCTTCAGCAAAAAACAATGAAGTTAACTCTCGTGTTACGCAGCACGTTTGAGCTTCAGCGAGAACCAATGAGGTTCATTCTTGTGTTACGCAGCACGTTTGAGCTTCTCCAAAAACCAATGAGGTTCATTCTCGTGTTACGCTGCGCGGTTGAGCTTCAGCAAGAACCAATGAGGTTCATTCTTGTGTTACGCAGCACGTTTGAGCTTCTCCAAAAACCAATGAGGTTCATTCTCGTGTTACGCAACGTGTTTGAGCTTCCTTAAAAACCATTCTTCTTCAAATGTGTTCATTCTTATGTTACGCAGCGCGTTTGAGCTTCAGCAAGAACCAATGAGGTTCATTCTTGTGTTATGCAGCACGTTTGAGCTTCTGCAAGAACCAATGAGGTTCATTCTCGTGTTATGCAGCACGTTTGAGCTTCTGCAAAAAACAATGAAGTTAACTCTCGTGTTATGCAGCATGTTTGAGCTTCAGCAAGAACCAATGAGGTTCATTCTTGTGTTACGCAGCATGTTTGAGCCTCCTTAAGAACCAATGAGGTTTATTCTCGTGTTACACAGCACGTTTAAGCTTCTGCAAAAAACAATGAAGTTAACTCTCGTGTTACGCAGCATGTTTGAGCTTCAGCAAGAACTAATGAGGTTCATTCTTGTGTTACGCAGCACATTTGAGCTTCTGCAAGAACAAATGTGGTTCATTCTCATGTGTTACGCAGTACGTTTGAGCATAAGCAAGAACCAATGAGGTTTATTCTCATGCTATGCAGCAGTTTTGAGCTCCCTCTAGAACCAATGAGGTTTTATCTCGTGTTACACAGGACGTTTGAGCTTCTGCAAGAACTAATGAGGTTAATTCTCGTGTTACACAGCACATTTGAGCTTCTGCAAGAACCAATGAAGTTAATTCACGTGTTACACAGCACGTTTGAGCTTCAACAAGAACCAATTAGGTTCATTCTCGTGTCTCGTGTTACGCAGCACGTTTGAGCTTCCTCTAGAACCATTTACATTTACATTACATTTATTTATTTAGCTGACGCTTTTATCCAAAGCGACTTACAATTGCTATATTTCAGAGGTTGCACGCCTCTGGAGCAACTAGGGGTTAAGTGTCTTGCTCACGGACACATTGGTGTCTCACAGTGGATTCAAACCCGGGTCTCTCACACCAAAGGCATGTGTCTTATCCACTGCGCCATCACCACCCCAGAACCAATGAGGTTTATTCTTGTGTTACACAGCACGTTTGAGCTTCAGCAAAAAACAATGAGGTTCATTCTTGTGTTGCACAGCACATTTGAGCTTCTGCAAGAACCAATGAGGTTCATTCTCTTGTTACGCAGCACGTACTTTATGAGCTTCTGCAAGAACCAATGAGGCTCATTCTCATGTTACGCAGCGCGTTTAAGCTTCCTCAAGAACCACTGAGGTTCATTCTCGTGTTACGCAGCACGTTTGAGCTTCCTCTAGAATCAATGAGGTTTATTCTCGTGGTACGCAGCACGTTTGAGATTCTGTAAGAACCAATGAGGTTCATTCTCGTGTTACGCAGCTCGTTTGAGCTTCCTCAAGAACCACTGAGGTTCATTCTCGTGTTATGAAGCACATTTAAGCTTCAGCAAAAAACAATGAAGTTAACTCTCATGTTACGCAGCACGTTTGAGCTTCAGCAAGAACCAATGAGGTTTATTCTCGTGTTACGCAGAGCGTTTGAGCTTCAGCAAGAACCAATGAGGTTCAGTCTTGTGTTACGCAGCACGTTCGAGCTTCAGCAAGAACCAATGATGTTCATTCTTGTGTTACGCAGCGCGTTTGAGCTTCAGCAAGAACCAATGAGGTTCATTCTCATGTTACGCAGCGCGTTTGAGCTTCAGCAAGAACCATTCTTCTTCAAATGTGTTCATTCTTGTGTTACGCAGCACGTTTGAGCTTCTGCAAGAACCAATGAGGTTCATTCTTGTGTTATGCAGCACGTTTGAGCTTCCTTAAGAACCAATGATGTTCATTCTCGTGTTATGCAGCTCGTTTGATCTTCAGCAAGAACCTATGAGGTTCAGTTTTGTGTTACGCAGCGCGTTTGAGCTTCAGCAAGAACCAGTGAGGTTCATTCTTGTGTTACGCAGCACGTTTGAGCTTCCTTAAGAACCAGTGAGGTTCATTCTCGTGTTACGTAGCGCGTTTGAGCTTCAGCAAGAACCTATGAGGTTCATTCTTGTGTTACGCAGCGTGTTTGAGCTTCAGCAAGAACCAATGAGGTTCATTCTTGTGTTACGCAGCACGTTTGAGCTTCCTTAAGAACCAATGAGGTTTATTCTTGTGTTACGCAGCGTGTTTGAGCTTCAGCAAGAACCAGTGAGGTTCATTCTTGTGTTACGCAGCGCGTTTGAGCTTCAGCAAGAACCAATGAGGTTCATTCTTGTATTACGCATCACGTTTGAACTTCTGCAAGAACCAATGAGGTTTATTCTTGTGTTACACAGCACGTTTGAGCTTCAGCAAAAAACAATGAGGTTCATTCTTGTGTTGCACAGCACATTTGAGCTTCTGCAAGAACCAATGAGGTTCATTCTCTTGTTACGCAGCACGTACTTTATGAGCTTCTGCAAGAACCAATGAGGCTCATTCTCATGTTACGCAGCGCGTTTAAGCTTCCTCAAGAACCACTGAGATTCATTCTCGTGTTACGCAGAACATTTGAGCTTCTGCAAAAAACAATGAAGTTAACTCTCGTGTTACGCAGCATGTTTGAGCTTCAGCAAGAACCAATGAGGTTCATTCTTGTGTTACTCAGCACATTTGAGCTTCTGCAAGAACAAATGTGGCTCATTCTCATGTTACACAATACGTTTGAGCTTAAGCAAGAACCAATGAGGTTTATTCTCGTGTTACACAGGACGTTTGAGCTTCTGCAAAAAACAATGAAGTTAACTCTCGTGTTACGCAGCATGTTTGAGCTTCAGCAAGAACCAATGAGGTTCATTCTTGTGTTACGCAGCACATTTGAGCTTTTGCAAGAACAAATGTGGTTCATTCTCATGTGTTACGCAGTACGTTTGAGCTTAAGCAAGAACCAATGAGGTTTATTCTCGTGCTACGCAGCAGGTTTGAGCTTCAGCAAAAAAACAATGAGGTTCATTCTCGTGTTACACAGGACGTTTGAGCTTCTGCAAGAACCAATGAGGTTAATTCTCATGTTACGCAGCACGTTAAGCTTCCTCTAGAACCAATGAGGATTATTCTCGTGTTACGCAGCACGTTTGAGCTTCCGCAAGAACCAATGAAGTTAATTCTCATGTTACGCATCACGCTTGATCTTCTGGAAGAACCAATGAGGTTCATTCTCGTGTTACACAGCGCGTTTGAGCTTCCTCAAGAACCACTAAGGTTCATTCTCGTGTTACGCAGCTCGTTTAAGCTTCAGCAAAAAACAATGATGTTAACTCTCGTGTTACATAGCACGTTTGAGCTTCAGCAAGAACCAATGAGGTGCATTCTTGTGTTACCCAGCACGTTTGAGCTTCAGCAAGAACCAATGTGGTTCATTCTCGTGTTACGCAGCGCGTTTGAGCTTCTGCAAGATCCAATGAGGTTAATTCTCGTGTTATGCAGCACATTTGAGCTTCCTTAAGAACCAATGAGGTTTATTCTCGTGTTATGCAGCACATTTGAGCTTCAGCAAGAACCAATGAGATTCATTCTTGTGTTAGGCAGCACGTTTGAGCTTCTGCAAGAACCAAAGAGGTTCATTCTCGTGTTATGCAGCGCGTTTGAGCTTTAGCAAGAACCAATGAGGTTCATTCTTGTGTCAGCAGCACGTTTGAGCTTCTGCAAGAACCAATGAGGTTTGTTCTTGCATGTCAAGCGGTTGAGCTTCTGTTGTATGTTCGCTGATCAGTGTTCTAAATGTGAACACAATCTGTTCATCATATAAAGAGATCGAGTCTCTTTAGAAAATTTGGACTAAACCGCTCGATTTATATCGATTAGTTTTACGATCTCTTTATTAACTTTTTGAAGCGTAGTTACAGAGCTGTCAATGGAGGGACAGAAATCTCTCAGATTCCATCAAAAAATCTTAATTTGGAACAACATGAGGGTGAGGAAATCATTTTTCTTCAACAAAAATAGCTCTAAAAAAGCCACAGCAAATGAGTTTGGCGTTTCCGTGGCAAGCAAGCAACACGTTTTGTTTTGTTACTAAACATATCCGAGGTTTTGAATGAATTGGTTAAGTGATTCAGTAACCCAGTCAATTGATTTGTTCCAGAATAAGCCGTTTTAAACGAATCAGTGAATGAATGTTTCAATGACTAATTTGACAGGCAGTGATTGGCCGCCACCTACTGGCAGTTTTAATTTCATAATTAAAAGTAGGGAAAAACGGGGCTAAAGGCACACCGGTGTAAAAAGCGCATTTGACTTATTCTCTTTTAAACCACTAGATATCATAAAAATTCAACTCAGCCCTTTACTTAACAACCACTTTTGATGATGCACATGGAAATTTGGCTGATCCAATGCAAAGTTGACTCTGAACTAATTTGATCTAATAATTAATGTTTTTTCAAATGTTGTAGATTTATGTAGCAAATGAGAATCGATACAATTATTGACTATATTTTGAGACAAAGGTTACAAAGGTTAAATCATGAAAAAGATTAATGATTTTTCATTTTGTTCAAGGTAAACAGTTTTCAATAACAGAAGAATATATAAAAGTATTGTATTTGGGGTAAAAGCCGCCCCTGCTGTTGGGGCTAAATGCACAATAATTAACATATTGATGATAAACAGCTGGCTGACTTTTCCATTTGATTAGGCTACATGACATGGTTAGATTCAGATGGTAAATATATTAGTTGGGTGTCCACCTTAGAGATAATTACCATATTTATAATGAAACCATCATATTTAAAAAATATTATATTAACCATATCATATAATAAAATCATTTATTTGCTACTACTTTAAAGCTAGCCTTTATTAAATTATTGTGGGACTCATTCTATGCTCACAGAATTTTTACTTTTTGTTTCTGTATTTTAAAATGAACATATTTAATGACAGTATTTATATTTATTTATTTTGACAGTATTTATTGAACACAAATTAATTATTTTGTTTATTAAAATAAACTGAAAATACAAACTTTACTAAAGTAATTGTTTTGAACAAGTATTAACTTAGACATTATTAAAACATATTATTTTAGCTAAAGTATTTGTGTAAATACGTTGTGCCTTTTGCCCCATGCTGGTGAGCCTTTTGCCCCATGTTTGGGGCACCTCATACGTTTATAAGATTTTTAAACAAACAAACCACGTGTATGAAATCCCTGTAGGTGATATTTCATAAATTCATAAATAAAGTTAAACCTATGACATTTACTATAAAACAAATAAAATGAATGCGTCACACTTGTGAATTTACCTTCAACTGTTTGCAACATTTTTCTTATAGTAACAATAATATAATATAACAATAAATATGTATTCTAATAAATTTGTATACGTTATTATTATGGTATACACGTATAATTAAGGAATTTAATCATTTCTGAGGAAAAAATAAATAAGGTTGAGGCCAATATAAACTCTCTTGTTTCTGGTTCGTATTGTAACATGACTTGACTTGATCCTGAGAAGAATTCTACTTGAGTTGCTTGAGGTGAATCGCTGACTTGACTTAGCACTGCGACTTGAGATTTACTTGTGAATTGAACCTCCCACCTTGAACCTCCAACCTTACTCCCACCTCTGATATTATCTTTATTTGATGAAAAGATTATTTTTGATACAACTACATTATATTTGTCTTATCGCAAACTCACTCCTCTCCTTAAACTTACCTTCCAAACCTGAATGGCACTTATACTCTTTACTGTGAATCAAACATGCTGTTAAGTAAAAATATGCAGTATATCTCAGATTATTTTTCTGAAACATATAAGATACTCTTTTAATCAATAATGAAAAAAACAAACAAAAAAAAGTTTAAACATCGAGCTCCATTGTTCTCTCATTCATAGAAAACTTGACGTTAAGACAATGTATGGTTAAAATAAATGTCACTCGGTTTAACATTTTGTTGCAATTAAAATTCATGCATTTTAAATTGTGGTTAAGATGTCTAAATACTTTAGCACTTTTGTTACAATGACGCCCTCTACTGATCCAGTCTAAACTAAAACCTGTTTAAACAACACAGAGTAGGCCTAGGCCAAAATATGTTCTTATTTTGCAGTAGGCCTATAGAGTGAACACACTTTTTTATTATTATCATTCCTTATCATGATGTTGAGACTAGGCTTAATATGCTATTTTACTGTAACTGTCAGTAAAACAAAGTCAGTGTCAAAACGTGAACTGTGAAATTAAAGGTTAAACCAACTATTGTAATGATAAGGTTAGATTCCCGATTAATCTACTTATATAACTTAAATTAAACTTGTAAAAAAAAAAAACATCTTAAAACAAAACTTTTGAGTATTGACTTTATGACCTAAATGAATCATCATTGGTTTATAAAATATGTCAAAACAAAATATCAGAATTGTTAAAAATATTTGTTCAGAAATGTTTGTATGTATGTATGTATGTATGTATTTAGGCCTATGTATTTATTTAACAAGCTGTTTGATTCACTACCTTGTTGCTGAGCTGGGTCATACTTCACTTCCCATAACGCCCTGCTTCACAACAGAAGATGGCCAGCCCATCTCATTTCCGCGAATCGGTTCTTTCGAACAGCGCATTGAAACATCCGGTTCTTAAATAGATTCAGTGATTTTTTAAGCATATAATTTTGAAAATGATAAAACCATATGTATTCACATATTGCTCTGTAAAACAGTCTATCAAATTTCTATCAAATGTGTTGTAGTGAATGTATAATGACTGCAACAAACGTATCTAGAACACATCAATTAAAACACTCGATATGTATACGTATATAAATGAACCCGCCATTAACTCAAACTTTTAAATTACATAATATTTTAACATTAAAATAACATACTTTTCACCTCATTTATCATTCAAATGTTCTTGCTATCATTTCACTCCTCTCATCTTGGCTCATTTATGAATTAAACATGACTAAAAAAGACGCGGGTCTTCGTTTCCTGTGAGTCGGTGTGTAGTTGACTCGAGAACCACTGATTCAGTCTGATTCGTAAACGAGACGTTCAAACGGATTTTATGAACAGGTTCATTTGAAAAGATTCGATTCTAACGAACAATTCGCTCGCGAATCGGTCATCGCTGAACAACAGTCGAGAGCGGAGAGAAAGGCAGTGGATTCCTCTCATACTGCCACTAAAAGAGACACACACACAGAGAGAAGGGGGCATTTTCACACATAAATGGAGGCACGTCCATCGGGCGCCATCAAACAGCCCTAAACCTGTAAACATGGCGAAGGACCAAGAAGTGGAGCGCATCGCCAAAAAGCTGGACAAAATGGTGCACAAGAAAAACACTGTAAGTGTGACATATTTCTTTATTCCTAGCATCTGAAAAAACGGATAGGGAAGAACTATTGATTTCATCCACGCGCTCGTTTCTGTTTGTCTTTATAAACAAGCACGAGATCTAGTGTGATTATCACCTGTTTCATCCTCATCCAGTCCACCACCGGGCTCGTATTGGTCAATCTTCATGCACAATCACACATTTGGTGTTTATACTCTCATGTTTGAAGCGTTTGTGTATACTGTGATGAGCTGGCAGCTGGTTGTTCTCCAAATTTCTCCAGCGCAAACAAAAGACTCATTTATCCAACACTTCACACCAGTCAGTCCCAGTTATGTCCCCAAAACACCGCATTTATGTGCAGACTACTGTGTATATCTATGACCCAACCTATAGTTGAAGAAGCCAGTGTTTACTAATGCATTTGAGAAGTTGTTGTGTAACTGTCTTTTCTCCTCGCTGTGTTTTTATCTTCAGGATGGTGCTATTGACCTGCTTCGGGAGCTGAAGAACATGAAGATGTCTTTGGAGACCCTACAGGTAACGTTATCTCAGCTGGACTGGAGACAGCATTTGTGGGCAGAGCATGTGCTGTGTTGGATTACATAATCATCTCTTTCTCTTCCAGTCAGGGAATCCCATGCTTTTGTTCTTATTGGCTATATTACTGCTTGTGCTATTCCACAGTGTGTTGTATGTAATCTATGTAGTATGCAAAATTTATATATGCATGTATAGAATATCTGGATAAATTAGATTTGCCAAAAAGTGCAGTATACTATATATTGCATGGTATATACCACAATGCAATGTGCTCGACCTTCCATTTCAATTGTGATCAATCAATGGTAAAAAAAAAAATACAGGATTTGTAAAAATGCTATATATATATATATATATATATATATATATATATATATATATATATATATATAAAATAAATAATTAATAAAAAATACAAAAAATATTTGAGAAAATAGTAGACATTATACACAGTACATATTGCAGTATGCTAGTATTTCATTCTGAACAGAGCCAATGTGTTTTAGAACATACCAATGTGTTTTTCAAATGTGGTATTCAATATATTTTTCTATTTTATATGCATGTTATACAAGTTCATTCACTGTAGTGTTATGTAGTATATGGATTCAGTCAATATGTATGAGTAGAGTTAATGTACAGACAAACAGACCTGAGGAGAATTTCAAACACAATAGAGCATCTACATGCAGAAGAAAAATTAATACACTGGGGGAAACACATTTGTTTAAGGCCCCTTCACACCAAGAATGATAACTGTGAAGAGAACTATAACTATGTTAGCGTCCACACCAGCGGACGATATTGTTCTGTTTATTCTAAGCACGCGCTGCAGTTTACGTCGTCTGCTGCTTCAAATGCTCAAGCTCTGAAAAGCAGGATGAATTCGGATTGGCTGTCAGAGTTTTTATCATTCATCAGCTGAAAAAAAAAAGGTTTTGAAAGTGATTCCCACAATATAATTCCTCTGTTATTACTCTGCTATTCATTTATATTTAGAATCTCACTCAGACATTTGATCATTCTTTTATTTACTTACGATCCCCTCTCTTTTGAGCATTTTATAGCTGAAGAGTGACCAGTTAGTCAAAGCTTAGTGATTGGCTACTGGATGGTAATTTATAACAAAATGTATCAAGTTACAATATATCACAAATTGGATTTTGTTATAGTCCACTGTTAAATTTATTATAACAAATATGATCTTCCCATTGTTTCAATGTGGCCCACGGTGCAGTCGACACGGATCGGGATGTCAGTGAATGCAGTGCGGAAGCAGAGTTCGGAAGAGGAGGTGCAGACACTGGCCAAATCACTCATCAAGACCTGGAAGAAACTGCTGGGTACTGCATCTCCATTCACACCCAGACAGCTTAAACAAGACCTTTTAGACAAGCGTTTCCCTTATTTCAGAGTGAATGAAAATGATTGAGAAGGAGACTGAAGATTTCCATTTTAAAAAGTGGTGGCACAAGGCTTCTGTCTGTTTGCTTTCTTGCTCTTATTATCTTAAGGATGTTACAAGTTAACTTGGTGATAGTAAACGCAATGAGTTTGTCTAATGTTCAAGCTGGATTGTGAATCTTCTTTCATTTAGATGGTTCTGAGGCTAAATCAGAGGAGAAGAAAAAAGGTGGATCTCCTCTCCAGTCCTCGTGTTCTAAAGACTGTCCTGGATCCAGTGACACCAGGTGTGTGGGATCTATTTTGTGAATACATATTATAGATCTTATTGTGAACAATTCAATGAAAGCTTGTTTTCGCCTCTGAATAAAAAATAAAAAAAAGGTAATTGCCACTTTTTATCCCACAATTCTGACTTTTTTCCCTCGCAATTGTGCGTTATAAAGTCAGAAATGTGAGATATAAACTTGCAATTGTAAGTAAATGTCAGAATTGTGTGAGCTGACTTTTTTCCTCAGAATTGGATTTTATAACTCGCAATTGTGAGGTTATATCTCATAATTCTGAGAAAAGAAGTCAGCATTGCAGGATATACACTGCCGTTCAAAAGTTTGGGGTTGGTAAGATTTGTAATGTTTTTAAAAGAAGTCTCTTCTGTTCACCAATGCTGTATTTATTTGATTAAAAATACAAAACAAACCCAGTAATATTGTGAAATATTATTTCAATGTAAATCAGCTGTTTTCTATGTGAATATATAGTAAAGTGTAATTTATTCCTGTGATCAAAGCTGAATTTTCAGCATCATTACTCCAGTCTTCAGTGTCACGTGATCCTTCAGAAATCAGTATAATATGATGATTTGATGCTCAAGAAACATTTATGATTATTATCAACGTTGAAAACAGTTATTTACATTTTTATTTCAGGATTCTTTGATGAATAGAAAGTTAAAAACAACAGCATTTATTTGAAATAGAATCTTTTGTAACATTATAAATGTCTTTACTGTCACTTTTGATTAATTTAATTCCTCCTTGATGAATAAAAGTATTGATTTATTTTATTTATTTCCCCCAAAAAATTAAATAAAAATTCTTACTGACCCCAAAGTTTTGAATGGTAGTGTTTAATGTTACAAAAGATTCTATTCCAGATAAATGTGAACTTTCTATTCATCAAAGAATCCTGAAATAAAAATGTAAATAACTGTTTTCAACACTGATAATAATGAGAAATGTTTCTTGAGCATCAAATCATCATATTATACTGATTTCTGAAGGATCACGTGACACTAAAGACTGGAGTAATGATGCTGAAAATTCAGCTTTGATCACAGGAATAAATTACACTTTACTATATATTCACATAGAAAACAGCTGTTTTACATTGAAATTATATTTCACAATATTACTGGGTTTGTTTTGTATTTTTAATCAAATAAATGCAGCCTTGGTGAGCAGAAGAGACTTCTTTTAAAAACATTAAAAATCTTACCGACCCCAAACTTTTGAACATTAAATTCATAATTGTGAGGAAAAATTGTGGTGTATACACTTGTAATTGTGAGGAAAAAAATCGTAATTGTGAGGAAAAAAGTCGTAATTGCGAAAAAAAAGTCAGAATTGCGGGATATAAACTCGTAATTGCAAGGAATAAAGACAGAATTGTGGGATATAAACTTGTTATTATGAGGAAAAAAGTCAGTTGTGGGATATAAACTTGTAATTGCAGGATATAAACTGGTTATTGCAAGAAAAGAAGTCGAAATTGCGGGATATAAACTGGTAATTGCAAGAAAAGAAGTCGGAATCGCAGAATATAATATCACAATTGTGAGAAAAAAGTCAGAATTGTGAGAGATAAACTTGCAATTGCGAGAAAAGAAGATGGTATCAGAGACGCGCGTCAGAGCCCGCCAAGATGGGCGTGGCCAAGCTATATATTGGGCGCCCCGTCATGAGAGTTCTTTAGGTTAAAACGACTGAAGCGAACTAACCAAGCACAAGCACGGCAGCTTACGCAATACTCGTTCCCTCCTCTCAGGGAACCGAGGGTACGTTAGTAACCGAGTCGTTCCCTTTCGAGAGGTCTGTCCTATTGCGTAAGTAGCTTACGCTATGGGAACACCATGCAAAACGCCATGCGTGCCGAACTTCGCCTTATGATAGCCAGAGGCAGGTGCCTACGCTGAAAAGCAAAGTTATCATCCAACTAGCCGGCAGAGGCGAGCTTTATATGTGGGAAAAAATACAGAGCGGCTAGAAGGCGCTCGGTGTGACACAAGCACATACATAATCTAGATGCGAACTCGCAGTTCAACTAGCATCATGCTGATAGCACATTGGAATGCAATGTCGGGACCTGTAGGTTGTAGAACCTGATAAATGTGGACGGTGAGGCCCAGCCTGCCGCCGCACAAATATCCTCGATCGGTATCCCGCTCGACCATGCCCAGGAAGAAGCCACACTCCTGGTGGAGTGTGCTTTGACTCCCCAGGGGCATTGAAGTCCCTTAGCTTCGTAAGCCAGCGCTATAGCTTCAACTGTCCAGTGAGAGATTCTCTGCTTTGAAACGGCGGAACCTTTCGTACGGCCGCCAAAGCATACAAACAGTTGTTCTGTCTGTCTGAATAGGGCAGAACGCTCCAAATACACTCTGAGAGCCCTAATGGGGCAGAGTAGATTAGCGTCGTGTTCGTCTGCTGGAGACGAAAGCGCAGTTAGGGAGATAACCTGTGCTCTGAAGGGAGTGGTGAGCACTTTAGGAATATACCCCTGTTTCGGCCTAAGGACGACCCTGCAGTCGTTAGGACCGAACTCTAGGCAGGCAGCGCTTGTCGAAAGCGCGTGCAGGTCGCCCACTCTCTTGACCGAGGCGAGTGCCAGCAAGAGCGCAGTCTTGAGCGAGAGCTGTTTAAGGTGCACGGTTTGGAGTGGTTCAAACGGGGGCCCTTTAAGAGCGTCTAGGACAGTAGCTAGGTCCCAGATCGGCACTGAGGGGGGGCGTGAAGGGTTCATCCTCCTAGCACCCTTTAGGAAACGAATAATTAGGTTGTTTCTTGGTTTCTTGTTTCTTTTCGTGAAGAAAAGAGAGCAGTGCGCGTTCTCCTTGGAGGCAAGGAGGTCGATCTCCGCTTTACCAAAGGTTTTCCATAACCACTGAATCGTCAGCGGGTTGAGAGCCCATTCTCCTGGGAGAATCTTGTCTCTGGATAGCATGTCTGCCCCCTGGTTCAGGGCGCCTGGCACATGCGCTGCTCTCAGCGAGCGCAAGTTGTGCTGGGACCATAAACTGAGTCTCCTGGCCATTGAATGCATGGAGCTCGACCTGAGTCCACCCTGGCGATTTATGTACGACACTACCGTCATGTTGTCCGTTCGGACCAGGACGTGTTCGTTTTTTAGATGTGGGAGCAGGGCTCTGAGAGCCAAAGCGACCGCTTTCATTTCCAGACAGTTTATGTGTAGGCGCTTCTCCGGGTTTGACCAAAAGCCGGAGACAGGCCTGCCCTCGTAAAGGGCCCCCCAACCTATTTTGGAGGCATCTGTCGTTATCATCTTTCTCCTTGTGTTCACACCCAGACTCACGCCTGACTGGTACCAGTCGGCGGCTTTCCAGTGCGTCAGGGCTTTTATACAGCCGTGGTTCGCTCTGATTAAAAAGTGGCCCGAACGCCACGCGTGAGTAGGGACGCGGCTCTTTGAGCCAGCGTTGGAGAGGGCGCATATGCAACAATCCTAGCTGGAGTACGGCCGATGCTGAGGCCATGAGACCGAGCATCCTCTGAAACCGTTTGACGGGGGCGCGCGCGCCCACCCTGAATGATGTTGCAAGGCGCCGGATGGTGAGCGCGCGCTCTGATGTGAGACGCGCTGTCATTTGCATCGAGTCTAGAACTATTCCCAGGAAAGAAATCCTCTGGCTGGGAGATAGTATGCTTTTTGCAAAATTGATTCTTAGACCCAGGCATTCTAAATGGCTGATAATCCAAGATCTGTGTGTTATTAACTGACACTCTGATTGTGCTAGAACCAGCCAATCGTCGAGATAATTCAGTATTCGCACTCCCCTTCGTCTTAGGGGGGAAAGTGCTGCATCCATACATTTCGTGAATGTACGGGGAGCCAGGGACAGGCCGAACGGAAGTACTGTGTACTGGTATGACTGTCCCTCGAAAGCGAATCTCAGAAACGGCCTGTGATGAGGCGCTATTGGAATGTGAAAGTAAGCATCTTTCAGATCCACTGAGAGAAACCAATCTCCTGGGCGTACTTGCGCGAGGATATGCTTGGTTGTTAACATTCTGAACGAGCGAATCATTAGTGCTTTGTTCAGGTGTCTGAGATCTAGGATGGGGCGGAGACCGCCATCCTTTTTCGGGACGAGAAAATAGCGGCTGTAAAAACCTGTCCCGCTCAGAGAGGGGGAAAACAGTTTCCACAGCGCCCTTTTCTATTAGTTTGCGCACCTCGGTGCGTAGAAGATGTGAACACTCCTTTCTCACTTTCGTCTCGACCACAGTCGTAAAACGTGGTGGTCTGCGAGCGAACTGGAGCGAGTATCCGTGCTTTACTATATTCAACACCCATTTCAGCATATCTGGAATGTTTTCCCATGCCGCTGCGTGTACAGATATGGGCTGAATACAGGCTAGGGGCAGGCCGCTGTGACGTAGGGACCTGGCCAGCGAATCGCCTGAGCTCGTAGCTCTCAGAGGCGCGCGCTGAGCAGCTGAGTGAATGGGCGTGTGTGTGATTACAACAGCGCACGCTGTGTTTGTAAAACTCGCAGCCTGAGCTGAGGTTGTGTTTGACACTGTAAGGACAGTGTTTATAAGTGGGGGTGCATAAACAGTGGTAGGCACACGCGTCACTTTTATAATGTTTCCCGCTTTTACTGGGGATGAATTTATAACTGTGTGAACAGTGCTTGTGTGTAGTGGTGCGTACATGACCGTAGGCACGTGATCTACATTCATGGGAAGCGCAGCCTGAGCTGGGAATGAATTTGGCACTGTTTTGACAGTATCTGGGAATGCACACTTTGTGGACATGTGAACCCTTAGTGACGCAGGCAGAAAAAGACTATTTTTTTGTGTTTTCTGTGCGTCGCCGTAAAAACGGCGTTTGTTTGCAGGTGAGCGAGCTCTGTGACTGGCCCATTGACTGCTGTATGGACATATTCAGCCGCCTGTAAGGGGACTGGGTAATGTTTGAGCTTTTGCAGAGAGAGTGGTCCGGCTTTTGCGAGACCTGCACTCTCTCTTCTCATTTCTGTGGCTAGGACGGCTTTCGAGGCTCAGGGTTCAGCACAATCTTGGGCCGAGGAACCCGTCGCTCAGAAGGCGGCTTGCGGTTGTGAGAGCGCGAGCGGCGTCGAGCGTCAGCCTGAGGAGGCTGTGGGAGCTGTTCTAGCCCGCTGCAGCTGTGGCGGTCTCTGTCTGCTCTGCGATGAGCTGGAGCGCTTTGGCAGGAAATGACGCATAGCTTGTGAAGCGTTCTGGGCCTCAGTGAAGCGTTCGGCGAAACCTTTAACCGCCGGTCCAAACAGCCCGCTGGTGGAGATAGGCGCGTCGAGAAATGGCGCCTTATCCGCGTCCTTCATCTCAGTCAGAGTCAGCCACAGATGGCGCTCGAGAACAGTCAAATTAGCCATAGCACGGCCAATAGACTGGGCGGTGGCCTTCGTGGCTCGCAGAGCTATATCAGTTGCGCTGCGTAGGTCCCTGAAGGCTTCGGGTTCGGGGCCAGACTCGTCCATAGAGCGGAGAAGCTTGGCTTGGAACACTTGAAGTACCGCCATTGAGTGAAGCGCTGATGCAGCTTTGGCCGGCGGCGGCGTAGGCACGACCGGCGAGAGCAGAGGTAGTGCGGCAGGGCTTCGAGGGGTGGGAAGCTTTGGCTTTCCATCCGGTGGTGGAGGGCGGGCAGAGATGATTGGCCACGGCCTCCTCGAGGGGCGGCGTTCCCTCGTAGCCTCTTTCCTTCGCGCCGTCCACTGAGGAGAGCGAAGAAGAAAAAGAAGGCTTTAGGCGCGCAGAGTGGGGGGCTTTCCATGACTTGGCGGAGAACACCAATCGAGCCCGAGGTCCTCCACGGCCTTCGAGAGGATGCCGATAATCTCCGTATCCATGGTGGAGCCCGCACTCGTGCTAGCTAGCGTCGACGGGGCGGGGTCGAAAGTGGAGCCCGGCCAGTTGTCAGATGCAGCGTCGATGGACAGGCTGTCATCCACTCCCCCGTCGTCCTCGGACGCGCCGAAAGTCACAAGGCCCACCGCTCTGCTAGAGGGGTGTGGGTCCGGCTGAGTGAACTGAACCGGCGGTGGGGAAGGCAAGAGCGGCGGTGAAGCACGCGGAGACTGGCTCGGCGTGACGTCACTGAGCTCAGGTTCAGGAGGCCTCTGTGAGCGGCGTTTGTTTTTTTTTGTTTTTTTTACGCGGCTCAAACAGAGGGGTGGCGGCGATGGGCTCGCTCGCGGCGAAAGCGGCGAAGCGAGCCCGCAGTGTGGAGAGACCCAGGTCATCACATTCCGGGCATCCGCCATTGGTCAAAGCAGCTTCTGCGTGGTCCCGGCCCAGGCAGCAAGTGCAGATGATGTGACGATCCCCGTCCGGGAGAAGGTCTCTGCACGACGCGCAGGAAGGCATTTGAAACATCGCCTCAGAAAAATTGCTCTTTTACAAATGTCGCAGGGCGAACAGATGTAAAATACTTGCGTGTGTGGCGCGCCGGATGGCTCAGTAGGATGGTGTTCAAAGGCGGCTGAAGGTGCCGACGTCCTCGTAGCAATCCCGCTGGTATGCTTTTCCACGGCGGCGAAGGCTTTCAATAATCCAGAGGATCCAGCGAAGAAGGTGTTCGCTGAAGGAGATTAAATCTAATGAACTCTCATGACGGGGCGCCCAATATATAGCTTGGCCACGCCCATCTTGGCGGGCTCTGACGCGCGCGGGCGCGATGCGCGCTCATTGGTTGCGCATTCAGAGTCGCCCCGTCATTGGTTCGAGCAAGTTGCCGCAGCACAGCCAATGACCGAGCTCCTTCGTTCATTGCTGTCAGCTGTGCAGCTGCAATGCGCTTTACATAAAGACTTCAATATTCTCGAGAAAAGGAGTTTTCCCATAGCGTAAGCTACTTACGCAATAGGAGAGACCTCTCGAAAGGGAAACGCGATTATGCGATCGCATGATTTAGTGCATAATCAGCCAAAGTCCGCATATTTATGCGGGGGCCGCGTTTTTTCAAATACGCCCCACTTTCGCCGCATAGATTGCCGATTTCCGTGCAAAATTTTTGCATGATTGCATGATGCATCAGACCTGCATGATTTCATAATCCTCGCATTTTCGTTGCAAAAAAAGTCACATATATCTTAGCAGAAAGTTGGAAAATGTTGCGTTTGCTTCACACAAGAGCAGCCGTTTCCCCCTGTTGCCATGGGAACGTTATGAAGTGTCTTAATTACGCGACGTGAACATCATCGAAAAGCTATAAAACACTTTATTTTTTTATATTTCATTTATTCATTTTTACAGAAGTTGTAGCATATTCCTTTTGTAAAGCTACAGAACTTGTTTGACTCATCAATGTTTTGTAAGTTTGATGTGTTTATTAAGGTCTTGTAACGCATTGTGTCGGGAAGAAAAATAGGGAAAGCTCACAGCTGAAGTTATTGCAGAGGCCAGACAGACTCACGGAGGCGATTGGCATCTCACAACTCGCACTTTATTCCCAAATCGAACTCCTATAACTGTCTGTCACACGTTCTACCATCCACATCGTTACTTAAAGGAGCCGTATGTAGGATTGTGGCCAAAACTGGTACTGCAATCACTTTCAAATTACTGTAGAGCGGTGTATCCCCTCCCTGAATCGAAGTTGCCAGATAGGCTGCAGGATCCAGCAGGAACGTAGGCTGCTACAAGAAGCTTCCTATGGCAAGTGACGAGTCCTACACAGTACGTTTTTTTTTTCTGTTAATTATGTTTATGCTTCAAATGAGAGATGTTTTGCAAAGTAATTATATATCGCAAAAATGTACTAATGGTGATTAGCCAAATATAATCGTAAAGATGTGCACTCGTATGTGACAGTAGCCTACATTAGAACAGTAGCTGTTAGTATAACTTGTAACGGTAGATGTCTGTCATTAACGTAAGTACAAGCACAAGCCTCTGTCACTGTGTGTAACCGATATCAAAGATACAGCTATTCATTTAGCTGACGCTATAAGTGAAAGCAACCAGTACCTTACCCTGCAGTACACGTCCATAATGCTAAAATATGTGATGTGAAAGATTACATCATTCTATTATTTTGGGCTGTAGAATTCGCTTCTAATTCGATGACCCACCTCCTCCATATGAGCTAACGTAGCATTACTTTGCACGAACATGCATAACTTTGTTCGACTGTCATGAATATTTGAAATGTCCATTTACATCAAGTACAAGTTAGCCAAACATAGATGAATCTTACCTGTCCAGGAGAAAATTAGCTACGTTGGCGTCTGTCTTCAAATTCTTCTCCGTTTTCAGCCGTCTCCATCTTTCAAAGGCATCTCCTATACAGATCCTTGTTTTATTTCGGACTTTGTCACGAAGTATTTCTGATTCATAACGAGTTTTTCTTTTGGTTTCGCAACGTTAGACATTTTTGTTTTATCCGATTCCGACACGTTTGTAGCTGCAGCTGTGGTAACTAGCAGAGCTGGCAACCCGGATGCCGCAACACTACTGACTTCGTGATTGGTAGATAGGTGGAGGGTGGCGCATCAGACCAAAACACAACATGACAACATCAACATCAGTTGAGGGCTGCAACTTCACTTTTTAAATGACACTATCCTGGCCGAACTACTGTTGTCAGTGATATAAGTATTTGAAATGAACATGATTTCTTAATGTCTAGTGACGTATCAGGGCCATTTTATGATTAATTGAAATAAATTTCTTACATACAGCTCCTTTAATAAACAAAATAAAATAAAAGAAGTAGCATCAAACAAAAATTACCCGCACACATGGGGTGTTCGAGGCGCATGGCACATTCAATATAGTACTGCAGACAGTTCAACAGGGAGCGCGCAGCTCTTAAAGGGGCCACACATTATTTCCACTCGTTACAGTCTGAAATAGGCTAAAACAAGATGAGAAATTAAATATTCCCAGCACTTTCTGTGATGTAGTATGCTTGCTTATCATAGGAAGTAATAAGAAATTACTCTTTACATTAAGGTAGTAGCCTAGTGAGAACAGGGTGTTGGGGGAATCACTTTTTTTTCTCTTTTTCATCAAACCGCAGTTTTTGCAAGTTCCAGCAAGTTCCCGCAGTTTTTGCAAGTTCCTGCAGTTTTTGCAAGTTCCCGCAATTTCATCGCATAAAATTGCATAAATATCCCACATATTCCATCGCATTTTTAAAGAAAACGGGCCGCATAATCAAGGATTTTTGCCCGCAACAATCACAAAAAACTCTGGGTTTTCCTGGAAGGACTGATAAACACATAATTGTGAGAATAATAGTCAGAATTGCGGGATATAAATGCATAATTGCGGGGGAAAAAGTAAGAATTGCGAGATATAAACTCGAAAAACTGCGAGGGGAAAAAAAAAGCCAGAATTGCGAGATATAAACTTGCAATTGCGATAAACTCGCAATTGTGAGGAAAGAAAGTCCAAATTGTGAGGTCGAAATTATCTTTTACATTTTTTTTTATTCCGTGGCGGAAACAATCTTCCACACAATTAATCTGTGCATGTTTCATAAAAAAAGAAAAAAAGATTTACCTTGTAACGGTTAAAAGCGTAATCTTCAAGCTGCTTGTCACTAGTGGTTGATTGGATCTGGGTTTTTTGATGGCCGATATATACAGTCAAATCAAAAATCATTCAGACGCCAGATATAATTTTTTTATATTTGTTACTAATGGGTGCAGGACACTATAGTTCATTTATGTAAGTGAAGATAGCAAAATAAAGTAAACTGTGACATATTATACCCAACAATTCTTCATACCAGTAAAATGTATAAACATTTGGGATCAAAATTATTCAGACACTTTGACCTGAAAGTGTTTTTTCTTTAATTGCTAATGCACCATTTTTACACCACAGACTGAACAAAATTAAGCATTGCTTGGTAATTGGTTGACCTAAACTGGTATGATCTAATTGTGTACTTAAATTTAACAGCTGACAGCTATTCATCCTAATTCATCTGTGAGACAGTCTAACAGGAAGGATGGCCAAAACCAGTAAAATATCAACTGATTTGATAACTGATTCAGTACTTGTCATATTTTATTACCATTTTCTAAACTATAGCGAATAAACTGTGATAATGTGAGAAATGTTGAAGGTGTCTGAATAAATTTTGGTTTGACTGTCCATATCACACTTTATTTAATTTAAAGATGGTAAATAACGCTTGCTGCAATGAAATTCATATTTATTTTACACAATACATACTACATTTATTAAATTCCATCATTAACTATTAAAAAATGTGGAACAATTAAAAATGTATTCTTTAGATAGCAACTTAATCCTATTATAGTAATTTTTGCAAATAATGTAATATATATAAGAAAGAAAACACTTTATTTTTCATTCTCAATTATTTTAAATTATTTATTATTTTAAGGAGTTTTACAAAACAGTGAAATGTTGTTTCATCTTGTTGACTAGTAACAAACAAGAGACGCCAAAAACTCCCACCACTCCAGTCACCCCAAAATTCACCTCCTTCCCACCTGCACCCGTCACGACAGACAGTGTGCGCACTAAATGCAGAGAGCTGCTGGTGGCGGCCCTACAGACTGATGGTAAGCCATGAACAAATTAAGCTAAGTAACTGTACGTTCATTTTACTCAATTATAAGTTAAAGTTCATTGCACTTAATTAAACAAAGTTACATTTACTCTAACTGTGCAATTAAGGGAACTAAAGTGTTATAAAATGTATTTTTGCAAAAGTTGACTAAAGGGCGCATTTTCATGTGTGGATTTAAAATTTGAGTTAAACAATTTGAATTTATTGGTTTTACTTAATTCAGTTAAACTTCAGCTACACAGTGTATTTGAATAGAGTTTATAGTTATGTCATATTTAGAAATATAAATATTTTTTAGTGAAATTAAATAAAACATAATAATAAAACATCATAAATATTGGTTTTGACCTTACAAAATGGTTTATAGCATAAAATGAGTTGACAACTCATTAGGTCTTACTATGTGGATGAATTACTATAAATTTATTTATAAGCTATATATAATATATGTCATCTTATTATATTAAGCGCTGGTTTTACCAGGATTATTATGCTTTTTCGAATATTACCTTTTATGCAGTGTGTGATATAGCTGTTTGTGAATGTGAAAGATTTGAAAAGTATTAAAGATCCAAGTGCATGACGAATAAAGTTATTGTCTCCTAATAGAAAGAATCTGTTCTGAATTGGTGAAACCAGTCAGCAGCAATTCCAGTCTCTCTTCCTGTTACACACCTACATAACAATGTAACAAATTAGCATAATACCAGCATATGGTTTTCATTGGCTGCCCGCGAATGACGTCTACTTTGACCCGGCCTCAAACACAAGTTGTAACTGAGAGCTGTAAGAATTTGGTTTGTGTTGTCGACATGCCAAGAAGATGCTGTTTTCAGCGCTGCAAATCCACTTTGCTGCACTTCAACAGGATGAGGATTCGCGTTGGAATTAATATGGAAAAGCCAGCACCATCTTAACAGTTTGTATCAAGCGCTGAGGAAGCCACTGAAATTCAGATAATAGGTGTTTTTTTTCTGACACGCGCTGCAAGCAGTAGACCAATCACAACAGACTGGACCATCTGTAGGAGACCATGTAGGAGACGTAGAAACAATTAAAATAGCATAATAGGGGCATGTTAAGCATAAACTGGTTTTACATTTAAGGAAGTTATTCTTTGTATATATTTCTCAGGTGATCACCAGACAATCGGAGCAGACTGTGAACACCTGGCAGCACAGATTGAAGATTATATCCTTCTCATTGCCCAAGTTAGTTGGTAAAACAGTAATGTTCTGAAATATTTTTACAATTTAAAAAAAAAATAAGTATATATTTTTGGAAACCATGATAATTTTTTTTATGAATATAAAGAGCAGCATTTATTATTAAATCTTTGTTACAATATAAATGTCTTTACGGTCACTTTTTAAAAATGTGTCCTTTTAAAAAAAAAAAAAAAAAAAAAACGAAAAATGTACTGACCCCAAACTTTTATTTTGAATACACAAAAACTGAATAAAGATGCATTTTGCCTGCAAATTGTGTAGTTACAACATCTACCAGCAGGGGTCGTGATAATCAGCCAAACCTTGACTTGATAGCGCCACAGTGTTTACAATTTTTATTGAAAGCCGCCAACAAATGGTTTACTTGCAGTAGTCTCTGCATATATATAAAAATATTTGAAATACAGGAAATATTGCTTGCTTCCCCTTGAAAGGAGAAAGTAAAATAATGACTTTGTGCTTCCTTGACTGGACTTCATGGCACACGTATCTACCAGGAGTTTAAATCCACTGACATAAAGTACAAGACCAGACTGAGGAGTCGCATTTCCAACCTCAAGGACCAGAAAAACCCAGACTTACGCCGGAACGTCTTGTGTGGCAACATCTCGCCAGACCGCATCGCCAGTATGACCGCAGAGGTACGTCTGGATCTGATTTTGGCTTGAGAAGTGTTAGTCACCATGAGATTAAAATTACAATTTTTTTTTTTTTTATGGAATATTGCAGTATTCATTCAGTGCACATTTATTGTTTATTTTTAAATATATTATAACTTCCCCTCCCTCCTGCAGCATCACTTCTTCTGTTCTCTGATGATGCGTTTACTGGTGTGAGGGCGGGACAATCTGTCACTCACATGACATCACAGCAATAGCAAACCACAACAATCCAATCAATTCCCAATTAACAAAATCAAGTCCTGCCCTAGATTTTTTTCTGGTTTGATAGGCCGATTCACTCCAATATAAGTCAATATAGGAAAGAAAAGACTATCTGCCATTTAAGGTCTAGTAAACTGCAGCTTCTCTGCAGGATGTGAAGCGTGTTTGTGTGAATTGTGTGTTTGACAGGAGATGGCAAGCGCAGAGCTGAAAGAGATCAGGAAAGCGCTGACCAAGGAGTCCATTCGAGAGCATCAGCTCTCCAAAGTGGGCGGCACGGAGACTGACATGTTCATCTGTGGAAAATGCAGGGGCAAGAACTGCACTTACACTCAGGTATGCTGTGAGCAACTTCTCACCAGCGTTTAGGACTGTTTATACTTGCCATCATTATAAAAAAACAGCTATCAATCTAAGCGTGACACAGCTGTAGGTTACACAAGTATTTGTACACTTAAGGCACGCTTTAAAAAGCAAATGGGGCGGATCAAGTTTCTGAAACACAAAAAGCCCCACATTTCTGTGCTTTGGTCCGTTTGCATGTCTGAAAGGAAGTTTGCAAGTGGGCTAAAGCTGCATTGAAGCGTGAAACAAGCAGGAATGTAACGCGCCGTCTCTCCCCGCAGGTCCAGACACGCAGTGCGGATGAACCCATGACCACCTTCGTGCTGTGCAACGAGTGTGGAAACCGGTGGAAGGTAAGAATCTCCCTACACGCCTTGCAGTGCAAAAGCCATTGGTTGACTTTAGTAATCTGGGTTACTGAAGACCTAAAAACGGTCAAATCCATTATGCGACTGATGAACACATGCGTTTTGTCATAATGTTACAATGTCACCACATGGTGGCAGTATTTATTCACTGTAATCTAATAGGGGTGGTTAATCTGTCTGATTTCTCGATTCGATTCGATTACGATTATTGAAGTCCCGATTCGATTACAGTCGATTTTCGATTATTAACGATTCTCAATTAGCGATTATTGATTTTCCATTTCACAACATTAAACGAAAATACACTACAAGGGATTGCAGTATTAAAAAAAATCAGCTGCTGAATTACTTAACTCTTTTATTGAGTAACAACAATAGTTATAACTTCAGAATTATTTGTATGTAGCTTATGTTCTGTAGAACACAGAAATGAATACATCCCATTGTATTGTGACTGATCAAGTTGAACTAAACAATAACAAATAAATGAAAGGCTTATTTCCTTTAGGAAGTAGATCAGAACCAACATACTGTAGAAATTGGACAATTTTCTTCTAGAAAGACAAGGTGTTGTTCAGGTGGAGGAAGACTGCAGGTTGCAGTCGAAACATGTCAAGGTAAAGAAAAAGTTTATAATGCAAAAAATGTTTTTTTGCATTATAAACGGCGGCGGCGGCGGCAGCGCGGGCGGGAGGAGGGGGCGGAGAAGGAGAGATAGACGCTCGAGAGAGTCATTCCGGGGAGCGTTTGCATCAGAAAACGACGGCAGTGCGGCTCGTGAGAGGCAGCTGCGCGTCTGTGAGGGGAGGCAGAGAAGGCGAGAGCGAGACTCGAGGGTTGAATACTTCGAGCCGAGCCCGCAGGGTCGATATCGGAAGTGCGTCGCTGAGCTCACAAACCCCCTGAGGGCAAGAGCTGCGTGTTCCTGGCCCAGGCAGAGAGCGCAGATCACATGGCGGTCTCCGTCGCTGCGCGGGGCTCTGCACGAGCCGCAGGAAGTGCAAGGCATCTTGAAAAAGACGCTCGCTGCTCTTTTAGACAGTAAGTTTTGCAAGAAAAGATACGTCGCCGGATAGCGTAGCTCGCACGGATGGCTGGAGGTGGTGAAGACGGCCGGCTTCTTCAGGCGCTGTCCTAAGCTGGCTTGTCGCTTCCTCGACGGCGGCGGCGGCTTCTCTCTAGATCCAGCGATGCGGCAATAATAATAATAATGCAAAACATTTTTATTTTTTTTAATAATAAAAAATCGATTTTTGAAAATTTAATAATCGATCCATACTCGTCCATAACATACTCGTGATTAATCGATAATCGATTTTTTTCACCACACCTATAATCTAACCTTATAGCCGTACTTCATTCAGTTTACCAGCATTACTGACTGCATAAATTGGCTATAAGGAAATTATCAATTTAAGGAAGTTTATATTTAAAACAATGACGATGGAACAAAATAAAATATAGAGAGGAGAATGGGGTTAGTTGTCACAGGGTTTATATTTCAGTAACTATAAGATCAGAAGGAAAATTACACATGCTGGTGTTCCCTAGCAGATAACCTGTTTAAATACTTCAATGTTTTATGTTAAATATTTAATTTATATGAAATATTTTACGTATATTTTTTGCTATAGCTGTTCAGCACACAATAAAACCTCACTGGCTTACATTAAAATAAACTATATAATGATATTAAACTATATTAACTGAACTGTGTTCTCAGAACATTTGTTTTTCATAAAAAAATGTAATAAATAATATTTTAGACATTTTTAAGGCCAAAACAATGTTTATATATATATATATATATATATATATATATATATAATTTTTTATTTTTTTATATACTTTTTAAATTTTTATGTTTCATGACTAGTTTTGTCTTTAAAATAATGTTACTTTTTTCGTAAAGGGGAAATGGCAGACTTCCATTGGGGCATGTTGTCACAAAACATTTAACAACCACACTTGTTAAATCATCTTTTTGTTAGGATTTCAAGGTGTGTGTCTGTAAAGAAATTGACTTTTTTTTAAAGGTACACTGCAACTTTTGGCCCTCTAGCAGTTTAAAAACAAAATTGCATGCATTTTGCGGTAGAACATTGTTTTGGTTGTGCTTCTGCTCTGCAGATGAATATTATCCTACTGCTCATAAAATAGTCACTACTAGGCTTAAAAGATATAACCAGTTTAGAAGGAAAGGATCTCAAGCTGACTAGCTGAAGATGTTACTGTAGCTATACCCATTAATAGATTTTTTTTGTTTGTTTTGGCAAATTTGTGAAAACATTGACATCATGCACATGCGTATTACGTCTTCAGTCTATAGTCTTTTCTTTACAAAGTGACATCGCCACCTACTGGCCTGGCAGCAGATCCATCTAAACGAGGCACATTTTGACAACGTTGTCGTCTGTACGCGAAAAACACAAAGGAAAAATCTTTCCTTTTTTTTAGTACATATTTGTCGTGTAATCGTACCCTAAGAAATATACAAAGTGAATGCTAGCCCCACTGTATACATAATAGTTATTCAGCGTATCTGAAAAAAGTCTTAAATATCTTGGAGTTCTGCTATTTTGTTTTTTAGGTAAATGTTTTAAGGATGTTTTGATATCCTTATTAGAAAACAAGATATTCAATATATTCCACTAGTTATTATTCTTCATTTACAGGGGCGAGGGGGAAACATGTTTTGAATACTGTATTTATTGTCTTCTGTTTTCTCTTTTCATAGTTTTGCTAAAGACTAAAGTGAGCAGGATTCTTCATATGAAGAGATGACCTGAATTCATAGTGAAAGGAACTGTTTTTTTTTTCTTTTGAGAAAAAAAAATCTGATGTCTTTTTTTGATACATTCATTTTCATAGCTTTGTAATATATGAGTGTTGCTACTTCAAAAACCTGCTCTGTATTATTTTTTTATTATTTTTTCTTTTTTACCGGTGTAATATCATTGCCTTTCATGCACTGCCGATAACTTAGACTCAGTAAGTCAGCTGGCTTGTTCATTCTTGCTTTTCCTTTTGATATAGCGCTTGTGCCTTTTTGCTCTGAGTGCCAAGTAATTGCTGAAAGAATTTGTACCCATTCATAAAATGTTTTTGTTTGTTTGTTTGTTTTGAACGTGTGCTTTTCATATGTATATGCAGTTTATGCACTTAGCAGATGATTTATTTAACCAAATCTTGGTTGCTTTTCCAGAGTTTAGGAAGTCTTAAAGGATTATGGTTAATATTTGAGTCTTAATATAGGCGGTAGTTCGCTTCTTGTAGACAGCCAAACAAAGAGAAAAACAGAATGTGGTACATGATTGAAGGTTCATATGTATTATATGAATAATTTGACTGTTTTGCCTCAGTAAATTTGCCTAGAAATATTTTGTGGATTGAGTGTTTTTTGTTTTGTTTTTGTTTTTACTTTATCCCTCCAGACCCACCTGTATGACTCCCCCCCTGTTTTAGCTGCTCTTTCAACCTTAAAATAATAAAAATAAAACAAGTATGATTGCACAGTATTTTTAGTCAATCTCAAGTCATATGATAGCTTTAGATGTGGAATAGACTAACATTTAGTCATTACTCTTAAAACTGCTCCTACGCTAATATACAAATGGCGTTCAAAAGTTTGGGGTCTGTAAGATATTTTTAATGTTTTTGAAAAATCTCATAAGCTCACCAAGGCTGCATTTATTTGATAAAAAAATACATCAAAACTAAAGTGATTATGTGAAATATTACAATTTACGATTGTTTTCTTTTTTAATATCTAGTTAAGTCATGAAACTCTAGAGGGCGCAGGTCCTTCACATTTAATCTGCAAGCAATCACATCATCACTGCATGGCACAAGCTGATTGGCCTCTGCTGATCCTGCAGCCAATGAGATTGCTTGCTCAACATTTTAACGGTTGATAAACTGGTTCATTGTTTGGTATAAGCTAATCAGAGTTGCTCTGAAACCCTCCACCTCCCCAGCTCCACCTGCCTAGATCTGCTAGGGATTGATATATGTCTATTTATGCAGCAGCAGGAGCATATCTTACATGCTCACAGCAGTGCGTCTGTGTATCTGTTAGCAGTAGTAAGTCCATACTTGCTCTGCAGCAGCAGCAGTGAAACATCTAGTCTACCAAGACCAAATAAATTAACATAGCAATATTCAATAACTAAAGATAAATAAATACTAAAACTAAAATAACATATAACATAAAAATAACTAAATGTATGCTAAAACTATTCAGAGAGTTGTCATGATTGAAATATATTTAAAAAATGTTGGCAAAGCTAAATGTTCAGTAACCATTACTCTGGTGTTTTTCAGTAAAATTTCATATTATTATCAGTGTTGAAAACAGTTTTGTGGAAATCATACTTTTTTATAAATATAAAGTTAAAAGAACTATTTATTTTAAATTGATTTTTATTTTTGTAGCATTATAAAAATATTTACGGTCAATTATGATCTGAAAATCCTTTTCGACATAATGCGTTCTTGCTAAATATAAGTATTAAATATATAAAACTCCTTACTGATCCCAATCTTTTGAACAGTAGGGTGTCAACAGTAATCAAATATAAGACACATCACAACAGGTTTGACCAATGGCAATTGGAACCAATGATGTTTGATATTGTTTTGATGTTGATGTATTGTTAAACCACTTATATTGTGGTATCACTGGTATTTGAGTTCCATGGGTCACATTATGGAGCTCAATATCCCTCATTTGCATTGACTATATCATTGTATAGAAGACACTATGGAATGTTTTCCACAGGGGAAAAAAATTATCAAATGGTCACATTTGAAAAACATGGAGGTGAGTAAATTAATTTTAAGGTATTCTATATTTAGTCTGCCGCTTCTTTTTATTGTGCTTCAGATGTTTTCCACTAGAGGGAACAGTCAGACAATACTCGGAGCAAACACTCAACAACTGTGTTCCACTGACATCATATGTGTGATGTATTAACAAGAATATGATGTTTTAATCCAGTGTTTGATGTCTTTGATCCTGAGGATATGTACTGAGGACCTATATTTTGGGAACTTCTCAGCAGTGTCCTCATACCTTAATCAAATCTGAGAATAGAATTGACCCTTTGTGACTTGCATAAGACTCAGCTGGTGAAATATGTCAGGCCTTTGTCCGAGCAGTAATTTCCTAAGAGCTATCACAACATTTCTTAATTATGTTGACTAAAAATAAATGCTGTCAGATCTGGTTTTGAATTGAAGGGATCATGGAAGGTACTCCTAAATAACAGCACATATGGGTTTAGTACCTGCCTGATCATTAAGAAAACAAAGCTTTGAACGTGTAATGGGCTAGAGAATAGGGTGGGAATCTCCCAAGCAAATGTCTCCACAGAGGGGTGTTCGAGGGACACAATAGCCCCCCGTCATGGGGGAATTAAAGGGTCACTAAGCAAGCATTTAGATCTGCTGATTTCAAATGAATGGCTGGGTTATTTAAAATGCACAGTGTTTGGAGGAAGTTTCTAGACCTTTCAAGGGAGTAAACCATGAATGTATAGTCTGTAGGACCCAGCCTCAGGTGAAGAAGAAAGGAGGATTGTAACATAGTCTACATGTTACAATCCTCCTTTCTGAAAAATGAGTTGTTCTGAAACACTGATCTCAGTCTCCATATCCAAATGTAAACACATTTGTTGAAGACAACAGTGTAAATAATGGGAATGAGTTATATGTGCAATGCTTTAATAAAGTAGCAATGACTTGATGCACAACAAATGTGGGGAAACAACAACAATGAAATCTGATCTGATCAGTTCATGCAAAGATTTCATTTTTTATTTTATTTTATTTTTTTGCTGTTCAGACTACAAATAATGGAAAGGCTTGAATTAGCTTATATTTTTATATCTTTAGTTTTCATGTTCATTTTTATTTATTTTAAGTGATATATTGCTATGCTTTTTATTTCAGTTTTAGTTTTCCTTTATTTCCAGTTAATAATTGTAGTGCTTTTGTAGGCAAATTGTCTAGTTTTCATTTAAAGTTTTTCAACTAATATTTATAATTTATTTGATTTTATTTGTGAAAGTAAAAGGTCTGCAAAGTTTTAAAGACCAAAGTGCACTAAAAATAAAGTTATTGTCAAGAAAGACTTCATTCTGAACTGGTGAAACGAGCCATCATCAATTCCAGACTCACTTCCAGCTACATACTGTACCCAGAGCCATAAAGAGAAAGAGTTGCGACACCATAGACTGCGACACTCCCATAGACCTCCGTTGTAAAAAATGGCGGCGCTTTTAACCGCCTACTTCCGGGATTTGAAGATCTGATTAGTTCCAAACACAGTCATTTGGGCGCTGGACTCCATTCACTTACATTGCTGCGCGTCGAGTTGTTCCAGAGGTAAGTTTCTGAAATATCGACCTCTTTTGAATTGTCAACTGTCTATATTGTATCAGAGGCCCTTTGTGATGCTTATACTGGTCTTCATTTGTACATGCACAGCGTAATTAATTATATTTTATGTTGGTTGTTTCAACCAATTTTCAAGCCCTGCCTGCTAGCTAGCTTTTCCCTCCAAAAATATAGCCTAAAACGTACTCGGTTACATACGTAACCTCGGTTCTCTCTAGAAGAGGGAACGAGTATTGCGTAAGTTGCTTACGCAACGGTTAAAGTCATCTTTTCTCGAGATATTGAAGCCAAAAATTATCCTTAATTTTCCATTTATTTTCAACGCAGTGCAGCAGCCAACAAACCTAGAGCAGGCTAACTTGCGTGCTCATTTGCTGCCCTGCGGCAACTGCTGCAGCCTACCACTGAGCCTCGCGCATGACTTCGCGCCCTCTCGCGTCACAGCCCGCCAAAACGGGGGTGGCTTAGTGTATAAAAGTCAGGCTCGGAGGCTGCGTCACTGGTTTCATCAGCTGAAGTGAAAATCGCTCGTGGCGCCTGCGCGGTCGGGTTACGCAATACTCGTTCCCTCTTCTAGAGAGAACCGAGGTCACGTATGTAATCGAGTACGTTCTCTTACGAGAGGTTCTCTCGTATTGCGTAAGTTGCTTACGCTACGGGAACCCATTGTCAACGCCGCACGCGCCCAGTAGCCACTTCATGAGTCCCAGGGATTCCCGGGGAACATAGATAAGTGGGAAACAGGTGGCCAGCAATGCGGGCCAGCACATGTTATAAGCACATATAGGGTATACAGAGCGGCGTTGCCGGTCTATATAAATATTCACCATACAGTGCAGCTCAACCAGGAGAGCTAAGGTCGCGTGAGAGTAGTCTGCGCATGATAAATCTGGGCAGGACATACACACCGCTCATACTGACAGAAGTCTAGCCTGCAGGGCTGGAACTTCCAGGTTATAAAACCTAACAAATGTGGACGGGGAGGCCCAGCCTGCCGCCTCACAAATGTCCTGAATGGAAATCCCGCTAGGCCAAGCCCACGACAAGGCCACGCCTCTGGTGGAATGAGCCCTGACGCCCAACGGGCATTGCAGACCTTTAGACACATAAGCGGATGCAATAGCATCCACTACTGCGCATGCGCAGTAGGCCCAGCTGAAGCACTGCTGAAACATTCTTGGCCTGTGATGGGGTATTATCTGAATCTGAAAGTAAGCATCTTTCAGATCGAGAGATATAAACCAGTCCCTCGGGCGAATTTGCGCAAGGATTTGTCTGGTCGTGAGCATTTTGAACGGTCTTTTCATGAGAGCTTTGTTCAAATATCTCAGATCTAAGATAGGTCTTAGAGCTCCGTCCTTCTTGGGTGCGAGAAAATAGCGGCTGTAAAAGCCTTACTCGCTCAAATAAGGAGGTACTGGTTCTATAGCCCCTTTGCACAGCAGTTTGGCCATTTCTGCGCGGAGTAGATGCACTACTTCCGCTTTCACTCGGTCCGCGCTCGAAAGCGAGGGGGACGGCAAGCGAACTGTAGTGAATAGGCCTGTCTTATTGTGCTTAGCACCCACTCTGATATCCCTGGAATCACTTCCTATGTTTTTACATGTATAGCTAGGGACAGAATAGCCTCCGAGTTCCGATCGCCGCACTTCGTGGGCTCGGGAAACTGAACGGGAGGTCTGGGCGTGGCGCGCGCCATCGGCGCTCGAATACGGCGGCTCGCTGACAGCGGTAGCTGGCTGTTTCATATGTGACGTCCCGATTGCTTTAAATGGGGAACGTTTTATGATGCACGAGCGGCGCCTGGGGCGAGGTGGTTGTTGGTAAGCGTGAGCGCTCGTGAGCGGGCACATAACTTACATTCATAACCTGACCGATATGAGGCTGCTTTGGCCGTGCAACAGAGCGGGCAGATAGTAGGTGTGGGCACGTTTCCTTCATCTAACACTCGAGCGGCATTCACCAGCTTTAGGAGAGTGGGCTCTGTGAGAGCGAGAGACACGTGTATAGTGCTTTTCTACACTTTTCTACACCTTTTCTACACTTATGACACCATCGGCCTGAGCCGGATAACCAGACATTATACCCTTCTTTGTTATGCTCGAGCAGCGCCGGGCGTTTATTAGTAAGCGTGAGCGCTCGTAAGCGGGCAAGTAACTTACATTCATAGCCACGGGCAGAATAGCCTCCGGGTTCTGATCGCCACACTTCGTGGGCTCGGAAAACTGAACCGAAGGTATGGGCGCGGCGTGCGCGCCCTCGGTGCTTGAATACGGCGGCTCGCTGACAGCTATGGCTGAGTGTTTCACATGTGACGTCCCGATTGCTTTGAACGGGGAATGTTTTGAGATAACTTTGTGATGCGCGAGCAGCGCCAGGCGTTTACTAGTAAGCGTGAGCGCTCGTAAGGGGGCACGTAACTTACATTCATAATCTGATCGATACGAGGCTGTTTAGGCCGTGTGACAGAGCGGGCAGAGAGTAGGCTTGAGCACAGAGTTGTGGGCACATTTCCTACATCACTCGAGTGGCATTTGCCAGCTTTATGAGAGTGGGCTCTGTGAGTGTGAGAGACACGGGGGTATCGTGCTTGCATGTAGGGGTGAACACTGAGATGTGGGCACATTTTCTACACTTAGAGCACCACGGCATGAGCCGGATAGCCAGACGTTATACTCTTGAGATTTTGCAGGCGAGCGGGTTGCATTACCGGCTCGTTGGCTGCCGAATACATCGCTGCAGTAGCCTTTCTAAGGGGACTGACAGGGCGAGATGTTTCAATGGTGGTCCGGCCGCGGCGGGACTCAACCATCTTTTGAGAGATTTGTCTGGGTCGCCGTAGCAACGGCGATTGTGTGCAGGTGAGCGGGTTGCATTAGCGGCTCGTTGGCTGCCAAATACACCGCTGCAGTAACCTTTGTAGCCTTCCCGGATCGAGGAGGAGGCGGAGTGATGAGAACTCGACCACTCCTCGCTGTCCGATGCCAGGATGGAACAGCTGTCACCTGGGTCCATTCCTTCGGCTTTGTCCCCTGAGGCGAGGGCCGAAGTGAGGGCCGAAGCTGGCAGCTGCGCGTCCGGGAGGGGCGGAGAAGGAGAGGGAGAAGCTGGCGGGATGTAATCCGGCGAGCTCTTCAGTGTGACCTCAGGCTCCGCTCGCTTCTGTGAACGGCACTTCTTCTTGAGCGGTCCAGAGGGCGGAGTGACAGTATCCATAGTGACGGCCTCGAGTCAAGCCCGCAGGGTCGACAGCGGAAGCGCTTCACAGTGCACGAAGCCTCCCGATTCCAGTGCGAGGGCTGTGTGTTCCGGGCCCAGGCAGAGAGCGCAGATCACATGGCAGTCTCCAGCGCTGGGCGGGGCTCTGCACGAGCCACAGGAAATGCGAGGCATTTTTAGAAAAACGCCTTGCGCTCTTTTAGAAAGTGAGTGTCGCAGCGGCGAACACTCATAGAAAGCAATAGCACTAAAAGGATACTTGTCACCGGATGGCGTAGCAGGCACGGAAGGCTGAAGGCGGCGAAGACGACCGGCTTCCTCAGGCTCTTTCCTCTGCGTGCTGGTCGCTGGTTTCAACGGCGGCGGCTTCTCTCAGAGTCCAGCGATGCGGAGAGCTTCTCTGAAGATGATGAAATCGGTGACGCAGCCTCCGAGCCTGACTTTTATACGCTAAGCCACCTCCGTTTTTGCGGGCTGTGAAGCGTAGTGGGCTCGAAGTCACGTGTGAGGCTCAGTGGTAGGCTGCAGCAGTTGCCGCAGGGCAGCCAATGAGCACGCAAGATAGCCTGCTCTAGGTTTGCTGGCTGCTGCACTGCGTTGACAATAAATGGAAAATTAAGGATAATTTTTGGCTTCAATATCTCGAGAAAAGATGACTTTACCCATAGCGTAAGCAACTTACGCAATACGGGAGGACCTCTCTTAAGAGAAATTATCTAAGTAATATACAGTATTTCGTTGTCACCCTGCCTCTCCAAATGCAAAACTGACATTAACAAAATGCAATAATGCAATAACAGCTTAAAAAGTACTTGGGTGTGTGTTTTATTTTATATTTACCGTTCAATAATGCAATCGCTGCTGTCTGTCCCATAGAAGAACATGACAGCCAGCGTATGTTTTGGAACTATTGGGGCTTACATGAACCACGTGACAGCCATAGCGCCGACATCAAAGAGTGTCACAACTCTTTCCCTCTATGGCTCTGACTGTACCTACGTAACAATAAAATAAATTAGCATAATACCAGCGTATGGTTTTCGTTGGCAGCCCGCGAACGACATCTACCTTGACCTGCCCTCAAACACTAGTTGTAACTGAGACCTGTAAAGAGTTTGGTTTGTGTTGTCGACATGTCGAGAAGACGCTGTTTTCAGCGCTGCAAATCGTACTCGGTTACTAACGTAACCTCGGTTCTCTCTAGAGAGGGAACGAGTACTGCGTAATATCTTACGCTACGGGGAAAACCTCTTTTCCACGACATATTGAAGCAAAAAATTATCCTTAATTTTGAATTAATGTAAAACGCTGTGAAGCAGCATGCAGATATAGGCAGGACGGCTCGCGCACCTATTGGCTGCCCTGCGGCAAACAGCAGCAGCCTATCGAGAGAGGTGCTGCGTGACATAATCCTATGGGGGCATTTCGCGCCCATTTCGTCACGTCCCGCCAGAAAAGGAGCCAGATAAATATAGCTCGATAAGGCTGGTACACTGGTTTTCATCGCCGAAGCGAACCAGAGCTGTGTATGCACGGCAAGATACGCAGTACTCGTTCCCTCTCTAGAGAGAACCGAGGTTACATTAGTAACCGAGTACGTTCTCTTACGAGAGTATCTCTCATACTGCGTAATATCTTACGCTATGGGGAACACAATGCAAAACGCCGTGCGTACTGGGATCCGACACCAAAGTCCCAAGGGACTTTGCATAATCACCATAGACTCACAGAGAGTCGGAGAAGAGAGGCTGCAAGCATCATTCCCCATGAAATAGCATCCTATAGGGGCTAGTTATGTTAATAGTGTTTCACACAGACAGGGTGAACGTGTTCAGCCTGAACTGGTTAAGATTACGGGTTATTCAACACCCATCGAGCCGTGTTATCGCTCAGTGAGCGATGCACAAGCAAAGCTCAGCATCTGGGCCGGCACAGCGGGGCAGATAACACTGAATTCTATACCGACAGAAGCTTGGCTTGTAAGGTGGGAACCTCTAGGTTATAAAACCTTATAAATGTAGACGGCGAGGCCCAGCCCGCAGCCGTACAGATATCTTGCAAGGTAACGCCACTATACCATGCCCACGACGAGGCCACGCCTCTCGTGGAGTGCGCTCTGACACCCAAAGGACACTGCAGGCCCTTAGAAGTGTAAGCCAGTGCTATGGCATCTGGATAGGCTCTGTTTTGATGCGGCCAGTCCCTTGGAACGTCCTCCAAACAAAACGAAGAGCTGCTCGGTCTGCCTGAAGGCAGACGAGCGGGACACATAAGCTCTCAGTGCCCTGACAGGGCAAAGGAGACTCGCATCCTCCTCCTCATCTTGAACCGAGAGAGCGCACAGGGAAATCGCCTGGGCTCTGAACGGTGTGTTGAGGGATTTGGGCACGTACCCGTGCCTCGGTTTGAGTATGACTTTTGAGTCATTAGGCCCAAACTCCATACATGATGCGCTTACTGAAAGCGCTTGTAAGTCCCCTATGCGCTTCACTGAAGCGAGAGCCAAAAGAAACACCGTTTTGAAAGACAGATGCTTCATGTCTGACAAATGGATTGGCTCGAACGGGGCACCTATCATGGCTTCCAAAACCGTAGAAAGGTCCCACACCGGGACTGAAGGAGGTCTAGGAGGGTTCAACCTCCGAGCTCCCTTGAGGAATCGCATGACTAGGTCGTTCTTCCCCAGTGACTGGCCAGACACAGGTTTTGTAAACGCTGCTATAGCCGCCACGTACACTTTGAGCGTGGATCGGGTTCTGCCCTTATCTAGCAGCTCTTGAAGGAAGGAAAGCACTTCCGTGACCCCGCAGTCTACGGGTGAAAAGCCCTGAGCTTGACGCCAGGCAGAGAACACAGACCATTTCTAGGAGTAGAGCCGTCTTGTAGACGGGGCCCTTGCTTGCGTGATCGTGTTTAGCACTCCCTCCGGGAGGATAGCGGGTACCCGTTGATGGCCCATGCGTGCAAGGACCATAGCTGGGGGCGAGGATGCCAAATCGAGCCCTTGGCCTGGGAGAGGAGGTCTCTCCTCAATGGTATTGGCCACGGGGCAGTGCTGGTCAGCTGCATCAGGACTGGAAACCAAGTCTGGTTTGTCCAGAGCGGAGCCACAAGCAGCACTGGGCATCCATTTTCCCTGATCTGTTCCAGCACTTGAGGCAGGAGCGAGATGGGGGGGAAAGCATAGAGGGGACAGCGGGGCCAAACGTAGGCCAGCGCGTCCTTGCTATTGGAGAAATATTTCGGACAGTGAGCGTTCTCGTTGGACGCGAACAGGTCCACCTGCGCTCTGCCGAATGTCTCCCACAGCAGTTGGATCGTCTGCGGGTGCAGCGACCATTCCCCTGCTGGGACATTGTCTCTGGACAGCCTGTCTGGTCCCAGATTCAGGTGACCAGGCACGTGCACTGCTCTCAGTGAAAGCAGGTTGTGCTGAGCCCAGACCAGGAGGCACTCCGTCAGCCTGTAAAGGTTTCGGGACTTGATGCCGCCCTGACGATTTATGTACGCCACCACTGACATGTTGTCCGACCGGACCAAGACGTGGTGACCCCTTATCTGGGGACAGAAGCGCCGCAGCGCGTTGTCGACTGCCATCATTTCCAGACAGTTTATATGTAGGAGCTTTTCCCGTTCTGACCACTGGCCAAAGAACGGTCTGCCCTCGAGCAGCTCTCCCCATCCCGAGGTGGAGGCGTCTGTGGACACCACCTTCACGCTCGAGGGAGTCCCCAGACTCACACCTGATTGGTACCAGTCGGTTTTCTTCCAAGGCTCCAAAGCTGAGACGCATTTCAGACCGACACGGAGGCGAAACCGACCAGTGGTCCATGCCCTGGGCGGAACCCGCGCTTTCAGCCATAGCTGCAGTGGGCGCATGCGAAGCAGCCCCAACTGGAGCACTGAAGCTGCTGAGGCCATGAGACCCAGCATTTTCTGAAACCTTTTGAGCTGGACAGTTGAGCCGCGGCGAAAAGATTTCGCGGCGCGCTGAATGTCCTGTGTGCGCTCTGGCGACAGATGCGCTCTCATAGATAGCGAGTTCAGCACTGTTCCCAGAAAATATATTTTCTGGCTGGGAGACAGTGAGCTCTTCGCCCAATTCACTGTGAGACCCAGATTCTCGAGATGTTCGAGTAATGTGGCCCTGTGTTCTATGAGCTCTGATTGTGATCGAGCTAGAATCAGCCAATCGTCCAAGTAGTTCAAAATTCGCATGCCCTGAAGTCTCAGGGGTGCGAGAGCCGCGTCCATGCACTTCGTAAAAGTACGGGGTGCCAGGGACAGGCCGAACGGCAGGACTTTGTATTGGTATGCCTGGCCCTTGAAGGCGAATCTCAAGAATTGCTTGTGACGTAATGCTATTTGTATTTTAAAATAAGCGTCCTTCAGATCTATCGACATGAACCAGTCTCCTTGGCGCACTTGCGCGAGGATTTTCCTGGTTGTAATCATTCTGAACTGACGCTTCGTGAGCGTTCTGTTCAGCCGTCGCAGATCTAGAATGGGTCTGAGACCCCCGTCTTTTTTCGGTACCAGAAAATACCTGCTGGATAGACCCCCTTCGCTCTGAGATAAAGGTTCTATAGGCCCTTTGCTCAGTAGTTTCGCTATCTCGGCTCGAAGTAGGTGAGATACTTCATTTTTTACCGTCGTTTCGACTCGCGCCGCGAAACGGCGGGGGTGTCGAGCGAACTGCAGCGAATAGCCTCTTTTTATAGTGTTCAGCACCCATTCTGATACCCCGGGAAGCTTTGCCCACGCATCTGCATGAAAAGCTAGAGGTAGAATGAAATCTGGGCTCTGGCCGTGATATAGCGGCGGCCGGAGAGCTCCGGTGTGCTGAGAAATAGACACTGTGTTTATAGTGTGCGAGGCGGGGGGTGCGCTGATCACAGCGGGCAGCCTGACCGCGCTCGGCTTCTCTCTGACGGGATGTGGAGAGAAGGCGAGCGGGGCGAGCCCCGTGGGGTTCGGCATGTCTGTGAGGGAATGTGGGCGCGGGATAGCGGGCACACTCGCTGCACTGAGAACACTGTCGGCTCGCGACAAATGAAAATTTGTTGGTTTCGTTTTTACAGAAACCGTGGGACATGCTTCATGTAGTGTTTGTGGGCACTGTGTTGTGGGCACGTACACTACATTTATTGCAAAATTGAGTCGATTTTTTTTTTTTTGCTAGCCCTGTATTGTGGCAGGCTGTGTCTGCGTGTGGGAATGGGCACTGAGACGTGGGCATTCTTACAACACTCATAACACCATCGGCCGTGGCCGGAATTCCAGAAAATACACTCTTTTTGGGATTTATCTGGGTCGCCTTAAAGCTGGCGTTTGTGTGCAGGCAATCGGGCTGTGGTACCAGCTTGTTTACTGCAGAATACACTGGAACAGTCACATTGTTTGGAACTGAACGAGCAAGAAGTTTCGGTAGAGTCTGGCCGCGGCGAGATTTAAACACCGTGGGCCTTAGCTGACTGTATGTGTGTTGGTTTCTTTTACAGAAAACGTGGCACATGCAGTGTGTAGTGTTTGTGGGCACTGGGTTGTGGGCACATTCACTATAATTAATGCACAATTGACATGAGTCGAACTCATTTGTGCGAGCCCTGCACTTTGGCGGGCTGTGTTTGTGTGTAGAAATGAACACTGGGCTGTGGCATTTTTAATACACTCATAACACCATCGGCTGTGGCCGGAATACCAGAAAATACACTGCTTACATGATTTTTCTGGGTCGCCGTGGAAACGGCCTTTGTGTGCAGGCAAGCGGGCCATGGTACCGGCTTGTTTACTGCAAAATACACTGGAACAGTCGCATTTTCTCGGAACTGAACGAGTGAAAAGTTTGGGTGTAAGTCTGGCTGCGGCGAGACTAAATTTGTATCCGCTGCGAGAGCTGGGCTCGAACACGGGTCTCCCGTGCGAAGGCTTTGGGTTTCGCCACTGAGCCACAGGGGGAAACGACAAAAGCTTAAAATAGCCCGAGCGGATAAAGAGCGTCATCACAGTTTTGTGTGCGTCGGCGTTTGTTTGCAGGCGTGCGTGTAATACAACAGGCTCATTGCTGCAATATTGACATTTTCAGCCGCTCAAACCAAGAGGAGCTGAGAAATGTTTGAGAAATGGAGATTGGCCCGGCCTCGGCGGGACTAAAAACACACTCTTTCCTCATTTCGCCGGTGACGCATGCCCACGGGGGGCGGGGTAGCTTTCTTATAACGTAAAGAAAGCTAGCCGCGGTTTTGAAGCTGGCCTTCTCTACAGATGCAGCTATCTCGTCGTCATTAATGGCGGAAGCGGCGGCGCGCGGCGGCCGTTGTCCGTCAGCGAGCGACTCGAGTGAAGCTGGTGAAGCTGGCGGGCGAACCGGCGAGCTATCACGGGCTGGAGAAGGCTCGGGGCTATTTCGTCGACCTCAATGGAGGAAGCGGCGGCAGACGGCGGCCGCTGTCCGTCGCTGAGGGACTCGAGCGATGCCGGCGAAGCTGGCGGGCGAACCGGCGAGCTTTGGCGGGCAGGAGGAGGCTCGGGAGCGCGCTGAGCACTGCGCTTTTTACGGCGCGGCGCTACAGCGGGCTGAAGTGCAGGCTCTGAGAAGGATGCCAGGCGAGTCCTCAGAGTCACCATAGGCAGTAGCTCACAGTGAGGGCATCCGCCGTCGACGAGAGCGAGAGCCGCATGATCCTCACCCAGGCAGGAAACGCAGATAACATGACGGTCCCCGTCGCTGAGTGTGGCTCGGCACGAGCCGCAGGATCTTTGCATCTTGAAAAAGGCGCAGCTCTTTTAGCAGAGAGAGACAGACAGTGAAAAAATGTGTGTCGCAGCGGCGAACACACACACACACAGTTTGAAAAGGATATAACGCCGGAAAGCGTAGCAGGTACGGCGGCTAAAGGCGACGATGCCAGCGACTTCAGACTCAATGGCTCGTCCCGCTGTGTGCTTTTTCTCAGACGGCGTGGCTTCTCACTCCGGATCCAGCGATGCGTGATGCTTCGCTGAAGAGATGAAAATCAGTGTACCAGCCTTGTCGAGCTATATTTATAGGGCGAAATTGCGCCCTTTTCTGGCGGGACGTGACGAAATGGGCGCGAAATGCCCCCATAGGATTATGTCACGCAGCACCTCTCTCGATAGGCTGCTGCTGTTTGCCGCAGGGCAGCCAATAGGCGCGCGAGCCTTCCTGCCTATATATCTGCATGCTGCTGCACAGCGTTTTACATTAATTCAAAATTAAGGATAATTTTTTGCTTCAATATCTCGTGGAAAAGAGGTTTTCCCCGTAGCGTAAGATATTACGCAGTACAAAAGATACTCTCGTAAGAGAACCACTTTGTTGCTCTTCAAAATTATGACGATTTGCACTAAAATTGATATGGAAAAACCGACGACACGTGCTGCAATCAGTAGACTGGGCCATCTGACCAATCAGAGCAGAGTAGACCAACCACAACAGACTGGGCCATCTGACCAATCAGAGCAAAGTAGACCAATCACAACAGACTGGGCCATCTGACTAATCAGAGCAGAGGACGCTTCTCTTTGAACAAACTTTTTTCAGACTGTGAGAAATGAGGCGATGCTTTAATGAGAAAATTAAAGTGATTTTTGACTTTTGATTCATGTAAACCTGTAGGAGCTAGACCTCCAAAACAAACAAAAAAAAATTAAAGAAAAAGAAACCCATGAATGAACCATTTACAATAGTTTAAATATTATGCATTTACATTTAACATTTATTTCGTGTCAACTTTAAGTACACAGAGCGAGTTTCTCATTTATTGGTTTATAAAGGGTCTGTTTCTGTTACCACCTTTTATCATGTAACTTATCTGTTTTAATGAGTGTTGCCTGAAGAGTTATCTGTCCAGATGACGGGCCACTCTCTTTATCACCGTCAGATTCATGTTGGAATGGCAGCGTGAACTGAGCCTCATGTTCAACTCCAGGAATGTTTGTGGAACTTGAAGGGGGAGGGAAAAATGTCTCTGTGTTGGTATTTCCGTCTCGCATTTTTAGCCCTTTGTTTTTTTCCTACTAAATACATTCAAACTTTATGCGACACAGATGTTTGAACAGTGCTGCTATATGTGTAAGAAGCACATTCGCTGTTTCAGTCAGCGGTCACCTACACGGCAGAAGCGGAGTGTGTAGAGCCGCATGACTGATATCCGTGTTTGTTTTGGCAATATGACATATTTCCCTACATGCTGTCAGCGATGGCAACGACAACGAGAACGATAAAGCCAGAGACAATCCCTGAGCATTTTAGGATACTAACTTGGCATTTCACACTGGGTTCGATAATGTATGCGGTCACGGTTAGCCCAGAGTTGAAAGGATCAAGTCAACACAACACTGAGACATGTGACATGTATAACTAACTGATAGTAACGCGAGGAAAACAGCCTAGAGCTCTTAATGCTATACAAAAAAAATCCACTAACATCCCTGTCAACTTCCTTAAAGTAAAACCAGATGTGCAGAAGGGGGTCAAGTTAAGTATAAACTATTTAGAGGGATACTATAGATCATATTACTTTATATGGTCTTTTCACACTTAAAATTAAGCTGGCAGCTTCTGGGTTAAGATTCTGCAGCCTGGGTCAATGTTATTATTTTCCATATTTCTCACTTATCGTATACTTGACTAGGTTAGTGCATATAGGTATAATTTGGACTTGATTCTGATTGAATCATTGTGGTTTTGCTATTGCTGTGATGTCATGCGAGTGATAGGTTGTCCCGCCCTCACACCAGTAAACGCATCATCAGAGAAGAGATGAGGGGAAGTTATTTTGATTAAAGATTACGAGGGTACGTGAATTAAAAAAAAATAATAAATAATGATGTGGACAGATCAATAATTTATAACAAATACTGCAATATTCAAAAAAAAAGAAAGAAAAGAAATAGTCAGTTTAGATTTTTATAGTGACTTTAAGCAGTTAAGGGTTCAGTACATTTTGAAAGGCCCTTTTGGAGGCTGCAGTAAAATTAAATCTCTTGACAAGCTGTAAATGAATAATAACACAAACATATTTATTATTATCACTATAGTATCCTCTCTTTAAAAAACATAAAAAAAAATGCAACAAAGTCAAAAGTTATGGAATATTACAGATGGGTCCTTGATTAAATCATCTCCGGCAATGAGCTGGCCTGGGATAAAAGGGACCTCAATTCAGCCCCAACCACAGCCTGAAGAGGGCGTCCTGCTACGGCACCCAAGGGCGAGGGGAGGTTACACAGTAATGGTCACAGACTTTGGGAAACACACAAACAAAAAAAAAAATGGTCCAGAAATCCAAAAACATACTCTTTAAAACATAACTTGATTTATTTTAATACAAAATATAATGATAATGTCAATAAATAAGTGTCCATAGAAGTCCATGAGTCAGGGAGCGATCTCACTGCTGTATGTCATGGCACTGCAAATCTCGTGAGAATACACGCCAAAGAGAAAACCTCACAGAGTGACCGGAGAGAACGTAAGAAAGAGTGAGGGAAGGCCAATGAGATGCCAAGACCTTGAGGCTAGCGTGTGAGGTGACAACAAAACCATAACATATTGTAACAAAGTGACCATTTGATGATGGAAACAAACGCATCAGTTATTGACAGACTCACTCCTCCACACAAATGTCCTTAGTTTGAGACTGTTAGAAGGCTAGATTAATTTTGGCACCTTAAAGAAATTTATGTAAACATAAGCAGCTCTAGGTCACAGTCTCTGTCTCCAATCAAATACAAGTCTGTGAAAGTCTGTCTGTTCTGTGCAGCTATCGAAAGAACATGAGGACAATTGTTAGTGAGCGATACAACAGATTTAAACACTCCATGTTGAGATGCATTCATTTTGCATTCTTGCATGGAATATTGGAACCAGATTGGTTATTGGCAGATATTAGAGAATTTATATTTATATTGTGATGCTCGTTTCCCCTATTTTTACATATACAGACAAAAAAATATTTAGGTCTGAATTGCATGTAAAATGTACATCCATTCGAACTACACAGTTTTAACTTAAACTATCAAACTTAGATGTGATGCATATTTCTCAGTCATAAATTAAACATTTAAGACATCTGTAATAGTAATAATAGTGAATGTGATTTAAATACACAATAACCAGGTTTACACATTTATCTGTTTGTCAATAAATCCAGTTTGTTTCAATCTGAATAAATGCATTTTGAAAATATGATCATTTAAATAAAATAAAATAGATGAAAATAGCTAAAATAAATTGACATTTTTGAGTGCATAAATAATTCCTGTTACATTTACTGTATGTATAACTGACAAATATGCATAACAATAACTATTTTTTATTTAGTTAAAAATGTGTAATCCAAATGGATGAAAACTTTAAATGCAATTCAATTACATAAATCTTAAAAGTATGCCCTTTTTTGAGTATAGAATAATCTTTAAAAAATACTTATAATTTAATATCACTGATTAATGTAATTTTTGGCACCAAATGATCAAATATCCATTAATGAATATCCATTTTATACTCAACATTATAATGTTGTGATGCCTTAATTCACTTTTATTTTTAATCACAGTTTTATCTTTTTTATTTATTTAGACAAAATAGTGTAGAATTTTAATATCAGCCATGACATGAAAAAGATTAGCTTATCCGTTTTGGGAACGTTTACATCTGTTGCATCGCATTGGTTACAAAGTGTTCACACAGACAGCGATTTGCAAAGCAATCTGAATTAACTTTCAATGTGACTTGGCAATTTGAGTTGATGTGAGTGACAGTTTAACATTATGCAAAAATGAACAGTGACAACCAGGAGTGAACAGTGGTGCTCATTTGATCAGCTGATACAGTACAGTAAAGTGACCTCTAAATCGCTCTCAGTGTGAACGCAAAGTGCAAGTGATGTGAGATTTTAAGAGGTCCACCAGCAAGCGTCCCTCATTGAGCGTGTCTTTAAAGAGCTTTGTGTAACTGAATATCCCTGTGTAATTGAGTGTTCGCTGTCAAAGGCCGCAATGACACTGACATCTCTCTCCTATTGTCTTAAGTAAGTTCACTTAACTTTTACCACACACACACACACACACACACACACACACACACACACACACACACACACACACACACACACACACACACACACACACTATCTGGCTTAAGTTAGACTGGTCACATCATGTCGGACAATAAGAGCAATACTAAATATATGTTCATATATAACCATATACACACATATTTTACACACATATTCCAAAATGTACATCTTCATGCACAACTGATGGAAGAAAAAAAAAAAGGCATCAGTCAATTTTTTTTTTTGGTACCACAGTACATGAAGTTCCTCTAAATTTACACATGACTCTTGAAATTTCACCACTAGGGTCCTTAATTCAATATACATTTATTTTCTGTACGTATATATTTACAAAGAACCAAATCCTGAAAGTACCAGGCGGATGTGGATGATTTACCTCATTTCAATGTGAAATGAAAGATCTGATATTAAGACTTTTTTGCTCAAACCAAAAGAACTACTTAAGGAAGGAGAATGTTCAGGGGAAATATGAACATCAGATTTTCAGATCAGTGCTGATATAAAAAGACCAACTCTATAACAATACTCTATTATTGTGGACCCACTCGCACAGTACTGGTAGGTTTCATATGCACATTATGAAATATTTAGAGATGCATATGTTTGGAGTAGTATCACAGCTCACAGTGTTAACATCAATCAAACCGGTTACTCTCCGATATTCCTACTATTTTCTTAAAGGGATATTTCACCCAAAAATGAAAATTCTGTCCTTAATTACTCACCCTCATGTCGTTCCAAACCCTTATAAACCCTTCGTTCATCTTCGGAACACAAATGAAGATCTTTTTGATGAAATCTGAGCACTTTCTGTCCCTCCATTGACAGATACGCAAGGAGGGTTCAGTTGAGCTTCTGTTTATGTTCGCCGATCAATGTTTAAATGTGAACAAAAGTCTAAATTCATTGAAATCTGTTTATCATATAAAGAAATCTTGTCCCTTCAGAAAATTTGGTCTAAACCGCTCAATTCATATGTATTAGTTTAGTTTTACGATCTCTTTTTGAACTTTTTAAAGCGTCAAAGTGGTAGTTGTGCAGCTGTCAATGGAGGGACAGAAATCTCTCAGATTTCATTAAACAGATCTTCATTTGTGTTCCAAAGATGAACGAACGTCTTACGGGTTTGAACGACATGAGGGTGAGTAAATTATGACAGAATTGTAATTTTTGGGTGAACTATCCTTTAATATCTAGTGGGTTCAGAGGCTGTTGAAGGCATCTGTAAAAGAAATGAGTTTAAGCACAAGTGCAGATGCAACACTGAGCATTAAACGTGAATAAATGAAGTGTACTGGACCAGTGACATCAGTGAGGGATCGAGAGGATTTTCAAATGGATTTTACAGCAGCTAATGGCTTCTTTTTTTAAAAAGGTTTCTGTACAATACTAAAAAATACTTTTTCTTGCTCTGACACATAAATAGATATTCTCCTTAAAATGTACATTGTGTGAAAAACAGACAGAAAAAACACTGTGATGACATGATAATGCAAAAAGCGAGATGTTAAAATAATTTCCAATGGAAGTATAACGCTTAAATTCAAATGCGTTATTCACTATTATTTTTATTAACTTATTATATTATACATTAACTTTTATTACAATGACATAAATTGGGGATTAAATAACTGCATTTAATTTTGCCATCAATTTAGATAATGTACAAATAATTGCCCCTCGGGGACAATAAAGTTACCTTGACCTTGAGATGATTTTAGAAAGTTGTTTTAGAGGCAGAACAAGTTTTTTACATTTACCAAGACAAACTATTTTCTGTGGAATAATGTGCACTGACTAATAAAGTAGTTAAATAAAGTTATTTTTGATTTTATGTTGACTAAGAGCATCTGCTTTTGGCTTTCCGACTGAAGAAAATGCAGGAACATTGAGAAACAGCTCCACAGAACTGCAGTACCTGAAACTGCTTTGCAGGAGGCGCCAGAGAGACTTGTGATTTTCACACCACATTTTCATACAACCACACGCTTGAACACTGAGAAACAGCGCGATTGAGCACTCACCACTAACAGTTTGCTCGGTATGCCATATATGTTCCAGGTTTTCTTTGATTTTTGTACAAGAAAATCAAATCAGGTCACAGTTTGACAAAATAAATAACATTCAAAAACTCTTTTTAAAATGTGAGTGACCAGTCTAATTAAGACCATGGCATTCTCTCATCTCTGTCATGTTTGTTTTATTTAATATCTCTAAAAATGGTGTTCCTCCTCTCTCTCCTATGTTGTTAAGTTGTTGTTATCTGTTCTTTGAAATAAACAGGCCCAAACGAAATCTGTAATGCACAGAAATATGAAACATAATTTAAGTTGATAATGTTTTCAGCTAACAGTATGAGTTGAGTACACTTTTTTTATCATATTTAAATTGATTCCGCAGATTTCCCCACAAAATCACAGCAGAAAATCCGCAAAGTTTCAGAGATTCCGCCTGGGCCTGGAAATTGATTTGCTTTCGAAACAGTGTGTGTGGATATTTTTGTACCTATTTGTTTAGCACCTGGAAAAAGTGCTGTCCCTCTCTTTTACGATGCCACCAATCACCTCTAGACACCCTCGCCTCAAAGAGCCAATCAGAGCACAGAGACAGTGGACAGGTCAGGGTGAAGAGAGAGGAGCAGATCGGTCAGGCCACTCCAGTGTATGTTATTGCAGAGGCCCTCTCAGCTCTCTTCAACTAGAGACATCAGGAGATACAAGTAGTGAAGCATGTTTGCTTGAAAAAAAAAAAAGATTGCTATGAAAATCAGTAGTTAATGCTGGAACAAGGATTGGAAAAATGAAAACTGCATTTTCAACCCTGTGTCTTCCAGTTTCAGTCTGTGCAGGTTCAGAAGAAATGTGGGATTCCCTCAAAAATGAGGGAGGAACATGGACTGAGCATAAAAACAAAAATGATAATCCAACCGTGATGACACGAAAAAGGAGTACTTTCTCCTCGAGTGGTTGTGCAATGAGGGAGATGGAGAGAAATGGGATGGAGAGAATGAGAGAAAGAGGTGGGGGTCGGGGGTCTATGACTCAGACGAGGAGCGCGACCCCCCCTGCACCAGTGATCTGTAGACGGAGGAGTTGAGGAATCGTGGGTAGGAGTCTCTGTGCATGAGGGTGTAGATCTGCAGCTGTGCATCCTCAAATATGTGAGGGGTGGGATCCTGTAACCTCCTGTTGATCACTTCCCTCACGCGAGAGTCCAGACTCACCTTCAAGACAGAAAGACAGCATTGTGAATATTAAAATACAATGCTTAAAAAAAAAAAAAAAAAAGAGATCATTTTATTGGCGTTTATATGCTAAAACTTTTTTAAAAAGTTTTCTAAAACAGGTCAGATTTTAAGCCTGTGTTAAACAATGTTTTAGACTTTTGAAATAAAACGCTTCTCCTACCACCCTTTTTTGACCAATGAATTTTGATTACTGTTTCTGTCATTCATGATCACTGCATAAGTCTTATTAACTCCATAAATATGCAAATAATGATGTTAATCAAGATAACTCATAAAAGTAGTATTATGGTTTCTCACTGAAATAACGACACATCGGTCTTCACAAAATGTCAAAAAAAAAAAAAAGTTATTTTTTTTTTTAATTTTTTTAATTCATGCTAATTAAATTGATCAAAAGTGACAGTAAAGACATTTATAATTCTACAAACAATTTCTATGTTAAATAAATGTTCTTTTGAAATTTCTATTCATCAAAGAATCCTGAAACAAACAAATCACGGTTTCCACAAAAATATGAAGCAGCACAACTGTTTTCAACATCAATAATAAGAAATGTTTCATATTAGAATTATTTCTGAAAGATCAAGTGACACTGATGACTGGAGTAATGATGCTGAAAATTCAGCTTTGCATCACAGAGATAAATTACATTTTAAAATGTATTCAAATAGAAAACAGTTCTTTTAAATTGTAATATTTCACATCAAATGAAATCAGCCTTGGTGATCATAAGAGACTTCTTTCAAATACATTAAAAAGTCTAACCGACCCTAAACTTTTGAACAGTAGTGTACCTCAAAATGTCTTGAATATCTTTAAAAACAAAATCACAGTTAGTCCATTAGTCCAACAATCGTTTACTTTCCTCCACGATTCTATTTAATGATTCCTTTCATTCTCATACTAGACACTCAAGAGCTCGTACACTCTACAGGAACTAGGAGTTCAGGGCAAAATAAAGCTCATCCATCCGAACTCACTCACTCACTCTTGCACTCTACGGCCTATTTATATAACCACTTTACAGTAGAGCGTCCAGCAGGGATCAATTTATAGCTTCTTTTGCTCAACCTTTGCTCCTAACTCAGCTGCAACTCGGAGTTTGAAGGTGTGAGTTCTGACTCCGATGATGAATAAGGCAAAAAGTCACATTTAACATGTCAGCACAGTTAATTATAACGCAAACCAGCAGCACACGTGCGCACCGAGAACGCAACAAGTGTGTACAATTCATGCACGCCCCGCCGTCTCACACCGACAGGAGGCAAAACATAAACAGCTCATAATAGAAAGCAGGATCGACCGCCACTATGGTGCTAGAGGCCTGTATATCAGGATGAGACAAAAAACATTAGGCTTCAATCATACATCTGGCAGAATTCCTTCACGCCTCATTTCTTTGTCACACATGATCTCTTAAACGTTTACTTTTTCAACATTTAGTGGTGTAAAGTTTAAGCATCCAAAGTCAAGCATTCAAATAAGTTTACTTTAAGATAAGTCCCAAGTTGCTTCTCATTGGTCAGAACGCAGCCAATCACAGACCTGCGCAGAGGCTGAAATCTGCATTCCACAAAGAAGAGACAAAACAGAGATGATAAAGAACAGCCACCAATATTTCCATTGCAGTTACTGCAAACTGGACTTTTTATGGACATTATCTACGGTGGCTGATTAGGATGTACATATATATATATATATATAAAGTATTTATGCTTTATTTAATTTAAAGGTGCAGTATGTAATATTGACAGCTAGTGGTTGAAATGGTACTTCAGTCCAAATTCAAAATATTGGAGAGAGTTGTTTCCCCCGCCCCCTTCTGCTCAGACTCGACGCTCATGTTAGTTTCCACATTGAGGAAACACAACAGGAACGAGCTCAATTTAAGAATGGAAGGCAACAAGCGTTATGAGTTGATTGATCCGCGTTTTAATATGCCTCTGGTCATACAGCTTTTTAGATGGATGCTGAGGCTTTGGTAGAATCTGCAATCTCTGACCCAGTTAATTTGCTGGCTTCCGTGGCTACAAAATGTGTTTTCCACCAACTGGCAACCCGGGGTGTCGAAATACTTCTGGGTAAATTGGAAGTGTGTGGGATCACAAAAACAGATATTCCGATACGGAACATTTCCAAGTGGAATAACTGGCTGTATAGCGTTGTTTTTCGGAGAAACAAGTATGTGAACTTGACATGTTTTCTAAATCTCTGCAAACTTATTATGGTATTTTTGTGCATTAGGACTGTAAAAAAAAAATGACATACAGCACCTTTAAATGAGTTAATCCTGCGGCCTCCTTTGAAGTGGGCCCTAAAGAACCACTGCTCTATATATATTCCTTAGAGATGCATGAAAAACTCACCTCACCAAAGACAATAGCATTTAAGTCCTCTGTTGTCAATTCTGATATAAACATATAAGTAGAATTACTTTAGACAAACCCTAAACCAAACCAACAGAAAACTTCATGCATTTAAAAAAAACAAAAACAAAACAAATTTTTTTTTTTATTATTTATTTATGATTTTCTCTAAGTAATTCCTGGATTTCCTTAAAGGGTTTTGTCAGATTTATAGAACTTTTTTTTAGAAAGATTATCATTTTTCCACAAACTCCAGTCCACACACATTTACTTTTCACATTTAGGTTTTACCTTTACAACCTGGCCTGATAGCACATGTACATCGACAGCATATCTAATGGATGTGAGAGTTTTGTCCTTTTGATTGTCATGTCTGATGAGCAGACTTCGCTCATCTGCAAAACGGCGTTTTGTGTTTCAGGGGCTGTTTTTGCGACAATGATTTAGTTTGTATGTGGATCTTTTTTTACATGTTTATCAAAAGTACACAAATAAAAGGGCTTAAAAGAACACAATGATTTCAGATTACTCCCTCTCACAGATGTGCTTACATGATCAAATTTCTGCTATAAAGACAGCAGAGAACTTAACTCTAAACCATTGAGCTAGAGTGTGTGTGTGTGTGTGTGTGTGTGTGTGTGTGTGTGTGTGTGTGTGTGTACCTCTTTGGGCGAGAGGATCGAGATGTAGTCTTCGTAGATCAAACGCGTCTTCTCCTCGATGGCACTCTTGTTGATCTCCTTCTTCAGGTCTTCGCAGGCCAGCCAGAAGAGCATGTTCTCCTCGCTGTACTCCGTCCGCAGGAACTCACGGAACTTGTTCCGCCCCGCCGGGTTCTTCATCAGCTTATCGAAAGACTGTGCCCACAGTTTAATCTCCTCCATCGTTGGTTTGGGGCTGAGAGACAGAGAGAGAGACGTTGGGTACATTAACATCCATAATAAACATAATAATCCATATTGACTTGATTAAGAGAAAGAGCTCAACCCTCATGATAAAAAAAAATGTATATGGGATTGTATGTGTATGGCAATGTACAGGTCCTTCTTAAAAAATTAGCATATTGTGATAAAGTTAATTATTTTCCATAATGTAATGATAAAAATTAAACTTTCATATATTTTAGATTCATTGCACACCAACTGAAATATTTCAGGTCTTTTATTGTTTTAATAATGATGATTTTGGCATACAGCTCATGAAAACCCAAAATTCCTATCTCAAAAAATTTGCATATCATGAAAAGGTTCTCTAAACGAGCTATTAACCTAATCATCTGAATCAACTAATTAACTCTAAACACCTGCAAAAGATTCCTGAGGCTTTTAAAAACTCCCAGCCTGTTTCATTACTTAAAACCGCAATCATGGGTAAGACTGCCGACCTGACTGCTGTCCAGAAGGCCATCATTGACACCCTCAAGCAAGAGGGTAAGACACAGAAAGAAATTTCTGAACAAATAGGCTGTTCCCAGAGTGCTGTATCAAGGCACCTCAGTGGGAAGTCTGTGGGAAGGAAAAAGTGTGGCAAAAAACGCTGCACAACGAGAAGAGGTGACCGGACCCTGAGGAAGATTGTGGAGAAGGACCGATTCCAGACCTTGGGGGACCTGCGGAAGCAGTGGACTGAGTCTGGAGTAGAAACATCCAGAGCCACCGTGCACAGACGTGTGCAGGAAATGGGCTACAGGTGCCGCATTCCCCAGGTCAAGCCACTTTTGAACCAGAAACAGCGGCAGAAGCGCCTGACCTGGGCTACAGAGAAGCAGCACTGGACTGTTGCTCAGTGGTCCAAAGTACTTTTTTCGGATGAAAGCAAATTTTGCATGTCATTCGGAAATCAAGGTGCCAGAGTCTGGAGGAAGACTGGGGAGAAGGAAATGCCAAAATGCCTCAAGTCCAGTGTCAAGTACCCACAGTCAGTGATGGTCTGGGGTGCCATGTCAGCTGCTGATGCCATCTGATTTCATTTTTCAGCACGACCTGGCACCTGCTCACAGTGCCAAAACCACTGGTAAATGGTTTACTGACCATGGTATTACTGTGCTCAATTGGCCTGCCAACTCTCCTGACCTGAACCCCATAGAGAATCTGTGGGATATTGTGAAGAGAAAGTTGAGAGACACAAGACCCAACACTCTGTATGAGCTTAAGGCCGCTATCGAAGCATCCTGGGCCTCCATAACACCTCAGCAGTGCCACAGGCTGATTGCCTCCATGTCACGCGGCATTGAAGCAGTCATTTCTGAAAAAAGGATACCCGACCAAGTATTGAGTGCATAACTGAACATAATTATTTGAAGGTTGACTTTTTTTGTATTAAAAACACTTCTTTTATTGGTCGGATGAAATAAGCTAATTTTTTTAGATAGGAATTTTGGGTTTTCATGAGCTGTATGCCAAAATCATCAGTATTAAAACAATAAAAGACCTGAAATATTTCAGTTGGTGTGCAATGAATCTAAAATATATGAAAGTTTAATTTTTATCATTACATTATGGAAAATAATGAACTTTATCACAATCAGCTAATTTTTTGAGAAGGACCTGTATAACTGTGTGAGTATGTGTTCTCACCAAGTTTCACATGGAAAGGGCTCCAGCTTTGTCTCCTGTGCTTTCCTCCGCCCGCGCTGGTCATCTTCACTCCTAACAGTGAGACTAGAAGGTGGTAAAACGGCATTGAGAAATAACAGCAGTGCCTAAACAAAACAACACAACTTACACGCATACAACACACTCACATTCAACATGCAAGGCCCTTCAACTACACATTCAGGTAAATTCATGTGAGCCTTGAGGATTTTTTATTTTCTGATATAATTATGAACTTTGTCTCATGTTTCTCTAGTCACGCCATATGGCTTTGAATCACTAAAAATAACCACTTCCTAAGAGTTATTTGTTTGGGGAATCGTTCGGATTACACTAATTACATTGTCTGATTTAAATGACTAAAAAGAACTGGTTCATAAGAGTAAATTGTTCAGGAACAGGTAAGACTACACCGATCGAACCCGATTGTTTTGAATCACTAAATAAAACTGCTTAATAAGAGTCATTTCAGTAATGAGTTGGGAATCACTAAAAAGAAGTGTCATTTGTTTGGGACAACACTGGTCGTGGTTTATTGTTTTGAATTGCTAATAATAACTGGTTAATAAGAGTCATTGCACTGTACAGATTTAAAACACAGAAAAAAAATTAATTAATGTCATTAGTTTGGGAATCAGTTTGACTACACTAGACTCACTGTATGGTTAAAAAAAAGTTTCATAAGAGTCATTCATTTGGTAATCGGTTGGACTGCACTGGTTGTATGGCTTTAAAGGAGCATTTCATAGGTTCTGAAATTTCTAACCGTTACTGACACCAGTGGCCGTTAGAGAAACTGCAGCCAGTCTCATGCTCGTTCTCGGTGCGCACGCTCGTACGAGCACGACCACAGAGTTGCCGCAGCAACCACAGACGGCTCATCGAGATTCACCAGCATGTTTACAGAGGTAAGAAAAGTTACAGTACTGTAAGGTTATTGTTTGACAGACCATATTTTAGTAAAATGTTGCAGTGCTACATCGCCGGTCACTCTCTATTTTGGCCGCACTAGATAAGGCTTTTTTTTTTTTTTTTTTTTTTTTTTTACTACGAGGAGTTTCCGTGGGTGTCTGGATTGTGCTGGAGGCTTCCTACCGTCCGCAGAGTTAATTTGAAACACTAACGTTGGCTAATGGCTGGCGTCCGGATGTAAGCCCAAGTAGACGAGAACGCGCATGACATCACATCTTGTGAATTTTCGCTGATAGAGACAACCGTGGTGGACATTAAGGTTTCATTCTTTCTATTATATTATGGTTGGCTCATAAATGTACAAATGAAAACTCTACACAAAAAGGCTTCAATCAAAAAGCTACACATAGCCCCTTTAAATCACTGAAAAGAACCAGTTTATAAGAGTCATTCATTTTGTAATTGTTTGGACTTCACCGGTTATGCTGTATTTTGAGTCACTAAAAATCACCGGTTGATTTAAGTAATTAAGATTCGAGAATCAGTTGGACTACACTAGTCACACTGTATTCTTTTGAATCTCTAAAAATAACCGGTTCATTAGAGTCATTAGTTAATGAATCGATAGGATTTTAATCACTGAATCAACTAGAACTGGACTGGAACATAAAGTAATTTTGTACGGAAATCGTCGGACTACACTGGCCACACTGTATGGCTTTGAAACACAAAAAAGAATCAGTTCATATGAGTAATTCATTTGGCAATCGGTTAGACCACTCTGATTGTACTGAAAGGCTTTTTTAATCATTAAAAAGAATCGGTTTCTGATGTATCTACAGAAGCAGCTCTAATGAAGCTCTGTCATTAAGAGGACACCAGAGTTACAATTAACGGCTATGTGCAGCTGGTGTGCTTGAAGAATGAGTGCGAGTGCATAAGTGTGTGAGAGATGTGTGGGAGTGAATGTGGCTTCCATTTCCTCCAGGGCTTCTGGTGTAACGAGAGTGTTCTTAACCACATTTATTCTCCTGACTGACATTACACTTTAATTTCACTCATCCAGAGGTGCACACACACACACACACACACACACACACACACACACACACACACACACACACACACACACACACACACACACACACACACACACACACACAACGTGTATATGATCAGCATGTATTCACCTGCACTCATAAACACATATAATTTATCATGGTGAAATACATATCACATCTCATTCACACACATAAAAATAACTGAAAGTGGTGGTGAGGGATCTTTTTGTTATGAAGCTCTCCCTCCTACTGTCATATCAAGTTCAACTTAATGTGGCATTATTTCCAAGTGTAACTGAATATTTGGCCGGAAATAACACAGGATTGATTTTGCACAGGGATTTGATTGTATTGTAAAACATAGACTATGATATTAGTATACTATTAAGCTTAATGGTGGGAACACCAAAGTAATGTGGTTAAGGTGTAGTTTGTTTATAGCCTATGTTTAGCTTTTTTTCTACTGGTGATTCAAAGATTCATAGAAGTTGTGTTCATTTATGAAGACGGTGAACAAAATGTGTAAAAATTCAAAGCTTTTGTTGGTCAGAGAGCTTGTTTTCTGCAATAATCCAAAATCCAATGAAAAAATCCTATTGGGTTTTTGTCGAGGGAAGCAGGGTGATGCTAACTTCCAGTTGGCCAAAAAATTACCTCCTGACTGCAGCACTCCATATGAAGGTGAATATAATCTCCGTGAAGGAATGGATGTGGAATGTAAGACTAGCAGCGCTGATGAGTGGAATGTACCATGTGAAGAGTGGGTCGTACCATGAGCAGCTACAGCAGCAGCACCAGCAGAAGCAGCAGGTGTTGGGTTTCTGTGTGGGGGAAGGATGCTGGGCACGGCTGGGGGACATCTCGCTCCGCGTCATCGGAGACTCGCGGTCTGCCGGGACAGGGCCTGTGTACTGAGACATATTAGAGTAAATACCAAACCCTGTGCAGAAACACAAACACAGGAAACCCTCCACACTGGATGACTTGAGTTTGGAAATTATCATGCACGGGGTCATGAGGTCATAATCGGTCCATCAAACAAGCCCACATAATCATAATCCTCTAACAAACAGCGGTAAGTAGCAAAACACTACATTTACTTGAGAAACTTTTTTTATGTACTTGTAAAAGAGTATGTTTAACTGGCCAGTTCATTTTTAATTACAGAAATGTACTTTTACTTTGCTACATTCAAAAATTTTCCTCCCATTAATGTTAAATAATAATGAATGTATAGTTTTAATAGTTTATATTATGTACAGGCTGCGCTACATGTTTGTAAGAATCAACTGCTCACTTTTGAGCGGGCTCAGTTCTGGAGGATATGGCCGAGGAGGGGAAAGAAGAGTTTGTATCGATGGAGGCAAGGGACCCATGGCCTCACATTCAATCAATCGATCTTTTCAAGCCAAGAAGCTATATAATGCAATGCTTGCTATGTGCACCAAAACAAGTTATCTCTGTGTACAAGAATTACAGCTCCAACTTAAGAAAACCCATGGTGTCACGACGATGCCTATTATAGTAGGGGTGAGAATCGTCACTGGTCTCACAACTCAATACGATTACGATTATCATGCATGATTATCATGCAAAAATAAATGTACTGTATAAGTACACATGTTCATTTTCTTTTTGTGTACTACAGTATTAACTTTGAATTAGGTTTTTAAAATGCTCAGTGTGATTCACAGACAAAACTGACCTTTTGTATAGTATAGAAAGCATTTAGTGTCAACAAAAAAGTAGAAAAAAAAACCCAATGAAATTTGTATGTAACAAATATTTCCATGGTGAAAACATCTAAACATTTTGATCAGTGTGACTCACACCACGATGACAAAAAAAGTTTTATTTTAGTGGCAATTTACTGACACAATAACTTGGTTTTGAAGCATGAATTAAATGTTACGACATTTTGCATACATGCTATGGAGTTCTGATGTTCCAGTAAACAGTTGTGACAATTGCACTTACAGTTTAGAGAATGTTAAGACTGTTTTGAAAAATGTGCCAAAGCGATTGAGAAATACTGTATTTGTAATTAATTGTAACTTATTATTTCATCAGAGAATTAACTCAAAGAAGTTAAAGGTGTATACAAATCTTATAGAGTCCAGAATGCTAGGATCAGCTGCGTTTGATGAACCGTTTGATTCATTTTTTAAAGAAAAATCCAATCATAATGAGTGCCTTTTCCGCCCGTCACAGTAAAATTTTGTAAGGCAACCAAATAAACACACAAACACACACACACACACACACACACACACACACACACACACACACACACACACACTAATAAACATGCTACACTCTCTCTCTCTCTCTCTCTCTCTCTCTCTCTCTCTCTCTCTCTCTCTCTCTCTCTCTCTCTCTCTCTCTCTCTCTCAACACAAACTTTCTCTTCTGTTCTGTTCCAGTCTGTTTGTTGCCCTTTTGTTTAAATGCAGATGCTGACAAGTTTGTATTGAGAACATTTTGTGAGAATAAAAACTTATGGGGGAAAAAAAATTAGGTGTGATTTTGCATGGAAAATGACAGCTTCTGTGTTATTGTACCCATCATTCATGAGAGGCCTGGGATATTCTGCTTCATTTGAACCCAGGTTTTAAATTATTAACATGTAATCTGAAATTCAAGAAATGTCCTTAATTTTATTCAGATCCAAAGTAACTAGCAACTTGCTACTTGAGTAGGTTTATCATTGGATACTTTGTTACGCTTATTCAAGCAATTATTAACATTAGCCTATTAGTTTTACTGTTACTTGAGTAGTTAGGGTTAGAAGTAGTTTTACTTGTACTTGAGTACATTTTTTGGCTACTACTCTACCCACCTCTGTTCCACTCTCAATCCACCTTTAAAATAGGCTAAGACAAAGGGAAAAGAAGAAGAGTGTTAGGCCATTGTGATACATCACACGATATGGGATTAATTCGATTTTTGCCACCACAAGCACACACAGAGACCAGATTAACCTGAGAGAAACCCAAATAAACAAATGTAAACCAACCGCAGTTTAAGGCATTGCCCACACTAATGCGTTTTCGAGACAGCATTTTTATTAACGAAAACAAAGCTTTTTGAAAAAAACTCTCCAAAGTGGATAAAAGTAAAAGTAGTGTGGATTGTGGATTTGAAAACGATGACAAATATTCAGTCATATGACGCATATTGTACCAATATGTTTATATCGGTATTGTGTCTGTTATAGTCTAAAGGTGCTTCTTCCATTACTGTAGAACTATGAACAGTGAATGTGACTATGAACTGTGTATACTGTGAACTTGTAAACTCATAAAAACACACTTTTTACACTCATTACTTTAATCTGTCGACTAAAAAGGTGGATATGCATATACTGCACATCAGATAACCTTTTTTCTTTTGAAAGTCATGAAAATGACCACCATATCTCAACTGATGTATTGAGTTTACCAGCTGTCTGAGGCAAAAATTACATTGTATGGTTTGATTGCAAGAAACAAAAAAGGGGGCAGTCGTGGCCAGGGTTTGCAATGTGTGTGTTCATTACTCACTAGTCTTAATGTGTGTACACTAACTTGGATGGGTTAAATGCACCGTAAAAACTAATTACTTCAGTTTACTTAATTAAATTGTGCAAACTCGTTGCCTTAATTTAAGTAAGTAAGCATAACTTAATTACATCAAGTTCTTCTTACTTAATCTATTTAAGTTCTGTCAACTTAATTCTATCTGTGATCTGAGGAAGTGTACTCCCAGAGTGCATTGCGGCATGAATAAATTAATTGCTTTGTTTTACCATTTTTGGCTTTATTTAACCATTAAAATTGTATTTGCCATCGTTATTGGGGTTATACTGACAAGAGACAGCAAATAAAATTGCAATGGTCTAATTAATTAAAGTAATTTAAAAAAAGCTTGTTACCATTGTTGTGGTTTGCATGCTGAATGTTGAAGTCTGTGTGTGACTCAAGCAAAATTGCAAGATATTGTCACAAATATAGAGGGATTATATCAACCCAATTAAAAGTTTATGCTATAAGTGTTTGCAATTAAAATGTAAAAAGATAATTATTTAACATAATCATGTTATACATCATAAATACATTCATTAAGAACATGGAAATAATTTAAGTATAAATACTGTATATATATAATATTTATTACTGCACTTCCTTTGAAATCAAATAACTGTGATTTCATGTTGCATCACTGCATCAATTGGAAGAGAATCAGAATGATATAAATGAAGTTCCAAGTGCCCAACCAAAGGGAACACTAGTCACAATAATGGTGAGGAATTTTAGGTTGATTTTAGGAAATCAACATGAATTTATGAAGTCAACTTATGTCACATAAGTTCTCCCAAAATGTTTAGTTGTATTGACAATAACATTCAACAAGACTGGAAAATGAGCGTATGCAACTAAGAAGAATGATGACTGCAGAAGTGGAAGAAATTAGTGAAAAGTCTATTAAGAATTGCCCCGCATCAAAAACCATTTGCCCCGCCTGGTTTTTTTTTTTTTTTTTTTTTTTTTGCTTTGGCAAAATGGTACTCAAACCAGTCAAGTAATGTTTAAAAGGGTTTTCTGAGTAGTGAAGGCATAGCATGCAAACAGTACAGATTACTATTTTTTTTTCAGTAAGTTCAACACATTGCCGGAGATTAATTCAAGTTAACGTCTCAGGTTACTATTGTAACCATAGTTCCCTGAGAACAGGGAACGAGACGATGCGTCGATCGACGCCATGGGAACGCCCCCAGCGTGACTGCGTCTGAAGCATCTATGTCAACTAGTCCAATGGAAAGAATGAGCGTCACGGGCGGGTGACGTCATGACCAGGAAATGATAAAAGCACATCCGGTGCAAACCGGCATTAGCTTCGAAAATTGCCGAAGCAAGCCGATCACAGGGATGCAGGAAGTATGGCAGGGTGACGCATCGTCTCGTTCCCTGTTCTCAGGGAACTATGGTTACAATAGTAACCTGAGACGTTCCCTTACGAAGGGAACTCAACGATGCGTCGATCGACGCCATGGGAACGAGAATACCCAAAGCGCCAGAATTCCAAGTACCTGAGTGTTAGTCTGTTGTAACTAAGCACTAAGCACCTGAGAACCTGGGGCAGCATCCAGGTCCAGGCAGTAAAACCTAATGAATGTGAGCGGTGAGGACCAGCCTGCCGCATCACACACGTCTTGAAGAGAAACTCCAAGTAATAAGGCTTTAGAGGCCGCCATACACCTCGTAGAGTGAGCTCTGACCGCCAAAGGACACGGCTGGTCAGAGTACTCGTATGCAAGTGAAATAGCCTCAACTATCCACTTACTAACCGTCTGTTTAGAAGCAGGAAGACCCTTCTCAGGTGATCCAAGCAAATAAATAACTGGTCGGACTTCCTCATTGAAGATGTCCGATAAACATAAGTATCCAGTGCTCGCACTGGACACAAGAGGTTCAGCCTTTCCTGGTCCGCAGTGTGCCACGAAGGAAACGTGAAATCAGGGGGTCTCAACCCAACGATGTACCCCCCACAGGGCGTGGTAAGCCGCAATGGCCGCCACGTAGACCTAAAGCGTGGAAGGACATAGACCTGACGTAAAACGCTCCTGCAGGAACTCGAGTACTGTGTTCACAGAACAGTTAACCGGATCCCACTGATGTCGGTGACACCATACAGAAAAAACTTTCCATTTAAGCGCATATAGTTTCCTAGTAGCTGGAGCTCTGGAGCTTAGAATGGTCTCAACAACCTCAGTTGAGAGACCACTCTCTATGAGTTGGGCCCCCTCAGAGGCCAAACCCACAGGTTCCAAATCTCCAAATATTGTGCCGGCCTGAGACAGAAGGTCTCTCCTGATCGGGATTTCTCCAAGGGAGGACCGTCTAAGAGATGGATCAGGTCCGCAAACCAGATCCGACTCGGCCAGCGTGGTGCTACTAGCAGTAGGCTTATTCCGTACTGGCGAACTCGCTCCAGAACTCCTGGGTGCAGAGCAACAGGGGGAAATGCGTACAGACGTAGCCTCGGCCACGTCTGCACCATAGCATCCAGCCCAGGGGGCTGGGTGAGTAAGGGAGAACCAAAGTGGACAGTGCGTCGTATGCTGAGACGCAAACAGATCCACCTCTGCTTGGCCGTAAAACTCCCAAATTATCCCCTGGCCTCAGCTCCTGCCTCGACAGGATGTCTGCTCCAATATTTTGGTCCCCAAGAATATACACTGCCCTCAGGGAGAGTACCTTCCCCAGAGACCACAGGAGGATCCTCAGACCCCCCTGACGGTTCAGATAAGAGACCACCGATGTGTTGTCTGTACGGACGAGCACATGATGACCCCTCAGGTCTGGGAGGAATTGCTTCAACGCATTGAAGACAGCCATCATCTCCAGGCAATTTATGTGCCACGAGAGATGATGACTCTTCCACAGACCCTGAACCGAGCGGCCTTCCATTACCGCTCCCCAGCCTGTGAGGGAAGCATCTGTCGAGATAGTAACTCGATGGCAAAGAGCTCCAAACACCGGACCCTGGGTTAAGAACCAGTGCTTCCTCCATATAACTAAGGCACGAAAGCAACGCCGCGTGACCTTGATCATACGAAGTGGGTTTCCCCTCGGGGAGAACCCTCTGGTCCTGAGCCACCACTGTAAAGGCCTCATGTACAGCAGGCCAAAAGGTATCCCGTTGGACGCTGCTGCCAAAAGACCCAACAGTCTCCCGAACTGTTTTACAGTGTGTGACTGGCCTAGCTTCAGCTCTTTTGTGGCTGACAGGATAGCAGCTACACGAACGGGCGATAGGGTGGCCCGCATCGTCACTGAATCCCATACCACACCAAGGAAAGTGGTTCTCTGTACTGGAGAAAGCACACTCTTCTTGGTATTGAGCCTCAACCCCAACATCTGCATATGAGCGAGAACGACACCTCGGTGCCGAACCGCCAACTGCTCTGATTCCGCTAGAATCAGCCAGTCGTCGATGTAGTTCAGAATACGTATGCCCTGCAGCCTGAGCGGGGCTAGAGCTGCATCTACGCATTTCGTGAACGTGCGGGGTGATAGAGCTAGACCGAAAGGAAGTACCCAATACTGGTATTCTTTGCCCCCGAAAGAAAACCTTAGGAACCTCCTGTGCTGAGGGAAGATGGAGACATGGAAGTAAGCGTCCTTCAGATCTATCGTGACAAACCAGTCCTCGGATCTGATTTGAGTCACGATCTGTTTGAGTGTCAGCATCTAGAACTTGAGTTCCTGTACTGAACGATTTAACAGACGAAGATCTAAAATGGGACGCAACTCTCCATCCTTTTTTGGAACAATGAAATAACGGTTGTAAAAACCCGACCTCGGTCGGGTGAGTACACCTGTTCTATAGCTTCTTTCACTAACAGGGCCTTTACCTCTTGCTCCATTACCAGAGCCTGCTCGGGATGCACCACTGTGGGCAACACCCCGCTGTAACGAGGAGGACGTGAACCAAACAGGATTCTGTATCCTTTCTCTACAATCTGCAGGACCCAACGAGAAATATTCGGCAGAAGCTTCCACGCTGCCAGAAAATTTACTAAGGGAACCAGCCTCTCGAGGCTGGTCTCTGGTGTTAACGAGACAGCCAGTCCCGGAGACTGAAACATAATGGCAGGAACTACCTGAACTGGCTGCTCTAAAACCCCCCTCAGAGGGCGCGAAACCGATGCAGTGCCGCAGCATAGCATCAGCGACTCGCTGGAGACCGCTGCGCCCCGAAGCACCAAGGGTGACGGGGTTGGCAGAACGGTCCCGTGAGGACCCCGAAGTGGAACGGGCACCGTATTCTGAGGTGTACACCGCTCCACTTCGGTCTGGGCTGTCCTCACAGGTCTGACGCCAGTGACGTCAGGACCTCTTTTTTTTTTTTTTTTTTGAGCCGAAGTCTTCTTCGCCTGAAGAACGGTCCTCAGATCCGGCTTCGACTTAGAAGACTTCGACTGAGAGTGTTGCGCCTGTTTCCATTGTTTATGTGGAGGTGCACGAGACGAAACACTCTCTTTCTGTTGCACATGATATGATGAGCTCGACGGCTGGGGCTGCTCACGCCCAGCAGCCCCAGGGGGCTGGACACGGCGAGGGATAAACTTTTTAAAAGCGTCAGCTTGCTTCTTAGACTCCTGAAATCGCTCGACGACCGCGTGGACTGCGTCGCCAAAGAGACCAGAAGGTTCAAGCGGAGCATCTAATAAAAAAGCTCGATCTTTTTCTTTAATCTCTGACAGATTTAACCATAAGTGTCTCTCAGTGTAATTCCCTCACTACTATCCAGATCCCCCAGCAGGTCAGCTTGATACGCCTGTAGCACTTTTTTGCCATTGTATGCAGACATGCTCCAGCTTGACCTGCTGCCGTATAAGCTTTGCCCACTAAAACCGAGGTAGCTTTAAGCGGTCTAGTGGGCAAAGCCGAGGCTTTCAGGGACGATGCGGGACCAGGCGAAAGATAGCTGTTTTTTATGCTAAATTCTGTTCCGCCTGGGGCATCGCCTCATAACCATACTCTTTTAGCCCTCTTATTCTCGAATAAGTGTTAACTTGAGGGCTAAAAAGTCGTGAAGAGTAAGGTTTATTCCACGATTTCGATATTTCATTGTGAAGATCGGGAAAAAAGGGAAGCTCTCGTGGTGGAGATAATGTAGTGGATGATAAAAAGCGCTCATCTAATTTACTTTTAGGACGAGCGCCTTTATTCTCAGATGGCCATACAATATTTAATTTTTTACAGCCCGTGACATAACATCCACCAGCTCATCATATGCTGGGGAAATAAATTGTGAATCTTTTTCCCCCCTGTGTGTGCTTTCACTCTCCATACTCATAACATCGACCTCCTCGGAGGAAGAGCATTGAAGTAATGGAGGGCTCTCTCCCCGGGCGGAAGAAACCGCAGAGCGTGCTTCCGACACCGGGGGGAGAGCGCTGGATCTTCCGGGTAAGGAAGGAGAAAAGGCCAAGAGACCCGTCTCCAACCCCTCCGAAAGATCCTTCCGCGATCCCCAGGAATGCATTCTCCGCGCCGCATCGGCAGACGCGGGTCCTGATCCCTGAGGATCGCGAGCCTGCCTACTCTTTACATCAAAGAGTGACAGGCGAGAGCGGAGCATGCGGAGCGGTATTCGCATTTCACAGTGTTGACACTCAGCCTCCTCGAAGGCTGAGACCGCATGCTCCACTCCCAAACAAATGACACAAAGCTCGTGTGTGTCCCCACCCGTTAAATAACGCGGGCAGGGAGGAACACACTGCTTGTACACTTGTTTCGCCATAACGTTTCCGAATAAATTGCAACAGACAACAATAAATAGACAGAGACAGTATAACACAGATCGCTTGCTGAGGCAACAGAAGCTAATGCCGGTTTGCACCGGATGTGCTTTTATCATTTCCTGGTCATGACGTCACCCGCCCATGACGCTCATTCTTTCCATTGGACTAGTTGACATAGATGCTTCAGACGCAGTCACGCTGGGGGCGTTCCCATGGCGTCGATCGACGCATCGTTGAGTTCCCTTCGTAAGGGAACTAAACAATAGTTAGTAAGAACAATGTTAGATTTTACCATACTTGGCCTTCACATTTTAAGCAAGCAAGCATTTCTTTTGTAAAAAATGCCAGAGAGACTATTGGTCCTTTATTTTGGAAATGTTCTAAGGTACATTTGTTTTGAGAAAAAACTGAATTGTATTTACATAGAAGCTAGGATTGCTGTAAAAATCTTGTAGAAGATATTTCTTGATGAATCCAGTCTTTATATTGGATTTGATTGTTAATTAGGCCTATATGAATTATTGGATTTAATTATTTTATTATATTTATTAAGTCAATTGGAATAAAAAAAAATTATATTTGAACAATTTAAACGTTAAACATACTTGGAATTGATATTAAAACATATTTGGAAATCTAAAATTAAAATCTTGAAAGCAATACAAACCATGGAACTATTGAAAAATTTTAAAACAAAAAGTTTGAATGTGATTATTTTTGTTGTTTTCTAATATTTCTATATATGTCTGACATGTTAGGTTATATGCACACTTCTGTGTAGAATACACATGGTTCTAAAAAATTGACATTTGACATAATACTTTGGATTAAAACGGATGACTTCTTTGTCAGACTCATTTCTGTTTATGCATCCTAAATATATGAAATAAATAAATACATATATATATATATATATATATATATATATATATATATATATATATATATATATATATATATATATATATATGGTAACACTTTACAATAAGGTTCATTAGTTAATGCATTAACTAACATTAACTAACCATGAGCAATACATTTGTTACTGTATTTGTTCATCTTTGTTAACGTTAGTTAATAGAAATAGAGCTATTCATTGTTTGTTCATGTTAGTTCACAGAGCATGAACTAATGTTAACAAGATTTTAATAAAGTATTAGTAAATGTTGAAATTAACATGAACAAAGATTAATAAATGCTGTATACGTGTAGTTCATTATTAGTTCATGTTAACTAATGTAGTTAACTAATGTTAACTAACGAACCTTATTGTAAAGTGTTACCATATATATATATATATATATATATATATATATATATATATATATATATATATATATATATATATATATATATATATTCTCACACTTTTCAGTACTTGACAAAGTTTGACTGGGAATGGCACAAGAGTGCATTACAATAAATGTGATTTCTCTGTTTTAACAAACTGAGAGACAAGTGAATGATTTTATGTGGTAATCGACAGCATGAACCAGTATTGAACCCGGAACATTCCTTCAAAGTGGAACAGAGAGTGGGGTGGTGTGTTTAAACTCTCCTCTCCTCCCCCATGACCTTCTCAATTCAGAGGTTATTTTTAATTCACTAAAAGGCCTAAGCCATAATTCTTTTCCAATTACATTTGGGCCAGCTGTCCTAAATAGAGAGGCCCTATCCCACTGCATACCTAACATCTCTAATGCCATCACAATAGACACACAAACATACTGTCATGTGTGTATGTGTATATTGAGAAAGAGAACCACACATCATTAAAACAAAAGGCTTTTGTGTTGTTTAATGACAACTTCAGAGAGCACTGTCATATTCACATGCATGGAGAGCGTTTTAAATTCAAAACTTACATACACACAGACACACAACCGCTCCACAGTTTCAGAAACTTCCACAGCTTCTGGCAAAACCAACAACAAACCCCTGAGTGTCTCTACAAGATTGATTGGCAGCCTGGGAGTGAGGAAAAACTGTCCACTGTAATGAGGAAACCCAAGTTAAAGCAGCAAAGGGAAGTGTGCATGAGGGTGACAGCGAAGTAGAACTTCATACCCAAAATGGCAGCAAATGTCTACCTTGATGGAAGAAACCAGGAGTATAGAGCCTTTTGAGGCAGGTTGTCCCCTCATGATATCCACCATGTTGAGATGCAACTGTCCCATATGAGAGACTTTCATTTAATAAATCAATCACAAATGCACCTGCGAATAGAAATTCTAATATCGACCAATTTGGTGCCAGTATTCCATGTATCCTCAGGAGAAACATAAACAAACAAACAAAAAAACAACGTAATGCACATTTGAGATATTAGTTAAATGTGTTATCTTTATTAGTCCACCAAGCAAAACAAGTTACCAGGCAGCTACAATGAACTATATCTTGTGTTTTCTGTTCCCTTGGCCTTTGACAGGCTGTAAAAGAGGCAGGAGGAGATGTCCCCTCAACACCTACTCCCTCACTGGTTTACTTTCCTGACTTTCATTTTATTTTCCACAAACTTTTCACAACTTCTCTTCTCATTCCCCCTCGTGCGTGAAATTCTCTCCACTGTAAAATTGATTGCAGCCGCTTGAAGTATTTTTAGCTATTGGCAGACCCCCATTCACCCTCCCCTCTCAAGCTTTGTTTTTCTTTTCTGGCGAGCTATTTTCTGCACTGGGGTCAATGGTGGCCAGAAATTTTGACAACACACTCCACACTTCACAAATACTGTCGAAAGCAAACAAGGTATACATCCTCCCCCGTCCCTACATTCTCACAGCGCGTGGTGTTGTACTTCCCTCCGGAGATTCTGTCTGTATTAAACACATCTCCTGCTTGCTTTTTTTAGCATTGCACAATAACAGTCTCAAATGAGGTCCTGTGAACATTTGTGTTTTTGTTTAGTCTGCGTCTTTTTTCTTTTCTTCTTCCTTTTTTTTTAAAGGCTTGAAAGATTACACAGAGATATAACACATACACACAACTGTGTTAAGCACCGCAGAATGAACGGAATGTTAACCATAACATGCTTTAAAGGGGTCGTATTTATGGGTCTACTATATGATTCTGCAAAATGTGAAGAGGCAAATGTGTGTGTGGGTCCAGAGCTGAGACAAAGTGGAAGCTCAGTCCTTTCTAATCTTGTTAAGACTCCCTCCAATCCTGTTAGGAGGGATTTGGTGAAGTTTTGGCAACCCAAAATACCGTCCCATTTGACCCACAGTGAAAGGGAGCAATACACAATGCAAGAAAGACAGCTAGTAGATGTGAGAGAAGAACGTAAGCCACGTTCTTCTGGATGTCTCTTGAGATACAAATCCCAATGCAGACATCACAAAACATGTTGCAAAAAAATTCCTCCTGGGTTACTGGGTACCAATTCTTGTCGGTGGCTGTGCTAAAGCATTTTAATAAATGAACAAGCACATGGGGGCAAATGTGTTCAGTCATGTGATCCAACCAAAATTCAGTAAAACATGTATAAAAAATCATAAAATATACCATACCATCGAGAGGACCCCTGTAGAGCCTTATGACTGTGTTGAGGTCAACAAGTCTCTTAAAGTGTTATATGTATTAGTCTTAGTTTGAACAATAGAAAATCAAAGACAACATAACTTTGTTATAAAATGTGGTGCAACTCACCAAAAACCTAATTATATTTTTTAAATAATTTTCATATTTGTAAAAAAAAAAATGTAGCTTGAAAAATATTTTACAATTTTTGGAAATAATGATCAACATGTGTGCACTCACATGCATTCAAGGTGTAAGGAAAATATGTTACCACTTTTTACTTGATGATTACACCACATTACATTCCTAGAGTTATTAGATTGAAACTTTTCTTGAAAATTGTAAAAGTTTTTCAAAACCTTATAAAACAATTCAATTTTAAAGATGTTTCTTTTTTCTTTATCATGGACGCTCATAACAAGGGCTGCACGATATTGGAAAAAGCTGACATTGCGATATTTTTTTTTTCTGTGGTGTATAAAAAAAAATTCACCAGATGAATTGAATAGCTCTATTTGTAAAGAATAATCAGTCTAGGATGATTGGAGTAATTTGTAGAGAAGTGAATCTACATAGAAAATAATAAACAAATTACAAGCATAGATAAATACAATAAATAAATAGTGCTTTATGTTTCTCAGGTAAGTCTAACAGTATTCAGGTACAAAAATTGAATAATCAAATGTAAAATAGCCCTGCATTGTCTTCACTGTATAAATGAAATATAATGAATCTTTCTTACAACTACAAAAGTGATTTTCTCTTTGTATTTTGTTGTTTGATTAACATTAATGACACACACGGCAGCAGGCATACAGTATTAGGCTGCTGTCACTTTAAGAACGAATGCACGGATCCAATATAATGATACGCATCCGTTTTCTTTCTCAATTGTTTACATTCACATAAGCCATAAGTGACTGTGTTTACAAGCATTCTCGCCGAGATGAGTATTTTTGACTTAATTATGCGTGTATGTGCCCGTTCAAACACAAACAAACCCGGAAGAAGGCACATTTGGTGGTTGCATGCTGCTCAGTGTGCGTGCAAGTTACGAATTGAGTTCTCTTTCACCTCTTCTTAAACTCAGATGGTTTAATATCACTTTTAATATCACTGTTTAAACTGACAGTACTTTAAAACATGTGTAAATAAAAAAACTTTCGCTCTATGATAAAACTTTGCAATTAATTGGGGAATCACTTGTGTTCCGAACTGTGGTGCCTGGTCCATACGGATCAACTACGATCCCAATACTTCACATTGCAACCCAGTGAAAATTTATTTCTGCAGATGAGAACTAGAGAAGAGGCTAAATGTGTGAGCGAGAGACAGGATATGGTGTAAAAGTGATAGAGGCCACTGGGAGCTCCAGTGTCACCAGGGCCCTTGTGAAGCACATGGCAGAGGGTGAAACTCTGAGAGTGAGAACCGAAATGGAGGCATGCTGGGACGTGTCTCTCTGGGTGGCGTTGCTCTGGTGCTGAAGGGCTGAATAAAGCTCTGCTGTTCATGCCCGGGGGCTTAAAGCAATTAAGAGTTCATTTGAGAATTAATCTGTGTGATTATTCTCTCATAATATCAAACACAGATCAGCGCTAGAGGACCGGGTCAGAGAGAGAGAGGCTTGTTCAAATAACGCCAGGCACTGCAGGAAATTCAAGCCTAATGCAGACAAATAAAAACAGGCTCTAAAACACATACAGTAAGTGCATATGATTACACAACGGCAAAAGAGAAAGTTGTGATCGCACTCCCATAACTGGCCGGAAAGTTATTTTTTTCCATTTTTTTATACAGTCGATTCAATGTTACAACTGGATCGCATGTTAAACAATGACAAAACATGTTGAACTGTTTTTTTATTACATACTGTCATATGAACAACCCAGGGGTGTAGAATTTAGTAGGGACGCTAGGGACCCTTCCAATATCCAGTGACACTGATATGTCCCCAGCAATAATTTCGATCAAAACCTAAAATATATATAACCACTGTTGTCCGGTTGTGTCTTGTGGTTTTTATGTATTAGGCTTATTTTATTTAATCAGGAAACATCTTATTTAGATTAAAATCTCTTACAAGAGCGTTCTGAGAAAAATCCGCAATTCATGGTACACAAACAGTTAATATATCTGAGTCCCGCCTGCTTAACACACATCGCTAAACTGATTGGCTTTGTTTTTTCTTTCTAACTTGTGAAAGGCTCGTGTGCGAAGCGGCAATTCTCCTCTGAAGGAAACCTAGAGAAAAAAAAGAAACAGTTCCGTGCACAAAAAAAAATGAGGGGCAAATCAGTTTTTACTACTGTATTACAATCGCGGGATAAGTGCCAAACAATCGTTGAGAGGGAGAGAGAGATATAGAGATAGATATAGAGATAGATAGACAGATAGATAGATAGATAGATAGATAGATAGATAGATAGATAGATAGATAGATAGATAGATAGAGTGTTTGTGTAACCCTACATGGACAAAATGTCATCACAAAGATGCCAATATCCAAAATGCTTGTCCTTGAGGGGATTTTTTTTTTTTTTTGGAAAACAGCTTAAAATGTAAAAATGCCGAAGGTCTTCTGTGATAGGTAGGCTTAGTGTAGGGGGATATAATACACAGTTTGTACAGTATAAAATCATTATGTCTGTAAAAAGTCCCCATAAAACATAAAGACACAACATTGCTTGGTCTTGTTGAAATGAGAGGACTGTTTGATGAAGTTGATCCCTGTCATCCCAGTCTCATCAGCTGAAAGAGGTTTCAGTGCTCTTAGGAGACTGAAAACATGGCTCAGAACAATGGCACAAGTGACACTTAAAGGGATAGTTCACCCAAAAATGTAAACTCTGTCAGTACTCACTGACAAGACTTTCGTTCATCTTTGGAACACAAATTAAGATATTTTGATGAAATCTGAGAGCTGGATCACTCCTTCATAGGCTGCTAGAAAATTGATATCTGCCAGCCCAGAAAAGTTAATTTCATAAAAAATATCTTAATTTCTGATCCGAAGATGAACGAAAGTCTTACGGGGTTAGAACAACATGAGGGTGAGTAATTACTGACAGAATTTTCATTTTTGGGTTAACTAACCCTTTAACAGTATTGCTGTGTGCCATGTCCAACAGGACAAACTGGACATTATTGATGTGAAACAAATATTCCAACAGTTAATTTCTATTAAGTTCACTTAAAAATGACAATTCTGTCATCATTTACTCTCCCTCAAGTTGTTTCAAACCTGTAAGCATTTCTTTCTTTTGCTGAACAGATATTTAAAAGAAAATATATTTTCAGATATTCTGCTGAAAAAGATATTTTGAAGAATGTCGGTAACCAGTATTGAGTATTTTTTTTTTCACTATGGAAGTCAATGGGGTCCATCAACTATCTGGTTACCGACATTCTTCAAAATATTTTTTTTTTTTGTGTTCAGAAGAAGAAAGAAATTCATACAGGTTTGAAACAACTTGAGGAAGAGTAAATGACAGAATTTTCTTTTTTGGGTGAACTATCCCTTTAATGACAGATGCAGCTCAGCTTCTGGGGATGTCCCCGTCCCCACCAATTTCAAAATCAAACCTACGCCCTTGGAACAACCAGACAGGAGCCATCATTAAGAATGTTTGTAATGACTTTGAACGAACCGTTGGTGTTGAGTCTGATTTAATGATGTTGAGGCTCTTTAGTGTTTTGGACAGATTCATTAAGAAAAACCAGTTCATAAAATTAATTGGTTTGCATTGTGTCTCGTTGTAAGGGGGAGGGGAAGTTAAGTTTGTTGATTTAAGAAAATCAGGACAAATGAATTCTAAAAATTAGTGCTGGGCAACCATTAAAATTTTTAATCGCGATTAATCGCATGATTTTCTTGCGATTAATCGCGATTAATCGCATTATGCGCAAAATTGAATAAAGACTTCTAAAGTAGTGTATTGCGCACTTTTTATTTAAATGTACTGCTATATACACAAAAGTGCAATAACTTTAAACAAATAAGGTGCTTTTATACCAGCAGAATTCCCTTTACACAGTAATCTTATACTTTATACTCACGCCGTAGCTGTGTAGCGCGCGAACACTTTGGCGTACCCTGACGTGCACCTCTCCAAAAATGTAACGTCAATTCTACGCGTACCGCAAGCGCTGTGATTGCAAGAACCGCTCCCCGGGTTTGTCATTATACGCCTGTCATTCACTCACGGAGCGCAACCCTTTAACTGTTCACCAGAGAGAACCTGCCTCTCTCCACTGCTTGTTTGGGTGGGTTATTTGCTGGCTGAGCAACATCCCACCACTCCTGTGATCATGGTTTGACTGTAGGCCTATGTGTATTCAGAGCCAGTGAGCAACGGACTTTCAAAATAATAATAAAAAAAAAAACTGCGTTAACGTGCGATAAAAAAATTGTCGGCATTAATTAATAAATGCGTTAACGCGATAATAACGCGTTAACTTGCCCAGCCCTACTAAAAATATAATGATAAGTAATTTATAATAAACACTGAAATATATATATAATTTTTTTTTTATAAGAATTATGAAATCAAAAATGTCATTGTTGCAGATATTTATATTTAGAAACATTTTCAAAATTTTAAAGCCCTGCCTAAAACCTTAGGATTGCAAATTAAGCAATCGAGTCACAAGGAGTTCTAATACATCTTGAGAGAATATGCTATCAGAATTTCAGTTCATCTCAATTGGTACTGCTGTGATTCATCTATGGTTTAAGGCTTAAAACTTTTTTAAATGCATATGAAGAAAATGAATGAGAAATATACAGAACATCCTGGACCAAGGCTGCTTAAAAAGTGTGCACTGTATTGCTTGATGAGTTTTTGAATGAATGATGCTCAGCAGTTTGCACTAAAATGTGCAATGCTGGCATGATTCCACAGACAGGCAGAGACGTGTAGTTTACATTCAAAACAAGTGAAAACAAACACACTCAGATATTTGAGACTGGAATTTCACTTTGACATAAAAGCGGTACTCTTGAAAGCGGTGCCTGCCCTTATGGTGTGAGTCATTTCTGCCGCACCTTAGGGGGGAATTTGGTGTCCAGTACAAAGGAGGTCAAAGGTTAAAGGTACGAGGCCAAACGTTGGACAGCTATTGCACTGGTGCAAAATGCTAAGCCCTAACTTCGGAATTAATTGCAATCAATGTGATGAGGAATTTCCTCTTAGTCTATGTTCTTTAATGGAGAGGAAATTCACCAAAAATAAAGTAAAATAAAAATTGCACAGTTAGAACAAACGTCTCGGGTTATGACTATAACCCTTGTTCCCTGAGAAGGGAATGAGACACTGCGTCGAGAATCGACACTTTGGGGACGCTCCCTTAGCGTGCGCCTCTGAAGTAAGAATGAAACTAATCCAATCCTGATTGGTGTTGCGTCGTGACGTAACATGTGACGGCATAACCGGATGCATAAAAGTGACGCTGACACACACACACATCAGCTCCGCGATGAAGCAAGACGCTCTAAGGCCTCGAGGGGCGTGGCAGGACGACGCAGTGTCTCGTTCCCTTCTCAGGGAACAAGGGTTATAGTCATAACCCGAGACGTTCCCTTTCGAGGGAACTCAACACTGCGTCGAGAATCGACACTTTGGGGAACGAATGCCCACTAGGCCACGCACCGAAAAACAGGCCTGCCCCGGAGTGAAACTGATTCAGGCACTCAGCTAGGACGAGAGCACGTGTGCGCCAAGCGTACTAGGGAGGTGCAGACTATAGAACCTAACAAAAGTGTGTGGGGTAGCCCAACCGGCTGCCTCACAGATCTCCTTGATGGGAACTCCCGAAAGGAGGGCCCTAGAGGACGCCATGCCTCTAGTAGAATGAGCCCTAACGGCCAAAGGTGAAGGGAAATTCCGCACCTTGTAGGCCTACTTTAGGTTTGTATAACCGGGAGCCCCTAATAGGTGATCCAAAACACACTACAGTAGGTCCGACCTCCTCCAAGAAGAGGACCTCTCAAGGTAATACTCGGAACTCTGACTGGCAGAGCAAGGAACCTCTCCTTTTCTGCCGACACATGAGGTGGAGGATGAATACTTGCAGGACCATGGACCTAGCCATGATAAATTGCACTTAAGGCACATAGCTGGGTCTCGGATGCAGGATGGCCTTAACTCCGCCGGGGGCACACCCCAAGCAAGCTGGCGATAATGCCAGGGCTTGGAGATCTCCCAGTCTCTTTAAAGAAATAGCTAAGAGAAAGGCTATCTTGAACGTGAGGTCCTAGGCCAAGCTGACTGGAGGTATTCGAAGGGAGCCAGGGATAGCCCTTCGAGAACCACCGCCAGGTCCCAGGAAGGAACCCTGGACCTGACTGTCGGTCTCATCCTCCAATACCATGGAGAAATATTATGACCAGTTGGTGCCTCCCTAAAGGCCCAACATTTAGTGGTGCATGGAACGCCGCAATGGCAGCCACGTACACCCTACGTGTGGATGGGGAGAGATTCGCAGAGAAACGATCTTGAAGAAACTCCAGAACTGAAGCCATTGGGCAGTTAACTGGGTCTAACTCAAGTTCTCTACACCAAGTAGACAAATATTCCACTTGAGGCCATATAATCTCCTAGTAGACGGAGCCCCAGAGATAAGTATGGTTTCGACCACCCCAGATGATAGACCAGCATCTAGGTACTGAGCCCCCTCAGAGGCCAGACCCACAATCTCCACAGCTCTGGATGAGGATGGAATATAGTGCCCTCCGCCTGAGACAACAGACCCCTCCTCAGAGGAATCTGCCATGGCGGAGCTATCAGGAGTGAAATTAAGTCTGAAAACCATACTCGGGCTGGCCAAAACAGGGCTATCAGAAGAAGACTGATGCCCTCCTGACGGACCCTTTCCAGGACTCCCGGGAGCAGAGCGATCGGGGGAAAAAGCGTACAGGCGAAGCCTCGGCCAGGCCTGTACCATGGCATCCAACCCCAGCGGGGCTGGATGAGTGAGGGAGAACCAAAGTGGACAGTGGGATGGACGTCCCTCGAGACGCAAACAGATCCACTTCCACTGGTCCAACCTCTGTCATATGAACTCCACCACCTCTGGATGGAGTCTCCATTCCCCGGGCCTCAGCCCCTGCCTCGACAGGATGTCTGCTCCCTGATTCAGAACCCCCGGGACATATATTGCTCTTATAGTTAATATTTTCCCTTGGGGCCATAAAATGCTCTGATACGCCAATCTGGATAGAGGGCCGTCCGAGACCGCGCCCCAGCCAGCGAGGGAAGCGTCTGTCGAATCAGTTTCCCGGCGACATGACGCCCCTACCACTAGCCCTTGGGACAAGAACCAAGGTTTCTTCCATATTAATAGGGAACGAAGGCATCTGCGCGTAACCTTTATTATACGGAACGGATTCCCCTTGGGGAAAAAAACCCTTGGCTTTGAGCCACCACTGAAGGGGCCTCATGTGAAACAGGCCCAAAGGAATTATGTTGGATGCCACTGTTATGAGGCCCAGCAGTCTTTGAAATTGCTTTACAGTGATGGCCTAGCTTTATCCCGGACACCATGGCCAGGATGGATTCGATACGAGCGGGAGACATACGTGCCCGTATCGTAACCGAATTCTATACCACGCCCTTAAGAGTAGTCTTCTGAGCTGGGTCCAACACATTTTTCTTAGTGTTGAGCCTCAACCCCCGGTTCTGAATGTGGCCAAGGACGACATCTCGATGCCGAACTGCCATTTCTCGAGACTGGGCCAATATGAGCTAGTCGTCGAAGTAATTCAGTATACGGATGCCCTGAAGCCACAGTGGAGCCAGAGCCGCATCCATACACTTTGTGAACGTGCGGGGAGAGAGTGCTAGGCTGAACGGAAGAACCCGATATTGGTATGCTTCGCCCCCGAAAGCAACCTCAGGAACCTCCTGTGACATGGAAGGATGGAGACATGAAATAAGCGTCTTTTAGATCCATCTTGAGAAACAAGTCCTCGGATCTGATATGGCTCACGATAAAGGGAATAGTAAGCATTTTGAACCTGAATCTCCTCAAAGAACGATTCAAAAGCCCTAGATCTATAATTGGCCTCAGTCCGCCATCCTTCTTTGGAACTATAAAGTACCGGCTGTAAAACCCGGACTCCCTGTCTGGTAGGGGAACACATTCTATGGCCCCTTAATTCCAGTAGAGTCTGTACCTCTTGTTCCATAACCCGAGCCTGTTCTGGAATCACTGCAGTCGGTACCACCCCAGCAAACTAGGGAGGTCGGTGACCGAACTGCAATTTGTAACCATATTTTATAATATTTTATAATATACAGGACCCATATAGATATATACGGAAGGTGTTGCCATTCTTCTACAAAATCTACTAAGGGAACCAGCCCCTCGAGACTGGCCTCGGGTGTTTTCCGAGCACTATTCTCGACTTCCTGAAGCGGAGGACCGGCAGGAAAAAAGTCGATACAGATTTTGTGACCATAGTCGGTGCCCTGTTGCAAGCTTTTGGGGCGAACGCCACAGAGTGCGTTCGCTGGAAATCGATGTGGCCCGAAGCGTCAAAGACGGCGTGACAACATCTTCTTCCCTGAGGGCACCTGCTGCTAGAAAAACCTCGATTGTTCCACAGCGTGGGGGGGGGGGCAGCAGCCCTCAGAGGTCCTGCAATTAGGACCTCTTCGCCTGAAGGACGGCCCTCAGGTCACCCTTCTGGCTGGAGGACTTTGGTAGAGAGTGCTTCCTCTGTTTGCCAAACTCCCGCAGGAGGGGCTCTAGAGGCAACGCTCTCTTTTTTTTTTTTTTCGCTTCCTAAAATCTGTCAACGACTGTAGTGACAGCGTTGGAAAACAGGCCAGAAGGAGATAGCGGAGCGGCCAACAGGAAATATTTGCCTCACTTAGATCTTTGAGAAGATCGGCCTGGTACGCCTGCAAAATCGTCATAGAGTGCAGGCACGCACCAGCCTGACCTTTTCTAAATATTTTACCAAAGGAACCAGGCTCTCGAGCCTGGCTTCGGGTATTAATCGGGATTCGTTCTCGACCCCCTGAAGCGGGTTTCCGGCAGGGCTGGACCGAAAATGATTCTCGATTGGCGAACGCGAATGCTGCCTGGCCGCAAAAATGTGGGGCGGACAGTGCAGCCTGCGTTTGCTGGAAACCGATGTGTCCCGAAACGTTTTTAACGGCGGAAGAGCAACATCGATTTCCTGCACCATATAAGCCCAGCCAACCAGTGCAGAGGTGTCCCTGCACGGTTTGTTGGGCAGCGCCGGGGCTTAAAGTGAAGATGCCGGAACAGGAGAAAGATAGCTCGCTAAAGCTTCCTCCATCTGCGGCATCTTGCCATAACCCGACTCTCTCGCACCCACCACATTCGAATAAACATATAATGAATGTGGTGAGATACGTAAAGAGTGGGGTTTTTCCCAGGATCTACACATATATATTTATATTTTTATAAAGATCTGGGAAAAACAGTGAGCCCCGGCTCTGAGGTTGTGAACGGTGCTACAGGAATCTCTCGTCTAGTTCATTTTGACGGGGATCATCCTGCTTATTTTGTGGCCAGCTCATATATTTTATATATATATTAGTGCTGGGCAACGATTAAAATTTTTAATCGCGATTAATCGCATGATTTTCTTGCGATTAATCGCGATTAATCGCATTGTTATGCGCAAAATTGAATAATGACTTCTAAAGTAGTGTATTGCGCACTTTTGATTTAAATGTACTGCTATATTCACAAAAGTGCAATAACTTTAAACAAATAAGGTGCTTTTATACCAGCAGTATTCCCTTTACACAGTAATCTCAAATCTCAACTTAAACATTAATGTAATCAAATCAAATATTTAAACAAAGCTATTTGCCACTGCCAGGGCATTACCTTTTATCTAGTTTGTTAAAACGAGTCCAGTTTTCTTGTTTTTTTTCTGAACAGGTATCAACAGGTATCTTTTATCAGGGAGCAGCAGAAACAGTCTATGTAGTAGTCAGAGCTCATGATCACTACTACAGATATAAGTCGACCAACGTTACTTATAGTAGCTTAGGTTTGGTTATGCCATGGTTTCCCACGTAAGATTACATTAAACAGAGTAAAAAAACAATGTATACTTTATACTCACGCCGTGGCTGTGTAGCGCGCGTACACTTCGGCGTACCCCGACGTGCACCTCTCCAAAAATGTAACGTCAATTCTACGCGTACCGCAAGCGCTGTGATTGCTAGAACCGCTCCCTGGGTTTCACATGCTCCCTGTGCATGTGTAATTGCGCGTCAACGCGGACAACGACGCAGAGATATAAATGAAAACCAACGCGTAGTCTATAGCGTATAGTCTTCGGCGTAAGTCCGACGCAGAAGTATAAATCAGCCAAGAGTGAGGTGAAGTGGTCGAGCACAAGGTGCAGCGACAAGCGGGTGCGTTCCTGTGAAACTGTTGCGGTCATGCTCGCCTCACGCACGCGCCCGCGCCCGCTCGTTGCCGAAGTTGAATTGTCTATAACTTTTTATAAAGGACGCGCAGCACAAATCATTAGAAGAGAGACTGATCCTCGGCTCGCTGTTAGTGAGTTTCCAGAATCTAAATAGTTATTATCTAGGCTATAGGTTTTATAGGTACTATCCATAGAGCGCCTGTCATTCACTCGCGGAGCGCAACCCTTTAACTGTTCACCAGAGAGAACCTGCCTCTCTCCACTGCTTGTTTGGGTGGGTTATTTGCTGGCTGACCAACATCCCACCCCTCCTGTGATCATGGTTTGACTGTAGGCCTATGTTTATTCAGAGCCAGTGAGCAACGGACTTTCAAAATAATAATAAAAAAACTACGTTAACGTGCGATAAAAAAATTGTCGGCATTTATTAATAAATGCGTTAACGCGATAATAACGCGTTAACTTGCCCAGCCCTAATATATATATATATATATATATATATATATATATATATATACTTAGATATTTATTTAGTCTGGCCACAGCACGCATCACAACCTCCACGAGCTCTACATAAGCAGAAACATAAGCCGGCGAGTGTGACTCATGTTGCTCGTTCCTGATGCTGAGCACATCTACTTCCTTATAAACAGATAGCTTGAGCACTGGGCACTCGTCACGGGCAGAAGAAGCCGCATCGCGGGCTTCTGCGTCGTGAACGAGTGTCATAGAATCTGCTGATGATGAGAGAAAAGGTGCCTCAGCAGTCTCGTTCTCATCCGCGAGATCCTTCTGCGATCTCCACGATCTAAGCCGTCGCGCCGCCTCAATGGACGCGGGACCCGAACCGCGGGGATCGCGAGCCTGGCCATCATCAGGAAATAATATAGCCAAGCGGGAGCGCAGCACTCTAATAGGAAATGCTTCACAGTGTGCACAGGCAACCCTCTCGAGAGCTGACAGTGCGTGCTGCGCCCCTAAACAATATACACACACATAGCTGATGCGTGTCCCCACCCGTGGCATATATATTATCTTGGGCAGGGGTGCACACAGTGTATTGTTCACTCGCCATAATACAGAGCTGTGCACAGACAAACAACACCAAATAAGACAGAGAGTTTCACAGAGAGCGCTTGCTGAAGAGCTAAAGCTGATGTGTGTGTGTGTCAGCGTCACTTTTATGCATCTGGTTATGCCGTCACATGTTACGTCACGACGCAACACCAATCAGGATTGGATTAGTTTCATTCTTACTTCAGAGGCGCACGCTAAGGGAGCGTCCCCAAAGTGTTGATTCTCGACGCAGTGTTGAATTCCCTCGAAAGGGAACTTATATAATTATATATTACTAGTATGAATAAGTCTAAAAATAGGTTCTGCCCAGCAATGTTTAATGCTCATGAAAGCAATGTCAGGCAGAATGAGTACTCAAAGCTCCAACCAAAACAAAACAAGACAAAAGAAGAAAAAGAAAAAAACACAAGACAACAAAAGAACACAACACAAGACAAAACAAACAAGAAAAGACAAGACAAAACAAGACAAGAAAAGACAAGACAAGACAAGACAAAAAAACAACACAAAACAAGACAAAACAGAAAACAAAAAAACAACACAAGGCAAGACAAGACAAAAAAACAAAACAAAACAAAAACCAAGACAAGACAAAAACAACACAAGGCAAGACAATACAAAAAACAACAAAAAAACAACAACAACAAGACAAGATTAAAACAAAAAACAACATAAGACACGACAAGACAAAAAAAAAGGCAAGACAAAGAAAACAAGACAAAAAAACAACACAAGACAAGACAAAAAAAACAACAACAAGAAACATCTCGGTTACATATGGTAACCCTCGTTCCCTGAAGGAGGGAACGGAGACGCCACGTCGAGACCGACGAATAGGAATCTCGCTAGAGAGGCCAATCTACTTTGAGTGAAACTAAACAAGCCAATTCACATTGGCGTGCAATCATTTGCATCAGCTGTTCAGCCATGCAGCACAGGTATATAATGAGCAGCAGGTGCCCGCTGAGCACGAGGTCCCTATGTTCGCATAACTGATCTCGAGAGTGTGCTAGTATGAGCCAGTCGTCGAGATAGTTGAGGATGCGAACGCCCTGTTCTCTCATGGGAACAAGGGTCCCCTTCGTGACTTTCGTGAAGACACAGGGAGACAGGGACAGCCCGAAGGGCAGGACCTTGTACTGATATGCTCCACCCTCGAACGCAAAGCGCAGAAAAATTGAGACATGATAGTATGTGTCCTTCAGGTTGATTGCTGCAAACCAATCTCGGGGATGGATGCATTTGAAAATGCGTCTCTGAGTGAGCATTTTGAGCGGTTGTTTGTGGAGACTCCGATTCAAAACCGGCAGGTCCAAGATCGGTTGTAACCCAGCGCTTTTCATGGGTACAATGAAGTAGGGATTGTAGTACCCTGACCTCATACCAGCTGGAGGGACCAGCTCTATCGCGTCCTTCGCCAGTAGGACTGCGATCTCTGCCCGCAAGACATGGGCATCGGCTGCTTTCATTGTAGTGGAGTGGATGGCCCGAAACTTGGGGGGACGCCGGGCGAACTGAATCGCATAGCAGAGCCTGATGGTCCGAATGAGCCATCGAAATGGACTGGGGAGCGCTAACCAGGCTTGCAGAGACCAAAGTAGGCGTACCTGCTGTGGGGCATCGAGCTGGAATACAGGGACGCGGCTTGGGAGACTCTCTCTGGGAGGCGGCCCGTAGCGGAGTCTGAGTGTGCTGTGCAACACTTACCTGGTTCCACGGGGCAGGAGGTACAGGGGGTGGCTTGGTTGCGTTCTCGAACTCCACACTGCTGCCCGCTGGCGATAGAAGAGGCGGATAAGAGAGGTGAGGATTCTAGAGATAGAATGTCATCTTTAGAAAGACGCATTCTATTTGTGTAAGTTCATTTAGGGACTGCTCTCCTTGGAGCTGAAGCACGCAGGGGAACGGTCACAACGAACACAGACAGGAATGTGCACTTGTCGTGCGCTGTCTCTCTCTCGCCGGTCGGTCTTACCAGTCATAGAAATGGCCTTTGAGCGCTCTCACTGCGCACCTTACCAGCTGTGAGAACAGCTTTTGTTTGCACAAATGAAAACAAAAACAAAAGAGAGAGAAAGAGAGAGAGAAAGATCGCTCGCGGCGCCGCACTCTGTCGCCCGCACCAACATGGAGAGGTCCCGAAAAGCTCACTTGTAGTTTACAGTGTAGACAGCATCGAAGTGCTCGGCTCCGAAGCAACAAGCTGAAGTGCAATCGCACCTTCTGCTCATTATATACCTGCGCTGTGAGGCTGAGCAGCTGATGCAAATGATTGCACGCCAATGTGCATTGGCTCGTTTAGTTTCACTCGAAGTAGATTGGCCTCTAGCGAGATTCCTATTCTACGGTCTCAACTGACCGACTGAAGAGGAACAACAAAACAAAAAACAACAGAAGACAAGACAAAATAAAAAAACAACACAACACAAGATAAGACACACAACCACACAAGACAAGGAAAAAAACACCACACAAAACAAAAAAAAACAATAGAAGACAAGACAAAATAAAAAACAACACAACTCAAGAGAATAAATAAAAACAAATAAGACAAGACAAAACACAACACAAGACAGAACAAGACAAAATAAAACACAACACAAGACAGAACAAGACAAAAAAACACAAGACAAGACAAAACAAAAACTAAATTTTAAAATAAATCAAAATATTTGCCAATCAAGCCAATATCAGTTTATGATTGGTAAGAAAAAGCCTAAAGCCTATAAGCAGAGCCGGACAGTAACGGAGTACATTTACTTGAGTACAGTACTTGAGTACAATTTTGAGGGATCTGTACTTTACTCGAGTATAATTTTTGGGGATTACTCATGACTTTACTCAATTACATTTGAGAGGCAAATATTGTACTCTTTACTCCACTACATTTCTATCCATAACCGTGAGTACCCGTTACTTCTAAAAAATAAATAAATAAATAAAAAGGAAAAAAGAAAAATCTCGGAAACCCTCAATTTGTTGTTTCCCTCTCAAACGTGATTGGATTGTGCAGGCGCCACTGATTGGGACAGCCTATCAGCAAATCACCTTCACCTTCAGCTCTGAACTGACGCCAAAGTAAACTCCATGGTCAGATCTAAATCTATCTAAATAAGAGACGAAACCATGGACGAAACAGGTTCAAATGTGGGTGCAAAAAATCCATTAAAACTCTAGCAGAGGTTTGTCAGAGCGTTGCCATTGTGCATTGCCTTGTGGGCAAGTGAGAAATGTTAAATAAAGCAACATGGTAAAAAGATGAAAATTACTTGAATTAACTTTCAATTCCTTTTAGATTATCAAAGGTATTAACATTAACATTTTTCATAACTCCATGTAGGACGTTTCTGTACATAAATGTAAGCACGGTTCGCGTACCTACCCCGAAGTGATAAAATAAAATTCTCTATCAAATTTATAGGCAAAGACAAGTAGTTTGTTTAGGCATGGTTTGTAGGGAATTACAAACCTGCGCACATATATTCGAACACACATAACTATAGAATCAATTCTTAATGCGCATGTGAACGCCATCAGCGTTTATCACAGTTTAAAGTCTGTTTAGAGAGAACGGTGTCGTCTTAGTGGCCCCTAATTTAATAACAAATGATCATTTCGACGGAAGTGAATCAATCAAAACTAACTTTAGCTGGAAATAACATTATTCAAGAATCGCTATAAAGCCAAAACAATCTCTGTTACCTTAAATTATATGTTTATCTCTGTAAAGCCGCTTTGAAACAATCTACATTGTTAAAAGCGCTATATAAATGAAGATGACTTGACTTGACACTGTGGCAGTAGTAATGCAATATTTAGAAAATTTACTCTTGTACTCTTGATACTCAAGTACTTTTAAAAACAAGTACTTCAGTACTTTTACTTAAGTAGACATCTGACTGTAGTACTTTTACTTGTACTTGAGTAAAATTTAGCAAGGGGTATCTGTACTTTTACTCAAGTAACGAAGCCGTGTACTCTGTCCGCCTCTGCCTATAAGTTCTGTCCAGCAGTTGTGCAATGTTTAATGCTCACAAAAGAACGTCAGGCAGAATGAGTATTCAAAGCTCCAGATAAATGGGGCCAAGAGCGAGACAGAGCAGCCCAGTGCCCCGACACCACCCTGTGGAGACCTGGGAGCCAAACTTGGAGCTCTGACGAAGTCAAATTGGTGACAGACTTCTAAAAAGAGGTCTGAAAATCAGAATGGGTCTTAATGCAGGGCAGAGTTACTTGTTACACACAAGGGGGGGAAATGACACACCACAAAACACACTGCAGAAAATTTCACAGAAGAGAAGAGCATTTGCTAACTCTGATCTTGTTCTAACAGGCTCTGAAACTCAAGCTCCCAGTGAAACAAAGAGAACGAGATTTTAGATCTTCACACACACTAACCTACGCCAGCATGAAGATTTGTGAGCTAAGAGTGCATTAACATACTCTCTTAAATCATCAACTCACTCTGGAAAAGCCAAAAAACTTGTGTGAAATAACAGCCTAGTATTATAATAGTATTATAACACTAATAGTTTATTTGGCCAATAGATATTTTTAATACTGTCAGGAGTTGTAGTTTGATGTCCATGTAAGGAGATCCCACAGTAAAATTCGGCTCATTTCGTACAGTCACACGGGAAACGAAGACCTCAACTATGAAAACGATCATGAGCACCCTAAGGCTTTGTACATTGCACTTGACCATGGATTAATCTATTTAATACTTATTTCAATATTAATAAATTAATACATATGAATAATTAATAATGAATTAGTTCATTATTTTGTTAAATATTTTGTACATTTTTAGCTGTCCAGTTGCCAGGCCAATGTGATTGACCTCATAAATATGCAAATAAAAAACATTAAGCCGTTCCAGGGTTCACACATTTGCAGTGTGAAATAGTGTACAACCCAGTGTTACGTTTACAGTTTACCGTGACATTGTGCTAACAGTTTCAAGTGTAAAGAGTACAGATAAAGGAACAGGAGAGGAAAGGAAGTGTTGTAACACTTCAGATGTTGTAAGTGGCACACGGCGCTTGAAATCTAATGAGTCAGCCGCAACCTCTTCCTCTTTCTAGACGCTCACCTCTCACCAGATCAAACCAGATGCCCTGACAAACAATGAGTCCACAACACCACAACTAAAGCTAACATCCATGCACAACTCAAAATACCCTCTTTATCAACAAGCACACATCTCAGCACAACACAGCTCAACGAGTTCAGTTAGCTAGGCCTAATTCATAACACATCCTATTTATTACACAGCAGCGTGAAAATGCAGATTTGGTCATTTCAGCAAATAGACAGAAACAAAATTGGTGTAAGATTTACTTTGAAACCACTTTCACTCAGAAATGCTAGTAAATTTCACAAATATACACACAGAAACGACAAGTAACAATGAATTAAAAGTGAAATTTGTAGTAGAAAGACTGAAATAGCATTTTCTTTTCAAATGTACTTATATCTGTAATAATCTGTTATATTTACAACTTAAATATAATTTAATTAATTATATTATATTAGCCTATATTATATTATATTCAATATATGTTCAAACATTTGGAAATACATGTTATTGTTTTTTAAAGAATTCTCTAAGGCTGCATTAATTTGATCAAAAATACAGTAATTTTCTGAAATATTATTACAATTTAAAATAACTGCTTTCTATTTGTATATATTTTAAAAAGTAATTTATTCCTGTGATGGAAAAGCTGAATTTTCAGTCATCAGTGTCACATGATCCTTCAGAAATCATTCTAATATGCTGATCTGATGCTCAAGAAACATTTATTATTATTATCAAAGCTTAATATTTTTGTGGAAACCGTGATAAATTTTTTTCATAAGTTCATAAGAACAACATGTATTTGAAATAGAAATATTTTGTAAAATTATATATATATATATATATATATATATATATATATGTATACCGTATATATATATATGTATACCGTATATATATATATGTATATATATCATAAGCATGTCAGTTTTATTTGATCTGAAAAAAAGTTTGAAAAACTTTTCGCAATTTACATGACGAGAAGCTGAGGTTTCTGTCATGCCAGTGTTTGCTAATAACAATAACACATGACACTTGAGTGACTTCTGAGCGAACACGTGCCACATCAGGAGCTGGCATTAAAAAGCAGAAGCATCCCGTGCCCGTGGTCACAGCCAGCCTCACTAAGCAGTTTCCTCTGAGAGTCAATACAACAGCCCCTATCCTGCAGCTTATGGGGGAGCAAAAGGTCACGACCTCTGGAGATAACAGGGCAAATGTGAACTGTAACTCTTACAGTCCAAAATAGCGATTGAATAAAGAAAATTATTTTATTAGGTTAGGAAGACTAAAGGGGCCTTTCCCGGATCCACCAATTCTGAACAAGACTGACAGTGTTTCAACTTCCTGCTGGGAGTTGGGAAACAGTGGCCATGTTGGCCTCTTTTCACATTAATAGTGCATGAACTCCTCACATGCCATCTCATGATCATCAGTACACTGTGTGATTTTAGTCATCAATAACTCTACTAGTCCTGAAGCTTCAGGGTGTCTTATAACGGTGCTTATATATAGAATCAACATGTGAAGAGAATTGAATTCAATTTAGCCAGTGGCAATGTTGTAACCGCTCCATATTTAACAGGTAAAACATAACAAAACAAGGACTTAAGATGTATAAAAGAAGCCTTGGTGGTCTACGAAAGTAAGAGTTTCAAATAAGAGGGAGCTGCCTCAAAGAACCTCAATGAGAAAAGGAAGTGGTTTTACTGAAGAGCAACCGCAACAGAACAGCGGCCCACCAGGAACTGGCTACGCTTTGGTCTTAAATCACTGCAAACACACATAACAGCCCTTTAAAGCAACACAGACCCGCACTTGTAACTTCTCTTCCACTCGGTCACATGACTAAACTATCACATTTGTTTAGAAGTTACAGCATGAGTCTGAGCAGAAACACTCACACTGCAAACGCACCCAACAATCAACTGGGCAAATTGGGTGACATCAATTCACTTTTCAAAATCCAACCAAATTTTAGTTTAACAGTATCTTCAGTGGTTAACCACCAATATGCATTGCACATTACTGCTAATATAGATTCCATTTAATTATTTATTTATTATTATTTTAATTTATTTATCAGAATTATAAACACATACTGGTTTGCAGCACAAATAGTTTTACCATTTACTGCACTTTGATATTCTTCAAATTTTTTACCTATAGCGGCTAATGAATCAGAAATCTCACACATCACAAGAAAATAGCTAACTTCCTGCATTTTGCAAAATAAGGTTGATACTGTGTATACTGCGCACTAAAGCATGAATTAATCCTTGTTGGACTGAAACCTTGAGCTTTCTGGAAACCAGCCCAGATCCACTATAGGCTGCACCACCTCCATCCCTCTTAAAAAGACGTACCCGCTTGTTTTCTAAAAGAAGTATCAAAACCAACAGGCTTGAGAGCACTAGCACAGAGAACCCCCAACCTGGCATCAAGCGTGAGAAACTCAGAGATCTCCTGAGGGCAAGAAACTTAACCCAGGAGAGGGGGAGGAAGAGAATGTTTGCTTTATATTCAAATATATGAGCCAAACTTAAGTTGAGTTGGGAGGTTCTCTGCAGAAAAACATGCAACTAAATAAACTGCTGGAGATATGAGTAAGCTGCTCTGTGCTATTAAAGATGAGAGGAAAACTCCCTTACACACACACACACAAATAGAATGAATGTCTGTCTGCTTGTCTGTTTTTAGATCTAAATCTTGCTTTCCTCTAACTTTATTCAGATGCCAAGGCGGACTGGCCATGAATCATGTGACTTATCACTCCCTCCCTCTTCTTTCTGTCTCTCTCGCTGTCTTCCTAGCTTCCCTGCAGTCTTTGTCTATTAATGAACATCTCTGGATCTCTTGTTTTCCATCCATCTCTGCTGTTCTGTGAGCTTTGATGGACCGAGACTAGCCAGTGCGGAAGCATGAGTGTGTGCAAGCTCTTGAAGGGTGACACCTTTCTGAAACTACCAGAAATGTAGTAAAACATCTTCAAATCGTGATGAAGACAGATACTGTCTTCATAAAAATGTCAAAGAATGCTTTGTGGGACAATTATAATTAGCTTAATTTAGCCTCATCTAAATAAAAACGTTTATGGGAGGTTTTTATTAACTGGTGTGTTTGTGTGTGTGGAACAGGGAAAGGACAGGAGACAAGAGGTGGAAAAAAGGAGAGGAGAACAGAGCAGAGGAGACCATATGAGATGTGAGGAGAAAAGAGGAGACTCGAGGAGAGGAGAGCAGACCGGGAGAGACTTCACATGCTGTAAAGTAAAAAAATTCCAGCAACGACCAGAATAATTCTCTCAAGTATTAAACACAAAAAGCATCGTCAGTGAAGAAAAGAAAACACACAACATCATGATATATGGGTACAACCAGGACCAGACGGAGTCCACATTTTCTGCACTGATTTTAGAGGGAAAATCTCTGGAAGGGATTTAAACTTGGTAAAATGCAGTAGACTGAGCAAGTACTTCACTCTCGTTGGTAGCATCATTAAATTAGAAAAAATTAAAATTGTGTCATCATTTACTCGCCCTCATGTTGTTTCAAACCTGAAAGACAAAAGAACTTTGGGAACTAAACAGTTTTGGTCACCATTGACTTCTATTGCATGTTCTCAAAATATCTTCTTTTATGTTCCACAGATGGTTTGGAACGACATATGGGTAAATGTTGACAATAAATGGTGACAGAATGTTAATTTTTGGGTGAAGAAACCAAAATGAACAAACCACATCAGAACACTCTTCTTTCCATTAACACGCAAATAAACCACCACAAAAAACACGCCAAAAACAAACAGCAATGAGAGAAAAAGACCAGTTACCAGAATGTCCATCATGGCTTGGCGGAGGGCAGCCTACTAGTCTTAAAATCCTCAATGATGTTAAATGCCTGGACACATGCATGTCATCCCCCTGCAGGCCGCGGACCTCTCCTTCACACGCAAACACATACAGCACAGGCCGGAATGCACAGGAACACACAAACAGGGCAACAGTAAGACAGACACAAATAGGGAGAGAGAATGGTGAGGGAGAAAAAGAGAGAAAGACTTTATATTAGTCACATCAAGCAAATGCTCACAATTAAAACTATGACTTTGTGTTTTACGAATAATTTAGTCAGGCATGTTCATTTTAATCGTCTACTAAAATGAGCATATGGTGGCAGAAATGTTAGGTTTTGAAATAATTTTGTTAAGGGAGAGATTAAAATGAAAACATCTGCAAACAAAGTCACCATTGTATGAGATTTAACAGAGAAAATGACACATCCATCCTTCCATTCCATTTCAAACTGCTTGTCCTATGTCCATTCCCACCAGCTCCACATTTACACTCAAAACATTGGGGTCGGCAAGATTTTTAAATGTGTTTGAGAGAAGTCTCTTAAGCCCAATTTATACTTCTGCGTAGAACTTACGCTGTAGCTACGGCGTAGGCTGTGCGTAGCGCGCGTACCCTTCGGCGTACCCTGACGTGCACCTCTCCAAAAATGTAACAACGCGTCAATTCTACGCGGACGCAAGCGCTGTGATTGGTCTGCTAGAACCCCTCCCTCGGGTTTCACATGTTCCCTCTGCATGTGTAATTGCGCGTCAACGCGGACAACGACGCAGAAGTATAAATGAAAACCAACGCGTAGTGTATAGCGTAGAGGCTCCGGCGTAGGTCCGACGCAGAAGTATAAATCAGCCTTTAGGCTCATCAAGGGTCCATTTATTTGATAAAATACAGTAAAAGTTTTAACAGCATTAAAATAACTGTTAATTTGATTAAAAAAAAGAAGAAAAGAATAACTTCTATATGAATACGTTACAAAAACTAGCAAAATGTTCAGCATTATTACTCCAGTCTTCAGTGTCACATGTTCCTTCAGAAATAATTCTAATATGATGATTTGCTGCTCAAAAAACATTTCTTTTTAGCAATGGTGAAATCAGTTGTAATACTTAATATTTCTGTGGTACTTAATATTTCCATAATACATTTTTTTCAGGATTCTTGGAAGAATAGTAAATGGTTTTAGTGTCACTTTTCATTTAATTGAATGCATCCTTGCTGAATAAAAGCATTAAAAAGAATCTTACAGGCCCCAAACTTTTGTAGCTTTAATTGTTAAGATTAGTCTGTATTTCAGTTATACAATGAATACAGTGTTATTTTACATTGGATTACTTTAATCAATTTATCTAGCATTTCTGTACCTGAAAACGTCTCGGTTACGTATGTAACCCTCGTTCCCTGAGTAGGGAACGGAGACGTTACGTCGGATGACGACGAATGGGGTTTCGCTTAGAAAGCCTATCAACTTTGAGTATTACAAAACGAGCCAATGGCAAAGAAATGCCATGGGTCTGCGGAATTTGCATGACGTAACTCCGCCCCACCTCGTGGGTATAAAAGGAGGAAGTCTGCAACAGCAGTTTATGTTTCTTCGCTGAGGAGCCAAGACTGAGCTCAGGCGATCCCCGCGGTACAGCGGAAAGTGGCAGGAAGACGTAACGTCTCCGTTCCCTACTCAGGGAACGAGGGTTACATACGTAACCCAGACGTTCCCTTTAGTTGTCACTCCGAGTTACGTCGGATGACGACGAATGGGGTTACCAGTCTAATCACGCCACCTTCTCAGCTGTCTTCCAGTGCCCTGCGTGAATCTGAGATCCCTGTCGTGAGACTAGCACGGACGAAGGACTCCTATTTAGCACAGGAATACCAAGGTACACTGGGGAGCATATCCCACAATTTTAGAGGAAATATGCAATTATTGCCAACCCAGAGGGGGGGACTTAGAGAATACACATATGACCCGAAGGATGCATATGGAGAACACTGGGGTGTCCAGCCGCAGGTGGAATATTTCAACCCCAGGGGTGGCATGGTGGCTTGCCAAGGGAAAGACACATGCTCAAGAGAGGCTTACAGTGGAAATACACATGTGGGGGTCGCTCAGGGGAGGGACCATGCACACGGGAGGCACCTAGCCGGCGCGCAGGCAATAGACACTGGCGGCGACGTCAGAAGTGCTGGAGGAACTCAGGGCTTTCGGAGAAGCTCACCTGAGGGGAATATCGCACATATCCAGTCCGTGGAGTGGAATGGCGAGCAAGCGAAGACACCTGAGCGGGTCCAGTACTAGCTAGTTGAAGCGAGTACATGAGAGGACACAGGCTCCACTCGGAGATTGTAAAATCTGGCGAATGTGTTCGGTGTCGCCCAGCCTGCAGCTCTGCAGATGTCTGTTAGCCAGGCGCCATGCGCTAGAGGCCAAGAGGACGCCACACTCTGGGTGGAGTGGGCAGTCACACCAAGGGGGCACGGTCGACCTTGCTGCTGGTAAGCCAAAGCAATGGCGTCCACTATCCAGTGAGACAACCTTTGCTTGGAGAGAGCCTTTCCCTTCAGCTTCCCACCATAACAGACAAAGAGCTGGTCTGAGGTCCTGAAACACTGGGTTCTGTCCACATAGGTGCGGAGAGCACGTACTGGACAGAGCAGTGCCAAGGCTGGGTCTGCCTCCTCCAGGGGCAGCGCTTGCAGGTTCACCACCTGGTCCCGGAAGGGAGTGGTAGGAACCTTGGGCACATATCCAGGCCGGGGTCTCAGGATCACGTGAGAGTAAGCCGGCCCGAATTCCAGGCACGCTTCGTCAACGGAGAATGCGTGCAGGTCCCCTACCCTCTTGATGGAGGCCAGAGCAACCAGGAGCGCTGTCTTCATTGACAGGAACTGAAGCTCCACTGACTGCAGAGGCTCAAAGGGAGCACTCCGCAGGGCAGTTAGCACCACTGCGAGGTCCCAAGAGGGAACGAGAGGAGGGTGAGGAGGATTCAGTCTCCTCGCTCCTCTCAGGAACCTGACGATCAGGTCGTGCTTCCCCAAAGACTTACCTTACTTCTGACTCCATAAGAGGAGGTGGCGGGCGAGTTGTGACATACGGCGGGAGCGTAGACCACCTTGACGGTTGATGTACGCCACAGTGGCGGTATTGTCTGATCGGACTAGTACGTTTTGGCCCTGGAGCACGGCCCGGAAGCGGCGCAGAGCAAGACGTACAGCCAGCAACTCGAGGCAATTGATGTGCCATAGGCGCTGGGGTCCCATCCAGGAGCCCGCGGCAGCACGTCCATTGCACATGGCGCCCCAGCCCGTGGAAGAGGCATCTGTCGATACAACAACATGCCGCGAAGCTCGTTCCAGGGGCACTCCGGCCCGTAGAAAGCTGAGGTTCGCCCACGGGGTGAAGGTCTGACGGCAGGTCGGAGTAACTGGTACTCGGAGGGTGCCGTGTTGCCATGCCCACCTCGGGACTCGGTCGCGAAGCCAAAGCTGAAGCGGTCTCATATGAAGCAATCCGAGCGGCGTTGCCGCGGCTGCAGATGCCATATGCCCCAGGAGCCTCTGAAAAAGTTTCAGTGGAACCGCACTCTTGCCCTCGAACTGTCTCAGGCAAGTCAGCAGTGACTGCGCGCGCTCGCTCGTAAGCTGCGCGGACATGGCGACCGAGTCGATTTCCATACCGAGAAAAGAGATCCTCTGCACGGGGCAAAGTTTGCTCTTCTCCCAGTTGACCCGAAGGCCCAGACGGGCTAGGTGCCGGAGCACTAGGTCCCTGTGTTCGCAAACCTGATCCCGAGAGTGAGCTAGAATCAGCCAGTCGTCGAGATAGTTCAGCATGCGAACCCCGTGTTCCCGAAGAGGAACAAGGGCTGCCTCGACGACCTTCGTGAAGACGCGAGGAGACAGGGCTAACCCGAATGGGAGAACCGCGTACTGAAATGCCTGCCCCTCGAAAGCAAACCGTAGAAACGGCCTGTGTCGAGGGAGAATGGAGACATGAAAGTAGGCGTCCTTCAGGTCGATCGCTGCAAACCAATCCTGGGGCCGTACACATTCGAAAATGCGCTTGGCAGTGAGCATCTTGAACGGCAGCCTGTGAAGGGAGCGGTTCAGCACGCGCAGGTCCAGGATTGGCCGTAACCCACCGGATTTCTTCGGGACAATGAAGTACGGGCTGTAGAAGCCGGACCTCATTTCGGCTGGAGGGACAGTCTTGATCGCACCCTTCGCCAGCAGGGTAGCAACCTCCGCTCTCATGATGGGGGCATTGCCACCGACCATAGTGGAGCGAACTCCCCTGAAGCGGGGAGGAGACCGCGCGAACTGAATCGCGTAGCCGAGCCTGATCGTTCGGGCGACCCAGCGGGACAGGTGGAGAAGCTCTAACCAGGCTCCCAAGAACTGTACCAGCGGGGTCATACGAACCACAGACTTCCCGTCGGTGGGGCAGCGAGGCGGAATGACTGTCCCGGACGTGGACGGCATAGCGGCCCAGTGTCGGGGCATAGTCATAGACCGCGTCCTGACAGAGGAGACCAGGGAAGGACGAACGTTCCACGGGGGTCTGCTCTGCCAGGGGGCTGGCGACAGAGGGGGATGAGAGCTGCACAGTCCGGGGACGGCGCGTGCTGTCATCCGGCTCTGGGACAGAGGGGGACGAGGGGTGCACGGCTCGGAGGCGGCGCACCGTGTCGTCCGAGAACTCTGTGTGCTCAGGGATGAACATGTCACTTCTTTCTTTAACCACATTAGGGTGCTGCCCACCCGTGGGTGAGCAGCGGGGGGTGGAGAACAAAAGATTCTCCCCCGGCCCTCCACCGGGGGAAGGAGTGGTCCTGCTACCATCTCCTGAGAAGTGAGAGTCATCCCTGAGCAGCCCGTCTCAGGAGCGCCGCTTAGCCCGGCGTTTAGCGGGGGGCGGGGCAGGAGAGGGCTGGGGCGCCTTCTTACGGCTTCCTCCGCGACCGGGCCCGGGTGGAGGCTGCTGCTTGGGCCGGGCGGGAGGGGGGGGGGGAACCGCAGGAGGGCGCCCTCGGTGGCAAACAGGCTGAGGATTCTGCCCGGTCGGCTGGGTGGAGGCAGCAGCGGGCCGTCGGGGCAGAATGTGCTTGATCGCCTCAGTCTGTTTCTGAGCAGTCGAGAACTGTTGGGCAAAATCCTCGACTGCACCGCCGAAAAGGCCGGCCTGTGATATGGGGGTGTCGAGCAGACGGGACCGCTCGGCATCCCGCATATCAGCGAGGTTCAGCCAAAGGTGTCTCTCCTGGACCACGGCTGTGGACATCACCAAACCCAGGGAGCGTGCGGTCACCTTCGTCGCCCGGAGAGCGAGGTCGGTGGCGGCACGCAGCTCATTGAAGAGCCCTGGGTCTGTCCTCCCCTCGTGCATGTCCTTGAGCATCTGGGCCTGGTAGACCTGCAGAATGGCCATGGCATGCAAAGAGGTGGCCGCCTGTCCCGCCGCTCTGTAGGACTTCGCCACTAATGTAGACGAGTACCTACAGGCCTTGGATGGGTGCTTAGGCTCACCACGAGAAGAAGCGCTCTGAGGACACAGCTGCATCGCAACAGAGCGTTCAACCGGGGGGAGCCCAGTGTACCCACGGGCAGCCGCCTCATCGAGGGGAGGAAAGGCGGATGAAACCAACGAGCGGTCACGGGAAGACATGGGAGTCTTCCAGGACTTCGAGATTTCATCATGCACATCCGGGAAGAAAGGTATTGGGGTTTGCCGCGGACGGGGGTCCGCGGCCTTACCCAAGTACCAATCATCCAACCGCGAGCGCTCAGGACAGGGTGGAGGGGACCACTCTAGTCCGATGCTCGCGGCGGCCCGGGCAAGCATGGCCGAGTCTTCACTTCCAAAAGAATCAGACCCACCTTGTGATGCTGCGATGGACATGGCGTCCTCCTCTGGAGCGCCAAAGGAAATCCGCGGGGCATCAGAAGATGGACCCGCGGAAATCCCCTGAACACTCGCGGGTTGCAACACTGGAGAGGGTGCAGCTGGGCACGGACGTATAGTCGGCGCTTTGTTCTAAACCGTCACCCTCAGATCACCCTGGCTACCAGCCGAAGTAGGGCCTCTCGAGGAGACACTAGATCGGGGTGTGGATGAGGGGACCCTCACTCTTGCGAGATCATGGAGCCTCGATCGTAGTGTTGCGATGGTCATGTTCCCGCAGTGAGAACATGACTCATCCACGAGCGCTGCTCTAGCGTGATCAAAGCCCAAACACACTATGCAGCGCTCGTGCCCATCAGAGTCGGCAACCAGTCTACCGCAACCAGAAGTGCACGGGCGGTGCATCTTTAAAAAGACGTGCCCGTGCAAGCTCTTTTTGTGAGAGAAAAGAAACTCTGAGAGTGTTGAAGCGCCCGGGGAGAAACACACTCGCTGGCAAACCACAGCACAGATAAGCAGGAAGTGCGCACTCGCCGGGAGATCGCCGTCACACCAACACCAGAGAATCTCGCTCGTCTGTAAAAGCTGACAGTTCAGAGATGGCTTGTGGAACGAAGAATTAACTTGGCTCCGAAGCGAAAACATAAACTGCTGTTGCAGACTTCCTCCTTTTATACCCACGAGGTGGGGCGGAGTTACGTCATGCAAATTCCGCAGACCTATGGCATTTCTTTGCCATTGGCTCGTTTTGTAATACTCGAAGTTGATAGGCTTTCTAAGCGAAACCCCATTCGTCGTCATCCGACGTAACTCGGAGTGACAACGAAAGGGAACTACTGTTAGACCTACCTGAAAAACTTGATGCACTGCTTATGTCATTTATATCTTTTCATATATCTCGTTATTTATATTCTATTGTTTATGTGTGCAACTATTTGCAATTTGACCTCGTGACTTTTTTGTAAATTCAGTTCAAAATTTGAAATCAAGCTTCCTTGTGCTATGTGTAAGCTATAGCGCAACACAATTACTCCATTGCAAAAACAAAAAAAAACACTGAGCATTTAAAAAAAAAAAACATTTAGCTGATGAATGTAATAATAATAATTAAAAAAACATGTCTAAAAAAATTCCTCCCTCCATAAGAGTCACCTAAGGGGGGAATCTCCCCCAACCCCCCATTTTCCAAAACAAAATCCAGGCCCTGCCAGTAAATGTTTATATAGTTGTCAACAAATGGGACGCTATATTGAGATCAAAATTAAATGTCTTCAATACATTTTGGCTTTAATAAGATTTCCCCAATAAACAGGCAACAATGAACCTGATGTCCTCTCCATCTTATTCTTTCCAACAACAAAGTAGGCCTACTTGAACGCAACGTGATCACGACCTCAGAAGTGGGAAGTAAGACATTTCCGACAGCAGGTGAAGGCAGCATGACTTGACCCCACCCTCATTGTTATCTGATTATCAGTTCATATGCCCCACCTGCTCTCGCTCTTTACCCTCCTTATTTCCTTCCCCTCTGTTTGCTCTTTCTTGTGCTAGATTGTCATCATATCTTCGCTGTTGTATTGAGCCTTGCCTTGCTGTTGGACAGTGTTTCCCATACGGGTCATTTTTGATTGTTTGTTTTCTTTTAACTAAAAAGCCCATTAAACTCTGCGACTGAGTCCTTGCCTCATCCCTCAACCCTTTCTGACAGTTCATCTTATCGTCTCAGGTTATTTAGCTTATGTATCTATCTTAATTTGACATGAATGGATAAAAGGGCTCTGAGTGTTCTTGCATCTTCTGACCAGTGAATGTCCATTATTTTCCCATAATTATATTAACTAAAGACATTTCCATGACCTTTCAATCACTTATTTATGATTTCATTCATTCCCATGACTTTTCCAGGCCTGTAAATTACACTTTTGAAATTCTCTGGTATTTCCAGGTTTTCCAGGACCAATATGAACCCTGGGAATGAAGTAAAGTCTGTTCAATAGGTTGTATCTTGATGTCACAGGTCAGGTCTGTTTTTCACAACCAACCTTTCTTGGAGTTTCTCTTCCACTGAACTTCATTTGAAAAGCTCTGGTAAAATGTGTTCTCACTGTTTTGTAGGCTAAACTATTTACATTGCCTATTCACATTAAATCAAATGTCTGGCGCATACTCTTCTAATCCATACTGTACAGAAAATCACACAAATGACATGCAATTAAATATATTATTCTAAAAATCCAAGTCTAATACCTTTTGAGAACTCTATCTTAACCAAAATCAAACTTTACTAAATCCCCACATATCACTTATGACCTGTCGTCTGACATTAAATAAAAATCTGCCAAGAATCACCCACAAATCATGAAAAAATCAGCCTCAGATGTTCAGCCAGCTGCCAAAATCCTGTGCCACCCTCAGATACACACAAATGTGAGCTAAGAAGGTCAATGAGTTCATAACCCAGTGAGAAACTGCCATGTGATCTCAAATTGGACCAAATATGAAAACGCTCTGCTTTTACTAACACGTATTACCATATTTAATTACTATTAACGCCACTAATACTACTTCCACAAACACTACTGTTAATGCCATTCTATAAGAAGGACAAATGTAATCTTACTGCCTTCAATATACCAATATACGTATTAAAACTATGAACTTTTAATAGAACTATAGATCAGGTCGACTTATACTTACATGGCTCCAGGTTTTAGGTTTTAGATTATATATCTGGACTGTCAGCAAACCTCCACTATATTTTTTCCGGAGAGGGGTTTGCGACTACGCAGGGAACTAAAGGCACTGCTGAGTCTGCTATGGCCACAATATCCTACTTCCCTTTTAACTCTGTGAAGGAGAGAGGAGGAAGGGGAGCTACACATGAAAAGAGGAAACGTTCAACAGAAGACTGGGGAAGAAAAGCGGACATTGGCGAGGACATGCGTAAGAAAAAACAGAGATGGAAGGCAAAAACAAAGCGCTAAAAGTATGAGGGAGGGAGTGGACTCTGTTAGCCAGCCCCTCTACGGACAAAATATGATATTTTAGTGATGTATGTGTCATGAAATGGCATTTGGACACTTGAAAAATGACCAAACTAAACTGGTTTTCCATAGCAAAGAGTTTGACCCAAAATGAATATTCTGTCATAATTTACTCACCCTCATGTTGTTCCAAACCTGTATGACTTTCGTTCCTCTGTGGAATATAAAAGAAGATATTTTGAAGACAGTGCTGGTTGCTCTTTTCAATGCAGTTACATAGAATGGAGAAAGCTTTCAATTTACAAAAACAACACAAAAGCACCATTAAAGTTTCATGACAGTTGATTATATTAATCGAAGTCTACATATAAAAGACTTCTGAGAGGAACAGACTAAAATTATCATTATTTGAGATAATTAAGATTATAATCTCCCCCGGAGGGCTGTTAACTTTAGTCATTTTGTAAATGAATCATTTAGACTTATTTTGTGAACCAAACCAACCAATTCAATTAAATTCTCTGTTTAAAATGAACGTCTGGTTCATGAATCAGATGTTACAATTCACATGAATGCGCAAAGAAAAACGGAGTGAGCTTTTAATTGAATAATGACTTAAAATTTTAGTCTATTTCCTTCACAAAGATCCTTCAAAAAAGTCATCATTTGACTTCAGAACACTTGGAATATTTGAATGAACCACTTTATGGCACTTTTATGGAGTTTTTGACCTTTTTTCTGAAGCTTGAAAGGTGCATGGAAAATAGCTTCCAGTATGAAGTCATATAGGTTTAGAAATGAGGTGGGTGAGTAAATATTTTGCGAGACATGATGTATTGGAATGGAGAATGTGATAATCATAGCCATGTAAAATTAGTGTAAAGAGAGAAATTGAAACAGGAAGTATACGAAAAGTGACAGAGAAGAGTGTGAAAGAGTGTGATTGTGAAAGAGAGAGAAGACAAGAGGAAAGTGGAGTGTGATGAAAGAAAGAGCGAAAGAAAGGAAAGAAAGAAAGAAAGAAAGAAAGAAAGAAAGAAAGAAAGAAAGAAAGAAAGAAAGAAAAAAGAAGAAAGAAAGAAAGAAAAAAGAAAGAAAGAAAAAAGAAAGTAAGAAAGAAAGAAAGAAAGAAAGAAAAAAGAAAGAAAGAAAAAGAAAAAAAGAAAGAAAGAAAAAGAATGAAAGAAAGAAAGAAAGAAAGAAAGAAAGAAAGAAAGAAAGAAAGAAAGAAAGAAAGAAAGAAAGAAAGAATGGCTCCAAAATGACACAAGTGACTCAAGCTTCATCCTTAAACTCAGTGTTTTCTTACAGCGACACTAGGCTAATGCTGGAAACTTGCACTCCAAACTTTTCCTCAAACCAATATGAAAACGGACAAAACAATGGCGCAATGAACTCAAGTTGTTTATGCGTACACTTGAATTCTTCGGCTTTCAACTGTAGGGTTGTGACCCCAAAATTTGTTCTGTTCAGGGTCTGACAGGGTTACAGACAGCCAGGGATATAAACAAAACTAAATGCAAATAGTAAAGTGCAAAATAATCATGCATAGTTAGATACAGCAAAATAAATAGGCCTATGTTTGTTGTCACATCTCAATTGTATTTTGCCGCATATTCATATTTTATTTGCTAGAGTCAAAAGATGCCATGACCTCATCTTTGAAAACCATGAACAAAAGTACTTTGTCAGGAATGGGTCCTGATTCAACTCCTCAATGAAAGAGTGTAAAACTATTTATCAAGTTTTACTCCAGCATATGATGTGAAAACAATGCCTATCGAAATTATTTTGACAAGCAAGGCGTTCAAGTTGGGGCTTGGTTTTGCCGAGCAATGACACCAGCATTGTGTTTCATCATAAAACATGCAGTATCATGAAAAATACGTTTAGTCTTTCCTGGACAGCATTTGTCCCGTTATCAACTTTCTGACAATTTAACAACCCAATCTTTCCCTTTTCAACCATTTTATCTTTATTGACAATATAATCACAGTTTTACACGTACCGCTTGTCAATAATCCCAATAGAACACTTTTACAAGACCTTTTACAAAACTAATTTATCATTTAACTGACACTTTTATTCAAATAAACTACATATTACATAGACAGTCTTCCTATAGAAGCCAAAAGCTCAATGGGGATTAGAGTGCAATTTGAACCTACAACACTTCAGAAGAGTCATTTATTGAATATAGAATAGAAAGACATGTTTACTGTCTGTTTATCTAGTACACTTAGCAACACATTTTACCGTATTTGAATTCAAAATCAACACAAAGAAATGCAAAAAGAAAAAAGGTAACGTTTAGGTCATGACTGCACTACAAAGATTTTCATCCAATCAAATGTTCTCAAGAATGAGAATCTCCTGCCCCCTAATAACAACTGCAAAAACAATGAGTGAATGAACGGATGAATGAATAAATCCCCTATAGCAACAACAACTCACAGAAGCTTCTGTCTTTAAAGAAGTGTTTAACTTTAGCTTACTATACATAATGTAAAAATGTCACCTTTGCAATTTGCAATGGCGAAACACTTTTAGGAGCTGTGTTTGCTAAGCGGTGTTCTGGTTGAATTAGTGCTTCAGAGAGGACGACTAGCCCCTTATGAACCCTGCACAACCCTGAAGGCCCTGAATAAGGGAATCATTTATTCAAGATTCTGCTCCAGTGACTGATCACATTGCTTTTCTATTTTCTCTGGTTTTGTTCATTCAGTAACTGTTGTTGAATAATGCCTATACAGCAGACAGAATGATTTTTTTTTTTCTTGCAATAGGATGTGGTTTAAGATATCTTATCAGCAAACCATACTGACGGAACTCATCATTTTTTACAAAAATATGTAGCCTTAATGCAAAAACAATGCAAAAACTTGTCAGACCATGATTTCCTGTCTACTTTACACTCTAAAAAAGTGACAGAAGCACTTCCCCCCTGAAAAAGAACAGCGTAACAATTTAATAAAAAGTATAGTGGCTTTTACTTCATGTCTATGAACTTTGAAGCCATCTATATTTGTATTAACTTCTAAAAGTTAATACAAATAATTAACGTTTAGTGAAATGTTTCCTGCGTCACTTTCAATGCCTGCAGTTTGAATTGAATGTGGTAAAATACATGGCTGTATGTTAACTTATTTGAACATAGCACTGGTACTACAGATGTTGAAAATTTTGTAGCACAGGCCACACAATTATAGCATAAAATGGCTGAAACCTTTTCTGAAAACAACCATAAATAGTGCAGTTCATCATGCATACTATACAGTACTGTATGCTACTTATGTTATCATTCACATCAATAACCACCTCATGCGAGCGTAAAAACTTTTTTGCGATAAATGGGAGTTTTTGCGAAATTGACATGTTTCCATTGGGCGTATTTTCAATTTGCAATTTCAGTTTGAAGGGTAATTGAAACACGGCTAGTGTGTTTGTGAGTATCAAGTTCTTTTTCACAGCTTATTGTGCTTAATAGCGTTCTGTGCTTTTTCTTATTCACTCAGGTTTCTTTATCCCTCTAATATGTCAATAAATTTTAAGCAGTAGCTACTTTGCTGCGTGAATAGGCCTATATTTGCATAATGGGACGATTCCACAGTTTAGGTCTAACTGCAAGGACAACAGCCTGCTAAATCAATCTTCATGGAGAAAGCCATTGTCCTCAGGTTAACATCCTGAGAAATCCTGGGGTACAGCTGTGTGAAAGGCAGGATAAATCTGGCAATGGTAAACTAGTAAACTTTGATCAAAGTTGAGTTGATGTCAAATTTAACGTATGTAACATGGACGGAAAAACAGTGTAAGTTCAAGCAGAAAGTGTACTTAATCTAATTCAGTTTAATAAAATTCTGGTTGAATCCCAGTTCATGTTTTGCTTTGTTCCTAATTTGGTATAGTTATGAGTCATGCGTTGTGTATGGTTCACAAAACTGTTAATAGGACATCCATTGTGGCAGGGTGGCCATCTAATATTATCTGTTCTAGAAACTTAAAGGTGCATTTTGAGTCTGGTATGTTCATTAACTGAAAGCCAGCAAAATAACTAACAAATACCACAGGTATATTTTTCAAATTTATTTGCCAAATGTAGAAGACAAAGGAACTCCTACAAGTGTGCTAAGTTATAACGTGTGTAACGTGGACGGAAAAAATTAAACAATCCTGCAAGATTGCCTCTGTAACACAAAATAATACCATTTCATGAAAACTGGCAAAGAATAGAACAAGTTCATAACACATTAAAATAACCTGTTATCAAACTATCAAATTTAAAGATCGTACAGATTGTGTTAACGCACTATTAACGTGTTAACTTAAAAAAATACTTTTATATGGCCAAAGTATACTTCACTTTTTACGCGTACGCAATGGTTAGCGCACAGTGCGTGTGACGCGAATTCCGTCATCAGAAGAGTATGAGCGTACTGTACACTTATTTGGCGTGCTATCCGGGGGGAGGGCTCCGAGCTCTGATTTTTTTGCCCGAACCCAGAGTACTCCCCCCGGTTGTTGTAAGAGTAGTTAGAACTAGAAGTGAGGAGATGGGGTGGTGGGGGGATGCTGTTAAACTGTCGACGAACGGAGGAAAGTCTGCTTTAGCCTGGTCCTACCAGACTCTCTTACATTTCATTTGTACAGAGAGTCTGGCCACTCCCCATTGACAAGTGTTAACTTCCTTGTAGGCAGGCACTCTGTTGAAGTTTAAAACTAATGGATCAGCCCAGAGCCACTCTGGATCTGCCATAACCAATCGCTAGCGTTCGCCTTAGCCAACTCATTCACCAAACCCTGTGGGGAGGAGGGCCACAACATCATGGCCACCAACAAAACTCAGCAAAGATTGTTCTTGCTGCGGCTTTAACGTCTGGATATTCGGCAGCGTTGCCACATTGGACCGAATAGCTTCGCTCGCATCTTTCTCCGCTGCCATTACTGAACTAGAGGTGCACGATATTGAAAAAAAATTGATATTGCGATATTGATAATGAATATTGCAATATCGATATTAATTTCGATATTTTTGAACATATGCAAATTTACAAAAGTTACGGGAAAACGCATCAAAATAGATTCATAAATAAAACAAATTCTTACAACACAAGGTTTATTTTCAACAGTCATATTGGACTGGTACAACATGAATAAATAAATAATAACCATGTCTACTACAGAACAGGACATCTTGTACTGGTTGTACAGTAAAAAAAAAAAAATGAGCATGTCTATAGAACAGGAAATGTTAGAAACAATAAAATGAATCTAAAAAAACAAGTAAAAAGAAAATGTCAAGAGAAACAGGGCCCATCAACAACCGTGCAATTGCCTTTAGAAGGCAATATGCACTTCCCTGGCACCTGGCCACTTCATGCGTTTTCTCAGATCGAATAGCTATCTGATTTATCAAACCGATTCCATTTACACCTGGTCACATAAATGTGTTTTCGCAAAACGGATATAAATCTGATCTTCAATTCCCGCGCTATATGGAGATTTAATGGAGTTCACGTCACCGAAAGCAACTGATATGAGCTGCATTTTATTGATCATCAGCTAAAATCAAAATCAAAGACCACAATAAGAGAGCGGCAACAGCACTGGTAAGATCATTTAGTTTCTTTACTTTTAATGATGATGATGATGATTGTGTGTTAAGCGTCTGCAACTTACTTTCGCTTTGATTTGCGATAGTTTGCTCGTTGGCTTGATGAAGATGCTCAGCTTCTCATCTGCGGTAATGCGTGTTGCAGTAGCGCCGTCATATCTGGCTATAACAATACATATAGCCTATAACACGCTCCCACATGTTTATTTTTTAGCATTTTTGGGAAGAGTAAAATTTACATATGTGGTTTCAACAATCAGATGCATTTACACTTGTCCAGTTTCGTTTGGAACTAAAGTTTCCTCTTCAATCTCTGTTATTTCATCTTCTCCCTGAGCAACACTCATATTCCTACTTTTGTGTTCTTTCTTTTGCTCCCTTTGCTCTCTCTTTAGGTCCTTTCTTTTCTTTCGCTTCGTTTTGTTGTCTCTGTCTATTTCTTCAATGATTTATGGTCCCGCGGAGGCTCCACGCTAGCCTGGCTCCGCCCTCCTACGTACTTCCGCTCAAATTTCATTTTCCTTCAGTACTCCGTCTGCATGTCGGACGGGATGCATAAAAAAATATTGCATAATTATCGCGAGACTTTCGATAATGATATCGGGCAACGTGATATAGTGATAACGATATTGATTCGATATATCGTGCACCCTTATACTGAACTACAACTCAAACTAGCGCACGACCTCAACGTCATCGTTCTCAGCCACTCCCTCTGCTCGCAGGTAAAAATTGGCCGGAGAAAACCCGCGAATATACCGCAGACCCAGACGACGTACTGAAGGAAAATGAAAATTGAGTGGAAGTACGTAGGAGGGCGGAGCCAGGCTAAGTCTGCTCTACATATACCTCTTAATTTGTTAATTGGGTTGATTAACTGAATGTGCTCCACTCGTGTTTAATTAGCTTTGATTATCTGAATGCGCTCCACAGGTGTTTAATTAGGTTTAATTATCTGAACGGGCGTCGATTCACAAGGTAGTCGAAGAAAAACAACATAAACAGAACAGACCGGAGCGCATTCAAACTACAGCAACAATGAAGGCCTACATAGACGAGGGATTGTGCAAAGAGGTTAGAAAGTACCCTCATTTGTACAACTTGAAGTTGTAGCATGAAAGAATGCAAAGATGTTTAGGCTACATGGGTTGTAACTCGTGGCGAGAGATTGTGCAAAACTGTGCATACATCGAACGCCTGTGTACACATACTAGTCAATAAAGTATACTTTGCAAAACACACACGAAGTATACTTTCTGCTTTAGGAGCCCAGAGGTTACCGGTTTGAATTGAATCCTTCATTGAATAAACTTACTGAAATTACATTGAGATATAATTTAATAAAAAATAAAACATTTATATATTAAAGGGGGAAGGGGCCTCCTCTGTTAATTTTTTTTAATTATATAGAGGAAACTGGCTTTGCGTTTTAAACATGTTTTTATTTTATTTTATCTTCTGGCTATAACGGACAAAAAAAGTTCAAAATGACTTCCTGCACTACAGATTTTTAACCAATCAAATACCACCTGCAACTGCCGAGTAGTATATAGCAAATCATGGTTCATATAGTGTTGCCAGATGTACGATAATTATCGTATTTGTACGATATTTTTGACCTCTGTACGATGTACGATCAATAATGAAAAAAATCCCATAATGTACGATAATTTCAGAGTTTTCAGTCGTTCGTCCAAACACACATCCTACCGCTACTTTCTCTGACCCAGAATCATTTTGCAGGCTCGCCTGCCTGCACGCAAGCACGTATACACACACACAGGCACCACACGGCGTCGCCCGCCCCCCCCCCCCCCCGTCAACAAAACCAAACAATCCACCCTACATGTGGGGATAAATAGCTGTATTCTGCATGGTTACGTCGTGTACGATCATTTTCTTCCAAATACGATAATTTTGAACTACTGGTACGATAATTGGACATTTCCAATCTGGCAACACTGGCTGTGACATAACTAAAGTCTATTGACTAAGGGTGTCACGAAATCGATCGAAATTAATTCACAATCTCAAAAATCGAAATAAAAAATGGAATCGTCGATGCTGCCACGCCCCCATGTCGAGTTTTACTGACTCTTATTGTTCAATCTCGTTCATCAAAATTAACTAATCTTTTTTTCAAATTCCCAGAACACATCCACCTACGCAATCTTGATCATATTCTGAATTAAGAAATCATTATAATGCAGTCAAAAATAATTTACAGGGAACATTAATAATTACTTGACCTTCCGAGTCTTTTGTTCATTTGTCGCGTGACAGAGGCAATGAACGACTCATCACAGCGCGGAAAAAAACAAACACACGTGTTGAAAGGCTGTGAGTCCTCTAACTTAGATTCTATGCCCGAGCCCGAACTTGGCCCGACCCGGGCCGATATTTCCCGTCACTATCCTCGGGCCGGGCTCTTGATCTATAGACTTGCACTCCCAACGCAATAGAGTGCGGCGCGGGACTAGATTTGATGGCCGAGTGCGAGCGCGGGCGGTAATGCACTCACTCTGTGTGTGCGGGAGAATAAAACGATTCGCGGGACTCCCGCAAACTAGAAATATCTATGAATAAAACATATAAAAACTAATACATTTTCATTTATCTGTTGCAGAAAAGCAACAAGAACAACTAAAACAAAATAGAAACGATTTACAGGCCAGAGTTTCTATTTATAACATGTTTACAGCGTTGAGCGATTTAGTCAATCACAGACATATGTGTTGATTTCTTGAACGCAATGGCCAATCAGAAGCATTTAAGATAGACTCCCCTCATCGCTCAAAACGGACTTTTTGTTCACTGCTAAATTCTGTAAGCTGGCAAATCCTCTAATTATAACAAACAAAGTGTAGGCTATATATTATGAAAGATTCATTGTGCAGTCAGCTTTATTGATAATAACAGAGATGTGTGAGATTGCGATGAACTGATGTCAGCTTTTTAGGAGCAACAGCAACCTGTGCTTAAAAAAAAGGTAAAAATCGAGAATCGAATCGAACCGTTCCCTTAGAATCGAAAATGTAATCGAATCGAGGATTTGGAGAATCGTGACACCCCTACTATTGACTATTTTAAAAGGAGAGAGAGACAGAGAGAGGGACAAATAGAGATAATTATTTTGCTCAAACTAGCTTTTTCAATGGGAAATACATCAGCACAATAAGGAATGGGGTCCTTAAAGCACTACTAATAATAATCTCTAGTACTTAGCTGCTGATTTAAATTTGGTTTAGCTAGTTTTCAATGTCTTAACTCCCTGAATAGATTGGTCATGAGCACTTGATCTCTTTCTCTGGTAATATATGGTTTAATTAATGCCAAATGCACCATTACAATAAAGACAATGCAAACACAATGTCCTCTGTGAATGTAAGAGTTTGACTTTAAGGAACAAATGAAGTAAGCTCACTAAACCTGATTCCTGCTACAGCAGAGATGCTGAAGATATCAAAGCAGCTGAGCTTTGACTGGCATGCCCACGTGGAAGCTTACTTGGTGTTTCAAAGCATGTCATTCTTTTCGCTAAATATAGACCTTGTTGTTGTCACCACAAACTAAGAAGGCTACATACACTATGATGATTAGGGTTAAATCAGGTTGATTGGGACACGTTTTGCCACTGAGATGACTGGAACCATGTGTCCCAATCAAGTCAAGTCACCTGCATTTATATAGCGCTAATATAGCTTTACAATACAGATGGTTTCAAAGCAGCTTTACAGTGATAATAGGAAATTAATGCAACAAAGATTGTTTTTGCAATCAACCTGAATTCAACCATTTAATTTCGTCAAGCAAAAGACATGCCTGTGGTGTGGTCAACAAATAAAAATCCAGGCTTGGCGTTCTCAGGGAAAACAAAAGGTCACGTATTGACAGTCATTGATTGGACATAAATATCTCTTAACCTCGGGAATTCTCTTTCTGACGTCAGAGCTGCGCGAGCTCTGTGTCTCCCCTCCATTTCTGCAGGGACACGCGCGAACGCGTTCAAAGCGCTGTACCGCCACGCGACACCGCGGGCCCCGCCCCCCGATCGCGACGAGAACGCGCAAACAGGATTCATTCACCCGAAGGTTTCGCGCGTGCATCGCGAACGCGCTTTACTATACAGCCAGCTAAAGGGAAAAAGATAAGAACATCTTTCGATATGAAAAGGAAACGCGAGGACGCACAAAAAAAAACGTTCGGGGTTTATTGGCATTGGTTACGTAAAACATGCGGTTAATTGATAAAAATACAGACGTAGATATATGTCAGTGACAAATTATAACCTGAGCTTTATCCTCCCCCACTTCCTAGATGTTTGAATTGAAAATATCCCCCTTCATACAACGCTATAAGCCGTGCATTAGCTTTCACTCTCCGATGAACTGAAATGCCCCAAACCAACATTGTATCAGCTCACACTGCTTTACGGGTAGAGATTTAAAGCATCGGCTGTGGTGAAACCATAATGTGTTATGCAAATGTTGTTTGTGTGAGGAAAATTCAAACCCGTAATGCCGTGACACACACACACACACACCGGGCGCACGACTACTGCATGGGGCTCACAAAATACATCTTACAGCAGGTGACAACTCAGTTTAGCCTTCAAACCAGACATCTATCCCATTCTGATGAAGCGAAACGGGAGACGCGAAAATAAGCGGCATTCCCTCCTCGACTGCGAATAAGCGCTGTATAGTCTATCTCGGATACATTCAACCGCTCCATTTCTAGGAAAGCTTCATTTACACCAAGCCATAGAAGTAAGTTCCTGCCCATAAGACTGTACAAAAAACAAATGTAGAGACAGAAGGTTGGGGTTTACAGAGGACGACTCATTCTTCGGAGGGGGGGGGGGGTTGGAAACGGAAAAGAACCCACCATCCACTGGCAAACTCAACGCTTATGCTATTGAAAAACGCTAACGATGACAATACTTACAATTTTGGCATTAAAATGATCTGGAGGGCGGTAGCCGTTTCGTTTTCTGAAGCACATCCGTTTGTTTTTGCCTGTTTTGTGTGTAAAATACAGTATCTTTTTTTCCTCCAATGTTCCAGCTTGAGAATCGACACCCTTACGGAGGCAGGCTGAGGATGATTTGCGCATGCGCTGATTTAGACAGTTCTACTCAGTCGATTGATGAAGGACTTCCTCAGCAATTGTCATTTCCAGCGGAACTTTTCAAGTTGATCTGCCCAAAATATTAATAATAGTAGCCTACACATTGTGTTGATTAAAGTAACAAAATAAAACTGTATGGTTAATAAGCACTTTGGGTGAGGGTGTGGGTGGTTATGGGGGTGGGGGGGGGGACTTCAGTCATAGAATAATTAGGCCTTGCATTAGCTGACTTTTATGTAGCCTCCCTATACAATAATTTCCCTTTCATGTATTCTCTCTTATGTGAATAACCCAAACATTCACATAACTTATACTCAACTTCAATATGTGATTTTCTTCACCTGTATATTACAGTTTATTGACCACAAAGCTGACACGAGGATTTAAATTATATAGAATTTCTATTAATTGAATCATCATTATTTCATAGATTATAATCATGTCTTCACAGAAACTTTGTAATCCAGCAGGGGGCGCCACTCACTAAAAGAACAACGAGTCACAAAAATCCCCCAACAGCATTTCTGCAAGATTCCTGAAGATATAAAAAAATATATATAACAAATAGATGCAACTCAATTGGCTTAACATGCAAGTTTTATTGCTTTGAATGATCTAGATTCGTTTTATTGCCAGATTCGATGTGCTTTTACTAATAAAGTGCAGTATTGTGAACCATCTGAAGAAGCGTGTCTCTCTCTTGATAAAACTCCACTGTTCAACAGTTAAAGCGGGAGCCTATAGGAAATGGCTGAGGGTTACGAGGGGACACCTATGCGGCGACCACTTGGTGTCAGTAAAGCTCTCTGCCTCATTGTAGGGCTGAACCCCCTCGAAGTCTCGTAGTCCGCAGTTTGATTTATTACGATTAAATGCGTATCCCTACTAAAAGCACCTATTTTGCTGAGCGTTTAGTTAGGCACAATAATAATGTTTTTAAAAAGCAATTCCTTTTAGCTATAATTAATGATAGTCTATGTTGTTAAGGCTATTTTCTCTTCCCACCTTGCTAGCAGCTCAGCTAATTGTGTTATCTGCTTCCTGTCATCTTCATCACCCCAATCTTTAATTTAGGAGACATGAAATTGACCAATTTTTCTCCCTCCCTCCCCTCTAATTACAATGTTGACATAATGACTTTAAGCCATAATTAGGTTGAATTCTGACTTTGTTTACCAGTCTGATGCAGAGAACCAATATGTTCACTCAGGGTGAAGACATATGAGTGTAATTCTCAAATAGCATCACACTAAAGGCACTTTGCTTTGTCAATAGCTCCCTTTCTGTCATAACGTCAGCAATCTGTATGGTGATTAGAGGGCGGTTTTATTACTCAGGCACTATAGGCCTACTCATGCACACCTTACAGACTCATCATTTGCTCACAGTCCAACTCCCCACTGCCAATTTCACCCCCTGATGCTTTACAGATACTTCACACACACACAAAAAAAAGTCTTGCTGACAGAAGCATGTGTTTGACTACTGACATTGCAAGCTGCCCTGTTCTTTACTCTTAATTATATTTGCCAGTAATGTCAGTCTGGGCTGCTTCTTTTTTTTTTTCACCCTGAAAATCTCTCTGCTTTAGCTGAAGACTTTCATTTTGTCTATATGGGTTTTTGTTCTCGATAATAATCTGCTGAGATGGGATTACTGAACATCCAGTCTCCACTTTGGCATCCCCCTTTGGTTTCCAAAACCCAGTTTGGAGATATAGCAGAAACTATGAAATATGATACAATAAGATCAGAGGTTCAAACCTCTGGTTATTGCAAGAGCTGCACCGTGGATTTTATACAACAGTTAGTCCTAGTCCTCTATATATTGCTCAAAAATGAATGCTGCTAAAAATGAACAGAATTAAATACATTCCTATATCGGTACCATATCGTTTACCAGTCAATGAGAATAATAAGGCCTTTCAATACATTTTACATTTTGGTTACCTTTGCTGTCATATAACCAGTGTTGTTATCATTTACTAAAACTATAAAAAATTGTTTGCTTTAATTGAAATAAAGCTGAAATAAAATAGCCTATACACATTAGATGAAAAACTTACAAACAGAAAGGAAAATTATAAATGACTAACTGAAATAAGTTTAAGTATAATAACATTTCTAAAACTAAAACTGAAATAAAAATTAAATAAAATTGAAATATATAAAACATTTTTTTAAATAACATAAGAATACAATTACTTAAACTAAAATTACAATGAAAACTATAAAAATTATTAATAAACACAATAATAGTATATAAATAATACAAAATAACACTGCACTTCAAGTTAATACTTAAAGCACTAATAATGAAAAAAAATCATAAATGTTGTAATTCACTTGTATTTTATTTCTACATAAATTATACCATTTTAATATTGGTCATTTATCAATTACCATCTATAACATAAAAATCAGCTAGATACCTAAACATAAATGCTTTATTGGTCTGTGGCAGTACAGTAATATATTTATTGACATTCGCAACATTAGCTATGTTTCCACCTGCACATTTTGGATATCGCATAAAATACCTCTGGATGGAAACACAAAGATGCGCATAAATTCTAAAAATGTGCATAAAAATCTTACACGCTCAATGGAGACAGATACATTCTTTATCCGATAAGAAAACATGCACATAAACGACGATGGAAACACATTTACTGTTCATATCTTGTATGCTCAGAAACCAAGGTCCGTGGCTAGATTTTTAAGAAAGTCCAATCAAACAGACGCATAAAGATTTGGCACAATATAGCAAGGCCACAATATAGCATGCATTTTCAGTCTCAGAGAATTCAGGAAATATTTTCTTTTTGTCTTCAGTTATCTGTGGTTGATGGTCAGGCCCTTCTCATCCTCTAGGATCTCTTCAACTCTTCGTCTCTAAATAGAGTATAAAAACAGATAAGCAACAGAAATGAGCAATCACATCATTGCATGGCACAAGCTGATTGGCCTCTGCTGATCCTGCAGCCAATGAGATTGCTTGCTCAACATTTAAACAGTCTGGTTCATTGTTTGCTGTGATCTAATCCTGCTAGTTCGTCTAAAACCCTCCACCTCCCCCAGCTCCACCTGCCTAGATCTGCTAGGGGATTGATGTATGTCTATTTGTGGAGCAGCAGCATACTGTATCTTACATGCTCATAGCAGCGCGTCTGTGTGTCTATTAGCAGTAGCAAGTCAATTCTTGCTCTGCAGCAGCAACAATGAAACAGATATAGTCTACCAAGACATGTTATTCAAAAACATGCTAAAACTATTCAGAGTTGTCATGATTGAACTAAACTAGAATAAATAAAAACTAAAACTGAACTAAAACTAAAATAAAAAAATAAACCCAAACAGTACTATAAAAAAGCACAAAACAAAATCACTAAAAATGAAACTAAAATTAAAATATAAAAGCTAAAAAAAAATAAAATAATAGTTTATAAATAATACTAAAACAGCACTGCTTTCATTGTTTGGGCATCAAAAATCATAAAGACATTCTTCAAAATATTTACTTTTGTGTTCCGCAAGAAAGAAAGAAAAACAGGTTTGGAACATGGAACATGAGGATGAGTGCATTACGACATCATTTTCAAACGACAAACATTTTGGGTAAACTATTCCTTTAAGTAAAAAAAAACAACAAAAAAAACCTTTATGCGCTTACAGAGGCCTACAGCATTAAAAACACACAATCTTTTATGTTTTATATTTACTTGTGAAGCCAACAGCTAATGAAGATCATGTATCAATCTACAGATCAATAAATCATGCATATTTGATTTGAGCGTGCTCTTTTTTTAAACAGCTCAATCTGAGTCCCTGTGCACTCTGAATGTCATGATTTAATAATGTCAATTCCATCAATGTAGGGTCTCGCATGGCAGCAGTTTGACCAAGCCTGCCGATGTTACACCGATGACACTTGGCACTGCATTGACATTTTACTTCTAAAGATAACAGGAAAGGACAGTCAGATTGGGACCCCTTTTGTCATGATTAGTATAAACTTTTTTTAAAACGAAGAGGAATAAGCAGAACCTTTTAGGGTAAAATAAAGGTTGAAACAAAACAAGCAGTCAATTCAATATCTGCCTGCTGAGTCTCTCTCTCTCTCTCTCTCTCTCTCATTTAAGAGATAGCATCAGGACTGTGACGGTCAATGAGAAATTGTCAACTGGGGGCGGCTTCATGTTATTATGGCATTTCAGCAGTGGGAAAAGGGGAAATGAAGCAAAGATCAGACTCCCTCTGCTCCTACTTCCGTTGTAGAGCAGGCATTGAAGAATAGCTTGGGACCTGACTCACACATTTCCCTGAGCTACATTTATACGATAACAAAAGAAAAGTATTGGGAATCTATTAGATTTGATAACTTTTAAGTAAAAATATCCACCTGTAATTGGTCCATGCAGTCAGCGTGGTTTATCTTCCTCTGTCTCACAGTGAGTAAATGCTCCAGGCGTACAGCCCTCTGCGCGTTAGACTGGCATGAAATCATTAAGTTAATTTCCTGCTCCTGGAAATTTGCAAAAGAGAGAGATTAGACTTTTAGGCATGCGTCCTTTCAAAGAACTGGGTGAGATTATTTTACTCGTGTAAATCCAGAGGTTCATGTATTGGTTTTTGATTAAAGGAAATTTACTAGCAAATTCTGAGTGAAAATGGTTTCAAGCTTTTTTTTTCAGATTGCAGGGGTGTGTTTAAGTGGACTAAATGATTGGAGAAGTCCTTCATATGTCTGTCTGTCTGTCTGTCGTTTCACCAGATGACATTTTGATTAAAAATTATGAGCAACGTAAAAAAAAAAAAAACATGCATGCATGAATCGCGTACAGTAAGATCAATAACATGCATTTAGAAAATAGGTGACATTTCATTTCATGCCAGCTTTAAGTGAGATGAAGATTCCAGTCATGTACAGTAAGTAACCTAATATAGTTTTATTTTATATGTTTGTGGTTTCACAGCGGTAAATACGACCATGCTAAATATGACAAAATAAATTAATCACGGATGACTACGTACAGACTTGGCCAAAAGTACCTGCAGTGACAAAGTTTGCTGCTTCAGTATTTGTAGATTCTTTTTTCAGATGTTTTTTTATTAGTTAAGGGCTTTATTGAAAGAAAAAAAAAGAAAATATTTACAGTGTTGACCGTTCATCTTCATAACCTCTGCAATTCGCTCTGGCATGCTGGATGTCAGCTTCTGGGCCAAATCTTGACTGATGGTGATCCATTCCTGCCTTATTAGTGTTCGGACAATTTATAGACTTCTGCTTGTTCACTCGCCTTATTAGGATTGACCACAGGTTCTCATATGAGATCTAGGGAGTTGCCTGTCCATGAAAATTTCAATGATCTCTGAGCTGCATCATGATCACTATTGCTTTGTCACATGGTGTTCCTTCATTCTGGAAAATACAAGGATCATCATCAAATTGCTCCTGGTTCTTTGGGAGAAATTGTTCTAACAGGACATTTTGATACCATTCTTTGGCAGTGTTTTGGGCAGAGTTGTGATAGAGCTCACTCCCTTGGATGAAAAGCAACCCCACACATAGATGGTCTCAGGATGCTTCACTGACGCAGGACTCTTGGTAGCAATTACCTTTTCTTCTCCATAAAATCAATTTTTCAAAGTTCTCAAATAGTCGAAAGGTGGCTTCAACAAAGAAAATAACTTTGCACCAGTCTTATACTGTCCAATCCTTGAACTTCCTGCAGAATTTCAGTCAGTCCTTATGCTTTTCTTGGATAGAAGTGGCTTCTTTGCTGCCCTTCTTGACACCAGGCCGTTGTCCAAAAGTCTTGGCCTCCCTGTGTGCAGATGTACTCTCACCTACCTGCTGCCAATGTTCTGCACAAGGGATGATACGATGACTGGAAGAGACGGTCCTGGCGCTCGCTAGACACTCTGGGACATCCCGAAGCCTTCTTCACTGTAGTTGAACCTCTCTCCTTTAAGTTCTTGATGATCCGGTAAATGGTTCTTTCTGGCATAATATTTTTTGCAGCAATTTCCTGCACATCTTTCTTTGGAGGTTTGGTGACACAAGAACACAATGATTGAAAGCTTGTCTTCTCTCCTAATATAGCAACAGAATGATAGAGTGATTTCACCTGACTACTTAGGCCCTGTTTACACGAGAACGCTCGTGGGTGAAAACGTAAAAATATTTTATCAGATGTGCCTTTTGTTTACACGGCGACGGCGTTTTTGGGGCTTAAAAATGCAAAAAAGTGAAACCACCCTCCAGAGTGGAAATCTTAAAAACGCTCCACCGTCGCGTTCCCGTCTAAAGGGTAAAAACACAAATCTGCTCACGGTGGCTCTCGTCGCGTACGCGTTTACGTCACAGGCATGCGGCAGTACAAGAAAATAACAACCAACATGTCGGATTATTTCCATACGTCGGACCTTCAAGTTGGCCTAGCAGCTCTGATAAACGTACAAGAGTCTTTTTGCCGTTCGCTTCGCCATGTTTTGATTTTGCGCTACTAGGAAGAGAAATAGAAGGAAGGTTGTACGCTGGCACGCAGACTTGGTGTTGTTGTGTGGCAGTGCTTCACATTGCCACCTGGAGTGCATACTACATCGAATTTCACACTCTTTTGCGTCACCAGATTTCCCCCCATAACGCTCGTCTAAACGCAGAATAAAAAGTGATAACGCAACGCCACTTTCGCGTTTTCTCTTCATATCGTTTCCGTGTAAACATAGCCTTAATTGTTCACAGTCTCACACTTTCCTATGCACAGTTGATAAGATTATTGAAATTATGTTAAGTGTTAACCTAATCCCCCCCCCCCAAAAAAAAACAAAAAACAAACAAACAAACAAACAGTGATTTTTTTTTTTTTTTTTTTTTTTTTTGGCCAATGAAGCTTTTTGCAATAATTTAAAATGCACCTGATCACTCTGCACACTAATCTAGAAACAATGTGAATTCACACCACAACAACTGAAGGAGCAAAGTAAACTCTCCGAAACACAAAATGTATGTCACTGCCAATAGCCACAGCTGTTTAATCACACTGCTAAGTAAACAACCGCTATTGACCAGGGCTGCATTCCAGTCCACTTTTAGACAAGGACTTGCAAACTTCCCTAAGCACTTCCCCTCGGGGGAATCCCTGACGCCATTTTGAAGTGCGTTCCATGTCATGAAGTGGACGAGGGAAGTTTAAATGGACAGACCCTCGCTCCCTCGGTATGTACACTCTACTTCATACACTTCAGGCAGTTCCATATACCACAATGCAACACGATTGTGACGTTACCGCAGATCTCTACCGCAGGTCTAATCACCACCACAACACCACAAACAACTCTATGATATATTAATTATGATTTTTTTTATTCAAAACAACCCTAACACTATATACATTTGGATGCTGCATTAAACAAATTCTTAAAGGGAATAAAAAAAAAAAAAAAATCAACTCCATAGCTGATTCCAAGTGATCAAGGGCTTAGGACGTTCCAGTTCAGCCCATTGCAGTTTCCGCCAGTAGTGGGCACTCATGCAACGTAAGCAATGACGTACATCTACATCCGAGTGAACGAGACGGAGGGAAGTTAGCGAGTGAAGGGCATGACAATTTTGGACTGGAACGCAGCACAGGCCAACGTAAAGAGTATAGCCTACTGAGTGCACCAACCAAGGTACCAACCAATCAATCAATCAATCAATCAATCAATCAATCAATCAATCAATCAATCAATCAATCAATCAATCAATCCCCTACCTTAAGATCTTGATAATGTAGTCTCAGTTGTCTAACACGATTCCTTGCCTCAGCGGCTTTTAATTGTGCTGTAAGTTGATTTTGGCGCTCGGCAGCAGCAGTGGAGGTGCAGAGTGCTTGACAGGATTTGTGATGATATAGATGCGCGCACACGCGCTGTCTCGCCTCTGCCATCCATCTTTGTGCTTGTTTAGACGGCTCGTTGTAGGCTTCGTGACGAGCTCTCTGCTGAGGGCACATCTTCACAGAAATACTGTTCCGTGATTTCCGTCCTGCCATCTTTCACTTCCACACACTTATAAGCTATAGGCCTAAAACATTTTTTTTTAATGTTAAATTAGCTTTTTAAGTTGACAAGAAAACATAATGGACTACTTTTAGTTTTATACAAAATAATAAATTTGTAGTCTACATTATAGAGAAGAATGGTAAACTTTTAATATGCTATGAGATTTTCCTATAGCCTACTTTTCAAATAGCCTATGTATCTTGCACTATGCATTTTTATTTCCCATGTTGCCAGTAGTGGTACATTTTTCGTTCTCGTTCACTAACTCAAACTCACACTTTGAACACTATTTCTTAAAATATTTATGAACATATTGTTTTTAATAAAGTAAAATAAAACTGCAATGAATCGTTGTTAACATTTAATTATTAAAAACGAATAATATATGTTGGTTGAATGAGAAAGTGATTTGATTTGATAGTCATTCATAACTCACAAAAGATGCTTTTGTCGCCACCTGTTGGCGTAACGATGTAACATGCAGAAATGATCAGTGAACAAGGAAAATCTGATTGAATCGTTTTGTTGAACGAATTCAAATGATTCGAGTAACTGAGATAAATTAATAAAAAGTCATTCAAAACATCAGTCAAGTCAAAACATAACGCTCTGCCCATTATTCTAGTTCTACAACCCTCTTGGATCTGTCTATCAAACATAAAACTATACATGCAACATATTTGAGAATATAATTTAAAATGTTTTACCTCACAAAACTCAAACGAGTAGCTGCCTTCTGCCATAGAAGAAGTGAACACGCGCTGTTTACTAAAGTCGTCATGGTGACTTGATCTTTGTCTTGTAGACAAAAGCAATGAACCAGTTCTGCAGGCAGCAAGGCTATACCAATAAATTGTTAATTTGTGAAATGACATTGCAGTAGCCTATTCATATCCTATTACAGTTAGTCTAAAACACGCTTCAGTGAACAGTGTTGTGCAAGTTACTTCCAAACTGTAATACATTATATATTACTTATTGTTATTTAAAAGTAATTCATTACCTTACAATATTACTGTCTCAGAATTGTAATGTGTTACATTAGCCTACTCCTGTATTACTTTTGAGTTACTTTCACCAAAATAACTATACAGAAGTAGAACTTAACATTCTAAAATGACTAGGGCTGTAACGATATGCGATATGAAACCGAAATCGCGACACTCAGATCCACGAACCTGCAGAATCGGACACACCCCTTCCAACTCCCAGCCTTATCCGACCAGATCCAATGCTACCACATCTTTAAATTACTATTAGTATTATTTGAAGTTAACTTAACATTATAAAATACGTAGACCTACACCACAAAACTAGTTGAGGATAAATTATTTAAAATGTGGGAATTCCAGCGTTATGGACATGACATTTGCAGTCAAAACTTGAAATATAAATTCTCAGAAAATGCATTATTACCAAACTATTGAAACGTCTGTTTATCCATAGGCTCCTCCCTGAAAGGAGTCCAGACATTAGAAAAATATCAGTCTACACATGCGTTTTATATTTAATATTAGGGAAATAGTCATGCGTGACAAAAAAAATCTTTAACTTTTAGGAGGCAACGATTTTTTTTGTTGTAATTCTGTGAATTACACTGCGCAAATCGGATGAAGAAGGGTTGGCTCTCCACAGAACATAAAATATTCATTTTATTTTATTTTTCGTGTTCGCATTTATGAGGAAAAAACAATGTTACAGACCTGACAGTTCTCCATTACCGACGCGACCGCTCTGAAGCGGCACTAAAAGCACGGCACTTTCAGAGACCTTACACAGAAGACACAAAGGCTTTCTTTAAAGTGAATTTCGTTTTGTATTAATTCCCAGCTGGCATTTTAACGTCGAGTCACTGTTGAATCAACGTCAGGTGCCAGTGTTGGATAACCGTTGAATTTTGTTTAGATTTTGCTAATCAGATTGCAAATTGGATTTTGGAACAACGTTATTTTTCTACTGATATATTTCATGGTTTTCATAAAAGTCATGGTTGTAAAAATAATGTTGATTTGACGTAGGCCTACAACTAAAACATTTTTTTTTTATATTTCTATGTTGAATCCGTAGTGAGTCAACAACACAACTTCAACTATTTGGTGTTCAACGTTGTTTTAACGTTGAAGTAATGTTTTTTCATAAACTGACATTATTTCAACCACATTTAAACGTTTAATGTCAGTCGAATGCCAGCTGGGTTGTATCTTAATTTTAATCAATGTTTCATCAACCATTTACCTGGATTTAATAAATAAGAAGTAGGCTAAATATAGCAGACAATTAGGCTATAGATAATCAAGACACTGAGGCGCCGGTGCGTGAACTGGAGCGCGTCCCATAAATGAACCGAAACTCAGCGTATAAGGTAGCCTATTCACGGACCTGAAAAATATATCTATATTGAAATGTCTACTTGTAAACAGAACAATTCAAAACTAAAGAAAACAGACTGTTCTCTGCTTATGAAATGAAATGTGCATTTCTCTCTGGTGCATAGCCTACTGCGAAGATCGCGAGTCAGCATCGTCAACTTCATCTTGACTTTATTAATAAACAATTAAAATGTCTCCTTGCTATATTTGACATATTCATAGCCTAATCATTGCTTTTGCCGGTTCTTTATGACAGCTTTTAGGTGCTTTATCGGCAGCGCCGCCGCCTTTACATGAACGCGTCACCATGCACCGCATCAAAAACATGATTGCGTGATGAAAACATGAAAAAGAACACATAAACAGCCTAACTGTTTAGAAAGAAAACACAGAACGAATAGCCTAATGCGCATAGCCTACGTCCATCTCCCGAATGTATAGTCTTCTTCATGCCATCTTCACCATTAGCCGCTTTTCCACTGGCCAGCGCGAGCACAGAGGCCGAAATCATACCTCACGGCACTCCTGAATAAATCGCTATACAAATATATCAGACGCTGCCATTAAGTCTTTATTTACAGACTTGGACACCACACGCGGCTATTGACTGACCACGAACAGGTAATATAGCCTACTTGCATTTTTCATTCGTTAATGTCTCGCAGTCTTGCTGTTTTTTGTTGTTGTTTGTTTTACAATTAAAACTAAAAGTCTGTTGTAACGCAAGCCTTACTGAACATGTACCGAGTAAAATATGACTGAAAATTGATTAGTTATGCCTTACACTACTGCCTTACAGCAAAAAGTAATATGTTACTGTAATGCATTACTTTTGTAACGCGTTACTCCCAACACTGTCAGTGAATAAATAAATATCCACAGCTGGCAACATAAAATAAATACTGACATGTTATGTTTTGTAACACACCACTACCATGTTTTTGAACATGTAGGCTTTGGTAATATGATCATGGTGTTCTTCGAAGAATGGAGTAGGCTACCCCCATAGGTCTACATTGTAGGCCTATAGGAATATGGTAATCGTGTTATCTAAGTCCCATGGTATTGTCATTTGATACCACAGTATCAAAGCAATGCATTTTTAAGTGAACCTTCGGCATATTTTGAGGAAAACGGAGTTCTGAAACAGATGAAGTGAACAATAACTGCAATAAAGCATTACAAAATTTGCATGTGTGTAAGATACTGGGCTGGTTAATTGGCTATGTTTCTGTGTAAAGGAAGGAGCGGGTGATTATTGATTATTGAGTCCCAGCTCCTCCTCACGACAGGTGCTGAAGATGAGAGATGAGATACATGCTGCCTGTTCGCATCCTGTTCTGCAATGAATAAACAAACGAGGACAGGAATTCAAACATGCACGCACTTCCTAAAAAAAAAACTTCTGTACACCAACCTGCACTAGTTTTTTTTTCTAACCTTAGCTGGGTTATAATTAATGCACTGTTGGCGCTGCTGGGGGGAAATTGGACTGGCTGCACGTCACTATGCAATTAACATTGATCTTAGAGTGCTGTGCAAAGTTCAATGTTCTCCATCACTATGGATCCCACAGTAGCACACTGAACTCCCACTGTGATCTATGAACTATATAATGTGGAAAAAATGGAAAGTGATATCTTATTTTACAGCTTGTTTCCATGAAAATACAATAGCCAAAAACCTTAAAAGAAACACATTGAATAGTTTTTAAATATCTGCATCCATTTGATTTTATTTAATAATCATATTTTCAAAATCTATTTATTAAAACTAATTGCAATGAGCATACATCTGTTAATTATGAAAACAATGAGCATTACAAATATGAACGAATCGGTTACCTAACGTAACCTCGGTTCTCTCTAGATGAGGGAACGAGTATTGCGTAAGCTAGCTTACGCTACGGGAAAGATTCATCTTTACTGAGAAATTGAAGCCAAAAATTATCCTATAATTTTGTATCTATTCACAACGCAGTTCAGCTGCAGCAGAGCATGAGCAGGCTAGCTAGCAGCTCATTGGCTCGCTCACAGGGAACTGCTTAAGCCTATGAGGAGACACGAATGAACTCTCGGCCAATGAGAGTCTGACCTGCTCTCATTGCGTCAGAGCCCGCCGAAACGGGTGTGGCCAGAGAGTATAAATTCGCCTCTCAGGCTGTAAATTCTGGTTTTCATAGAATGAAGCGAGAACGCTAGTAGCACAAGCACGGCCAGGAACGCAATACTCGTTCCCTCATCTAGAGAGAACCGAGGTTACGTTAGGTAACCGATTCGTTCTCTTACGAGAGGTTCTCTCGTATTGCGTAAGCTAGCTTACGCTACGGGAACACCTGGTCAACGCTGTGCGTGCTAAGCATCCACTATGAGTCCCAGGGGGGACCCCGGGGGAACCCTTATGAGTGGGAATAAAATATGTACATGTGACAAAGGCCAGCGGAGCGGGCCGGGGATTTGTGAAGTACATAAGCACATAATAAGGAGGGACAGAACGAGACCGGTCTGCGTGAATAACTCCCTATAGTGCAGCTCAACCAGAAGAGCTGTAACATACTAGACTGCTAGTAGTTTAGCCTGCAAGGCGGGAACTTCCAGATAGTAAAATCTGATAAAGGTGGAGGGGGAAGCCCATCCCGCTGCCACACAAGTATCATGAATGGAAATTCCGCTGGACCAAGCCCACGATGAGGCCATGCCTCTAGTGGAACGGGCCCTGATGCCCAGAGGGCATGGCAGGTCTTTTGACGCGTATGCGGCTGCAATGGCATCAACTATCCATCTGGACAGAGTCTGTTTCGAGGCGGCCAACTCCTTGGTGCGCCCACCGAACGAAACAAAAAGCTGCTCAGCTCGTCTGACCGGAGCAGTGCGAGTAAAGTATAATCTCAGGGCCCTGACCGGACACAGGAGATTAGAGTCAGATTCGCTATCGGATGCAGGCAGAGCCGATAGAGAAATAACTTGTGCCCTGAATGGGGTACCAATCGCTTTTGGGACATAACCATGCCTAGGTTTGAGCTCCACGGTGTTTAACGGTTCGAATTGGGGGGGCTTTCATAGCTTCGAGAACTATGGAAAGGTCCCAAATCGACACCGACGGGGGGCGTGAGGGGTTCATCCTTCTAGCTCCCCTGAGGAAGCGGATGACTAAGCCATCTTTGCCCAGTGACTGGCCACGCCGGGGTTCAGCGAACGCCGCGACGGCTGCCACATACACCTTGAGAGTGGAAGGGGACCTGCCCTTATCCAGCATCTCTTGGAGAAAAACTAGCAAGGAAGGAACCTCGCATGACCGAGGGTCCAAGTTTCTGTCGGTGCACCACTTAGAGAACACAGACCATTTAGACGCATAGAGCCTTCTAGTAGAAGCCGCTCTAGCCTGCATGATCGTGTTTAACACTCCTTCTGGCAAAGCAACGGGTAGTCGTTGATCACCCACGCATGAAGCGCCCAGCGCTCTGGGTGGGGATGCCAGATCGTGCCGCGAGCTTGGGAGAGGAGATCTGTTCTGAGTGGAATGGGCCACGGGGCTGTCTGTGACAGCTGAGTGAGCTCCTGAAACCAAGTCTGACCTTCCCAACGCGGGGCTATGAGGAGCACCGAGTGGCGTGTTTCCCTGATTCTCTGAAGCACCTGTGGTAGCAGAGACACCGGAGGGAATGCATAAAGCGGGCGGCTGGGCCAGGTCTGGGCTAGCGCGTCCTCGCATTTTGAGAAAAATATTGGGCAGTGGGTGTTTTCTTCTGAGGCGAAGAGGTCCACCTCTGCTCTGCCGAATATTCGCCACAGCTTTTGGACTGTAAGAGTGTGCAGGGACCATTCGCCAGGGGGAATGGGGTTCCTGGACAGACTGTCTGGACCGTCGTTCAGATGGCCCGGCACGTGCGTCGCTCTAAGCGAGAGCAGGTGACACTGGGACCAAACTAGGATGCGTTCTGTCAGCCGGAAGAGAATTCTGGATCTGACGCCGCCCTGACGGTTTTAGATAGGAGACCACAGCCATATTGTCCGAACGGATCAGCACATGGTGACCGTGAATGCGCGGCAGAAAGTGCGTGAGCGCGTTCTCAACCGCCAGCATCTCCAAACAGTTTATGTGGAGGAGACTCTCCTGAGCTGACCAGGGGCCGAAGGCCGGTGAGCCCTCGCAGACCGCACCCCAACCCATGTTGGATGCGTCTGTCGAAAATGACTTTTCGGCGAGAAAAGGTCCCCAAGGAAACGCCCCGCTGAAACCATTCTGTCATGGTCCATGGCTGCAGAGCTGTGATACAGGTCTGCGTTACCTTTATCAGCTGGCGGCCCGTGGTCCACGCGCGGTGAGACACACGGCTCTTCAACCAGAACTGAAGCGGGCGCATGCGCAGTAACCCCAGCTGGAGCACTGCGGAGGCTGAGGCCATGTAACCCAGCGCCTTCTGAAAAGTTTTCAGAGGTGTGAGTCTGTTAATCTGAAAAGATGCGGCGAGACGCGCGCGCTGTGTAGACAGACGAGCCGTCATTGAGACCGAGTCTAGCTCTATACCCAAGAAGGAGATAGTCTGACTGGGTTGAAGTGCGCTCTTTGTCCAGTTGACAGAGAGGCCCAAACTTTTCAGATGGTCGAGGAGAACTGTACGATGAGACAGTAGCTCCCTCTGTGATTGTGCCAAAATCAGCCAGTCGTCCAAATAGTTCAGTATTCGCAGCCCCTGACTCCGCAGGTGGGCGAGCGCCGCATCCATGCACCTCGTAAACGTGCGGGGTGCTAGGGATAGGCCGAACGGGAGGACGGTGTATTGATAAACCTGGCCTTCAAAGGCGAAACGTACGAATGGCCTGTGAAGGGGATTTATCTGAATCTGAAAGTAGGCATCTTTCAGATCTAGTGAAATGAACCAGTCCCGCTGGCGCACATGCGCGAGGAGTTTTCTGATAGTGAGCAATTTGAACGGTCTCTTCATGCGAACTTTGTTCAGAAATCTGAGGTCTAAGATTGGTCTGAGGCCGCCGTCTTTCTTTGGAACCAGAAAATAACGGCCGTAAAACCCCGACTCGCTCATAGATAGAGGAACTCTCTCTATAGCCCTTTTGCACAATAGTTTTGCTATCTCTGAACGGAGCAGAGTCACTGCTTCTGGGTTCACAATAGTTTCTAGCCGCGCTCGGAAACCGGGAGGGCGGCGGTGGAACTGTAAGCGATAGCCTAGCCTTATTGTGTTTAGCACCCACTGGGAAATTCCCGGAATAGCTTCCCACGCTTGAAGCGTAACGCTAAGGGGTGAATGGCTACATGGTCCCTGTTGCTGCACACAGCGGGCCGCGCTGGCGCGCTCATAGTGTTTATGACAGCGGGACTTACACTCAGAGAGGAGTTTAAGGGCCGTGTAACAGAGTGAGCAGAGGTGGGACGCGCACACGGGCTCGTGGGCGCGCTTATGCACTCTGAAACTCGAGCGGGTTGGAACCGCTTTATGAGAGTGGGCTCTGTGAGACACACGAGAACTGAAAAGCTTTTGTGTATGAGTGAACACAGTGTTGTGGGCACATTTTCTACACGTGAGGCTTTTATGCTCTTTTTGAGATATCTCTGGATCGCCGTGAAAACTGTGTTTGTGCACATGCAGTGCTTTGTGTATGAGTGAACACAGTGTTGTGGGCACATTATCTACACAATAGGTTTTTATGCTCTTTTTGAGATATCTCTGGGTCGCCGTGAAAACGGTGTTTGTGCACATGCAGTGTTTTGTGTATGAGTGAACACAGTGTTGTGGGCACATTATCTACACAATAGGTTTTTATGCTCTTTTTGAGATATCTCTGGGACGCGGTGAAAACGGCGTTTGTGCACATGCAAGCGGGAAAAGAGACCGGCTTGTTGATGGCGGTGTACACTGCTGCAGTAGCCGTGTGAACGGGGACTGACAGAGGGTGAAACCTTGATGGCGGTTCAGCCATGGTGAGAAATAGCCGTCCTTTTCTCAGCTGAGGCTGGTCACGTGAGCGGCCTGCAGCGGGATATATATATAGCCTGAAATCGGCTGCACTTGTGACGCGCCGTCGCGTGCAAGTGCGTGTTAGAAACGTGAGCGCTGCAAGCGGCCACGAGACTATTTTTAGCCTGCAGAGGCTGGACTTGTGACGGCATAAAAATTATCTGCGAGAGCCGGAATCGAACGCGGGTCTCTGGCGCGAAAAGCTTTGTGATACACCACTGAGCCACAGGGGTAATGACACAAGCACAGTAGCGCGAGCAGATAAGAGGGCGTGATAGCAGTAACAGGTTCGGCCTCAGCGGAACTAACACACTATAACCCATTTGTCCAGCTTTATGCTCGGAAATGAGAACGTTTCTCATGAGCGCGGGAGAGCGCGGCCGCTTTCTGTCACGTAAGAGAGCTGGGCGCGAGCTCAGAGCTGCATAAAGATTATCTGCGAGAGCCGGAATCGAACACGGATCTCTGGCGCGAAAAGCTTTGTGTTCCACCACTGAGCCAGGGGTAAAGACACAAACCTAACAGCGCGAGCACATAAGAGGGCGTCATAGCAGAAACAGGTTCGGCCTCAGCGGAACTGATACACTATAAACCCTTTATGTAGCGGCGTTATATGCAGGCGGGAGAGCGCGGCCGCTTTCTGTAACGTAAGAAAACTAGCCGAGAGCTCAGAGCTGCATAAAAAATTATCTGCGAGAGCCGGAATCGAACACGGGTCTCTGGCGCGAAAAGCTTTGTGTTCCACCACTGAGCTAGGGGGCAGACACAGGCTTAATAGCGCGAGCAGATAAGAGGGTGTGATAGCAGCGACTAGTTCGACCTCGACGGAACTAACGCACTATAAACCCACTTGCCGGTGTATGCATGGGGCCAGGCTAGCTCTCTTGTAAAGTAAAGAAAGCTAGCCGCGATTGGCACAGCTGTAAGCGGCTCGTCCCCCATTCAGCGCACGTAGGCGGTGAGAGGGGGAGGCGGCGTAACGCTTCGAGTCGAGCCCGCAGGGTCAACAACAGAAGCCCAATCGCAGAGGAAACATCCGCCGTTCGCGAGAAAACTCTGCGTGTCCCAGTCCCAGGCAGAGAGCGCAGAAGAAGGCGGGCTCTGGCGCTGAGAGGGACGCGCCATGAGCCGCAGGTGTGCGAGGCATCTTAAAAAAGACGCTCGCTGCTCTTTTAGATACACACACACAATACAAGAAGCTTTTTTGGTAAGGATATGAATCCGTCGGATGGCGCTAGCTTGCAGGATGGCTGAAGGTGGCGAAGACGGCCGGCTTCCTCAGACTCCTAGATGCTCGCTAGAAGGTGCCTTTCCCACGACGGCGGCTTCTCTCAGGATCAGCAGATGCGTGTAGCCTCGCTGAAGATATGAAAAATCAGAATTTACAGCCTGAGAGGCGAATTTATACTCTCTGGCCACGCCCGTTTCGGCGGGCTCTGACGCAATGAGAGCAGGTCAGACTCTCATTGGCCGAGAGTTCATTCGTGTCTCCTCATAGGCTTAAGCAGTTCCCTGTGAGCGAGCCAATGAGCTGCTAGCTAGCCTGCTCATGCTCTGCTGCAGCTGAACTGCGTTGTGAATAGATACAAAATTATAGGATAATTTTTGGCTTCAATTTCTCAGTAAAGATGAATCTTTCCCGTAGCGTAAGCTAGCTTACGCAATACGAGAGAACCTCTCGTAAGAGAACATGGTTCAAGTGAGGTAATCTGTGGACAAAGCAATCTTCATTTAGTTAAATGTATGAGATTGGTTTACATGTAATAAACTGGATTTATTGATGATAAATAAACCTGCTTATTGTGTATTTAAAAACACATTATGTTTATTAGTACTATTACACAAATGTCATTCTTACTTGTTTCATTTATGACTAACAAATAGCCTATGCATCATATTAAAGCTACAATATGTAATTTTTTTCGCCGCTAGGGGTCGCTAACCTCTTACAATAACAAAGGTGTAGGTTGATGACGCATAATTCCAGCAGAATTATGGAACTTGATGGATCTAATAATGTTTATGGATGAGTGAATACATTGATGTTTTTAAAATGACTGTGGTATGAAGCAGGGCGCAGCGTCATACACGAGTCCTGCGAGTCCCGCTGTGAGGATGCCGAAGCAGAGAGAGAATCCAAATGCAGTTAATTTAATAAAATAACAGGTGAAACAACGGAACACGGAACTCAGGACAGGAACACTGAAGCAACAACAACGACCGACAAACCACAACTGAAACAAAGAGGTATAAATAGACAGGCAAACAAGCTAAACAAGATAACAAGGGGGCGTGGCTAATCAGAAACACATGGGAACAATGATCAGACAATTAACAAGACACATGGCAAACAGGGAATCACATGACCGACAAGAACAAGGAACAAGACACAAAACCCACACCGTGACATAGCCCCTCCCCTATGGGCGGCTCCCGACGCCCCTTAGTACAAAAACAAACAAAAAACAGAATAGTTCAGGAGGGTGGTGAAGCGGAGGTGGTCTTGTCCTGAGTTCCGTGTTCCGTTGTTTCACCTGTTATTTTATTAAATTAACTGCATTTGGATTCTCTCTCTGCTTCGTCCTTGGTGCATCATCACAGAACGACCGACCAACTATGAATCCAGTAGCATTTAAGGGGAATCTCCAGCCAAGTAGGCGACGCCTGATCCTTATTCCCAAGATGGCCGCCACCAAGCTGATGTCTCCGGACAAGATGGCCACTGCCGAGCCAGTGTCTATGGACAAGATGGCCGCCGCCGAGCCAGTGTCTATGGACAAGATGGCCGTCGCCGAGACCGACCTGCCGGAGCTTATTCCTGCCGAGCCTTCGCTTCACGTCAGTCCCGCTGAGCCAGTGTTTCTGGACAAGATGGCCGCCGCCGAGCCAGTATCTCCAGACAAGATGGCCGCCGCCGAGACCGACATGCCGGAGCTTATTCCTGTCGAGCCTGAGCTTCACGTCAGCCACGTCCAGCCAGAGCTTCACGTCAGCCACGTCCAGCCTGAGCTTCACGTCAGCCACGTCCAGCCAGAGCTTCACGTCAGCCACGTCCAGCCAGAGCTTCACGTCAGCCACGTCCAGCCAGAGCTTCACGTTAGCCACGTCCAGCCAGAGCTTCACGTCAGCCACGTCCAGCCAGAGCTTCACGTCAGCCACGTCCAGCCAGAGCTTCACGTCAGCCACGACATGCCTGAGCTTCACGTCAGTCCAACCGAACCTGAGACTGTCCAAGTCACGTCTGCCGATCCAGAGACTGTCCAAGTCACGTCTGCCGATCCAGAGACTGTCCAAGTCACGTCTGCCGATCCAGAGACTGTCCAAGTCACGTCTGCCGATCCAGAGACTGTCCAAGTCACGTCTGCCGATCCAGAGACTGTCCAAGTCACGTCTGCCGATCCAGAGACTGTCCACGTCACTTCTGCCCAGTCAGAGACTGTCCACGTCACTTCTGCCCAGTCAGAGACTGTCCACGTCACTTCTGCCCAGTCAGAGACGGTTCACGTCACGTCTGCCCAGTCAGAGTCTGTTCACGTCACGTCTGCCATGTCAGAGACTGGTCACGTCACTTCCTCCGAGCCAGTGTCTATGGACAAGATGGCCGAACCAGAGACTGTTCACATCACTTCTGCTGATCCAGAAACTGTTCACGTCACTTCCTCCGAGCCAGTGTCTACGGACAAGATGGCCGAACCAGAGACTGTTCACATCACTTCTGCTGATCCAGAGACTGTTCACGTCACTTCCTCCGAGCCAGTGTCTACGGACAAGATGGCCGAACCAGAGACTGTTCACATCACTTCTGCTGATCCAGAGACTGTTCACGTCACTTCCTCCGAGCCAGTGTCTACGGACAAGATGGCCGAGCCCGAGTCTGTTCCTGTTCCCGAGCCCGAGTCTGTTCCTGTTCCCGAGCCCGAGTCTGTTCCTGTTCCCGAGCCCGAGTCTGTTCCTGTTCCGGAGCCAGTGTCTGTTCCTGTGCCGGAGCCAATGTCTGTTCCAGAGCCAGTGCCTGTTCCAGCGCTAGAGCCAGTGTTAGTTTCTGTGTTTGTGTCTGTTCTTGTGACTGTTACAGTTCTTGTGGCTGTTCCTGAGCCGGTGTCTGCTGTTCCTGAGCCGGTGACTGCTGTTCATGAGCCGGTGTCTGCTGTTCCTGAGCCGGTGTCTGCTCCGCCCTGGCCGCCCGAAGGGTCTTCACCGCCCTGGCCGCCCGAAGGGTCTTCACCGCCCTGGCCGCCCGAAGGGTCTTCACCGCCGTGGCCGCCCGAGGGGTCTTCACCGCCTGGTCCACCCTGGCCGCCTGAACTGCCTTGCCCCCTGCACAGACTTGACCCTCCTTTCCTCCCCCAAGACCACCTCCGCTTCACCACCCTCCTGAACTATTCTGTTTTTTGTTTGTTTTTGTACCTAGGGGCGTCGGGAGCCACCCATAGGGGAGGGGCTATGTCACGGTGTGGGTTTTGTGTCTTGTTCCTTGTTCTTGTCGGTCATGTGATTCCCTGTTTGCCATGTGTCTTGTTAATTGTCTGATCATTGTTCCCATGTATTTCTGATTAGCCACGCCCCCTTGTTATCTTGTTTAGCTTGTTTGCCTGTCCATTTATACCTCTGTGTTTCAGTTGTGGTTTGTCGGTCGTTGTTGCTGCTACATCACACTAAAATACATCACACTATGCAAGTAATTTTTGGATATTTTATTACAAAATTCTTACATATTGTACCTTTAAGTTTATTATTTTTTGAGTGTAGTTTTAATACAGTTTTATCAAAGAAAAATACCTTTTTGTAGCCATATAAATATCAAAAGCCTCACAGTTCTAATTTTTTTATTATTATTATTATTTTTTTTACAAATGTCTCCATTTACTTATCGGTTTTAAAGAATAGGAGTGAAATTAACAATGTGTCATAAGTGCTGTCAACCCAGAAAATTTGTTTAATGACCCAATTAAACCATTGCATGCTTAGTTTGGAGAAACAGTGAGGAGAAATTGTCCATCACCTCCAGAAGTTCATATTTGAAAAATGAGTTTCTAAGAGCTCTCTCTGTTTGGCTCTGAGCCCATAAAGGCCCTAAAAGCTCTTGAAAGGGATGATTCACAGTCTCTCAGCGGGTGCTTTTATTAATCTTTAGAAACACCATACCACACTAAAAAAGAAAGAAAAGTTAACTTTCAGTATTGTAGAAATGTGTAGTTGTGTGTGTGGGTTTCCAGCACTAATATATGACACACTTGCTCTTTGATTCCAATACAGGCTGCTAAACTTATGTGTGTGTAGAGAGAGAGAGAGAGAGAGAGAGAGAGAGAGAGAGAGAGAGAGAGAGAGAGAGAGAGAGAGTAATTGTAAATACTATATATTTCTCTTTAGCAACAGGACAGTTATTTATGCCCTTAGTTCTGGGTGTGTCTTAGTGATTAAAACCCCCATGGAATGGTTTGATCAACAAAATGTCTTTATTGTGTTGACATATTTTCAAATACTGACGTTTTACTGAAGAAAAAAATAATAATTAGCCTTTAGTTAACAGCTATTAGCCTTTAGTTAACATCACAGGCAGGCACGTTTGTCACATTAAAAGCAATGGAGATATTTAACATTCTGGTGTGGAATATTTCTCTCCGCCACCTTCATCTTGCAGACCGGCCAGAGTCAGAGAGCGATGAAGAAGGAATTTAATATTAGAATATATTGGAAATATTAGAACCTAAAATCTGAGGGTGACCGTTCTGATGAAGAGGTTCACAGTCATCAATAGAAGGATGATCAAATTATTTCTTTATTTAAAAAATGTGAGATACTGTTGTTGCCTCATATATTGATGGCAGATGGTATTTAAGATTCAGTCAACTCTCTGAATAGTTTTGGCATGTTATTGAATATGGCAATGTTAATGGTCTTAGCGGACTAGATCTGCTGCTACTGCAGAGCAAGTATATGGACTTGCTACTGCTAATAGATACACAGACGTGTGCTGTGAGCATGTAAGATATGCTGCTGCTGCATAAATAGTATGGGTATTGACACAAATTTCACAATTCAATTCAATATTGATTATTTTGGATATCAGGTAGGCTACAATACATGGCAAATTCTCAAGGAAAACAAATCTCTTAACTAATGCTGTAAACTATGGGAGTCAGTTGTAGCCTACTAGGCTTCATTAGCCTACTATATTATTGAAGGTACAAATTAACTGATTTATACAAACATTACACAAAAAAGTGTACAAAAATTACACTTTTATTTATTTTTATAATAATAAAGTTATATGAAAAATAAACATTTAAATGGTGGCTGTCATAAATACTTGCCAGATTTATTCAAACATGCATTACATATTGAAGAACATTAAAAATTATTATGAATATGTTATATGGTGCATATATTTAGCGAAATGCTCCTCTCTAGAGTTAATTCTTCTAGCTGACTAACGAGTTCATGGTCACTGGATATGTTTTTTCTGAGGTAAATGTGACGTTACATGACATTGTTTGCAAGCTGTTTTACTGACGTCTTTCCACGGTTGAAACACTGATTGAGCAATTCCATTTAACATGATACGGATTTCGATAAGTTGTACTCTATCTTTTAACACACTTTCAGATGCTCATTCATGCAGATCTAGACAGGTGGAGCTGGGGGAGGTGAAGGGTGTTTGATGAACTAGCTGGATTAGATTACAGCAAACAATGAACCAGACTGTTTAAATGTTGAGCAAGCAATCTCATTGGCTGCAGGATCAGCAGAGGCCAATCAGCTTCTACCATGCGGTCATTTTGTGATTGCTTATGCGCCCTGCGCATAAAACTCATGATTATTTTTCCACCCATGGAATATAAAAGGAGTTATCAAAACATAATTTTTATAACGGACATGTTCAGTTTAAATTGAATAAAACATTATTAAAAATAAATAAATAAATTATATATAACTATATATAACTATATATATATATATATATATATATATATATATATATATATATATATATATATATATATATATAACTAGAAGTGCTAGCAAGATGCATTTGATCAAAAGTGACAGTAAAGATTTTGCAAAAGATTTCTATTTCAAATAAACAATGTTGTTTTCAACTTGAATGTATCATGGTTTCCAAAAAAAAAAAAAAAAAAAATTAAATAAACATTTTTAGGCAGCACTGTTTTCAACATTGAGCAGCATTGCGTTTCTTGAGCAGCAAATCAGCATATTAGAATGATTTCTGAAGGATCATGTGACACTGTTCATTGATCACTGATCACGTGACACAATTACATTTTAAAACAGAAAACATATAATTTAAAATAAATTGCAATAATATTTCAGAATATTCATGTTTTTATTGTATTTTTGATCCAATAAATGCAGAAATTACTAGCATAAAAATCTTACAGACCCCATTTTTTGTTTACTTTATCTGTAATATTACATATAAATATACTGACCTGCTACACAAACACGTCTCAAACTTATTTTACCTAGGATACCAAATGAGCCTGGACAGCCTCCTCAATAAAAATAGGTGCACATGCACCCTGAACATGGACAAGTCACAAAACTCCAATTTAGTTTTAATGGGGTCTTTAAGACAAGAGATTACTCAGACTGTGCCTATACACAACCCCTGACAGGTAATATGTTTGTGTACATGTGGATGTGAAACACAAAGTTGAAAGGGGAATCAGGTCCTGGTAATGTGTACTGACAATTACACATTTTATGTCATAACATATGAATATATAATTTGATGTGTATGTAGGAGAATCAGATGATGGCAGGAGAACAATGCCTCCAGAAAAGACCATTGACCTCTAGGAAGAGAACAGAGATGGATAATGATGTCTATAGGATGAAGAAAATATGAAATGATGGAGGAAGACAACACACAGATTGACATGCGTTTAGTTGCATTTCATATTATTTAGTAGATTTCACTCATCTCGCATCTCACACCTTAATTACTTCACTTATCTTTCAAGCAGCAGCACGCCAATAAACTGATGTAAAATATAAATGTAAAATTTTCAAATTGGTGAAATGTGACCCTGAAAAGGAGTTCCTACCCCTGAGTGATTAGAGCTGAGAGAAAACTCAGCTGACAGAAGCGACAAGTGGCTTTTTCCACAGTAACTCTGTTCTCTGACTTATTCCTGCAGGCCGTGGACTCCAAATGACAAGCCTGCCAAAGATGGAAAAAGAGGAGTGTGGAGAAATGGAGTGGACAGGACACAATTAAAGCCATGGCCAACTGCTTTTTGGCCTTGGCAGTCAAAAGCTTAAGTTGTCCAGTTTTCATGTTTCATTTGCTGCTGAAAGCAAGTGAAGATAAATATAAGGACAGAAAGGTCTGCAGTTACTCAAGCGAGTGCAGACACACCACACAATAACTGTCAGCCTTGGGTCTCTTTCTCTCTCACTCGCTCGCCTCCGCTTTCTCTAATTAACAGAGACAATGACTTAATCAATCCCCCCAAAGTAATGTGCGTTTCAAGGGTGTTGCTATGCAGTCTTCTGGGTGATTTTAGCACATTGCTATGCGGTGAAATCAATCATGATTATTTTATTCGATTGACAGGTGTTTAGTTGTAAGCACGGTGAGCCCACCTACTGGGTATTTCTGCCTGACACACCTCCTCCGGTGCCACAGATCTGGCTGCAGGGTCATCAGCCGGGGACCACCCTTTACTGATGTTTCACTCCTTTAATACCGGAACATCTTTAAGTGGCGGAGCAGCAAGAAGGGACATTTACATTTATCTGACGCTTTTATCCAAAGCGCCTTTCAATTGCTATATTTCAGAGGTCGCACGCCTCTGGAGCAACTCGGGGTTAATTGTCTTGCTCAGGGACACATTGGTGTCTCGAAGTGGATTCGAACCCGGGTCTCTCACACCAAAGGCATGTGTCTTATCCACTGCGCCATCACCACGCAGCTAGGAAGCTAGGACGACTCCTAGCTTTCTATCCTTCCTTCAAAGCCAAAGCCTAAAGCTTCCTTGTTCTGCCTCCTCTGCCAGGCCTTTGAGAGCCTTCCTCTGGATTCCAAGTGACTTTAGAAATCGCTGGTTTGATGTTCTAGTCTAGCCTCTACACCCCATTTTCACTGGACGTACGAATGCCCTCCACCCCTCTGCGAGCACGCTGATGATAGCTCTGTGTTCTTTTCCTTCTTCCTTTCAAATGCAACCTCCATTTACTCCTCCCAGGAAACAGTCCACAGACAGCAACAATTCTGCCCACATCTGGTACTTGTGGAATCCAGGTGAACCAGATGTGGTCCGGTTCTGGGCCGCCACTATATTGCTGTCTGGGTCAGCACAACCATTATGACCGTCTTAGCGTGGGTGGACCAGAGCACGATGTCTGGCTGCAAGGAGGTCAGGGAAATCTCTTGTGGAAACCTCTGCTGCACAGTAAGTTAGTTAGCAGTAAGACATACAAATAGGTCTATAGATTTGTGAAAAAATATTGCAAACTTTCAAGAATCTTCGTAGAATTTTCATTTTAAAATAAAGTAAACATTTGACTTTCATACAATATAAAATATAGTATATATATATATATATATTTATTTATAATTCATTTTTTTCTCCCGAAATGTGTCTCTATGAACCTCAAAAATGATGATTTTTTTCAAGAAATACATTTTAGCAAGGATGCATTAAATTGATTAAAAGTGACTAAAGACATTTATAATATTACAAAATATTTACAGCATTATTCAAATAAATGCTGTTCTTTTACATTTTCTATTCATCGAAGAATCCTGAAAAAAAAACATCAAGGTTTCCACAAAAAATAATAAGCAGCACAACTTTTTTCCAACATTGATAATAATAGGAAATGTTTCTTGAGCATCAACATTTAATCAGCATTTAGAATGATTTCTGAAGGATCATGTGACACTGAATACTGGAGTAATGATACTGAAAATTCAGCTTTGACATCACAGGAATAAATTACATTTTAAAATATATTAAAATAATAACTGTTATTTTAACAATATTTCACAATATTACTATTTTTACTGTAATTTTTTATCAAATAAAAGCAGCTTTTTTTGAGCATAAGAGACTTCTTTCAAAAACATAAAAAAGTTACCCCAAAATTGTTAATAGTGCATGCAGTATAGCTACCTTGAAAGGTTTTTTTTGCTTGATCTTGAGGGGTTGATTTGAAGTATCATTCATGCCTGTAGCACACATGGCACAGAATAAGTTATTTACCACAATATATTTTTCCCTCTGTATATATTCATAAAGTATCTTGATAGCTGGATTTCGATTAAATGTGTAAAGAAGGTCAACTGGCACTCGTCTGAGCCCGGGGCATCTCTTTGCTTTGTGTCTTGCACTCACTGCATCACACTCGGATTTTCTGTAATTGTGGATGGCCTTTTGAGCAGCTATTTATGTGGATTCATAGATCAGACAAGTGAGAGCATTTGAAAGAAGAAATAAAGGCAGAAATAGCATGATGTCTCAGAGGCACGCAAAGGTATTTAAAGATTGAAATTCAATTGGAAAAGATGATACGCTATGTCCTCTTTCACCCTGTACTGTCTGGACTTTAGATCTCTCTCCATCTGCCAGCTGCTCCTTGTGTATCTTGTAGCTTGTCTGCTTGTATATGTGTGTCTGTGTGTGTGTGTTTGTCAGAGTGATGTGATTAATAGAGTGAGATTATTACACAAAGATTAGAATGAGTTTCTGGTGCAGTTATAGGTGTAGCCCCAGACCAGATAATAGGTTTACAACCTCTCAGATGAATATAAAACAGAGGCCATGTAATTATAATAGTTATTTGTCTAAAACAGGCTATATAATGACAGGGTGTGCTGTGATTCATTGGCTGTACCCCGCATGGATGAGTAAAGTGCAAATTTTGCTGAGGTGATTCGCTGTGCTGCAAAAGATACTATTGTTAGAGTATAATTGTACACAGCATCTACCCATGTTGTTGGCCTCCCAATTTTATTGCTCGAAAGTTAGAAGCCTTAAAATACTGTTACAGAAGCTTTAAAATACAGTTACGCATATACTGAACAACGTGTAACTGTATTTTAAGGCTTATAACTTTCAAGCTTATTACTTACTAGCCAAGACCGATGAGAAAGTGGGTGAACACTGTTGAACTCTGTGACTTACGGACAGATGGTACCTAGAATGAGTTTGCATAGGAATTAAGTGTCAAATATATGATAGTTAAATAAATGTTATGTTATGTTCAAGGCGTTATTTTAACTGCATTGAAATACATGCTAACAAAACACTGTTGAATCATTTACATTAGGCTAGCCAAACACATAACATATTATTAGCACATATGATCACAATGAAAAAATTTACAAGGCGAATTGTTGTATGCACACATACCTTCAAAAGGCACAAATCTTTATTCAGATTTCAGAATGAGCGCTACACTTGCAGTAGGATATTTTGAGGTCTCTCTTCATTTGCTCATCTGATGTTGATCTGTAGTCAAGTCAAGTCACCTTTATATATTTATATATTTATATATAGCGCTTTTAACAATATGGACTGTTTCAAAGCAGCTTTACAGTGATAATAGGAAATTAAGGTAACAGAGATTGTTTTGGCTTTACAGCAGCTCTAGAATAAAGTTAATGTCCAGCTAAAGTTAGTTTTGATTGATTCACTTCCGTCGCAACGATCATTAGTTATTAACTTAGGGGCCGCTAACACGACACCGTTCTAACAAAAAATTCTTTAATGCGATCCGGCCGCTCATTTGCATAAAACAGTGCCTGGTGGCTCAGAGAATTTTTTATCGCTTCCGCGTAGCCACGTGAATCGGAATTATCCCGGACGTTTTATCAGAACAGAGGTAAAGGGAAGGAGGCCTTCACAAGGGAGAGACTAGTTGACACTTCAGGACTGCGTTGTCGTTGTGTCCAGGTGCAGTTGCTTCATCAGATCCGGATATGGCCTGGATCCGGCGGACTGCGGTAAACCTCGTGATAAACAGAGAGACAAATATTAGCGTAGACGCCATCCTTCTTATGATGTACAAAGTACATCAGGATTTATTGGAAGTGTTCCCAGTTCCGGCTGATCTAAACTATGCAGCCTAACATTGAATTATAGAAGTCTATAATGTGTTATGTGTATGCTAAGCCAAAAGAGATGTGTTTTTAGTCTAGATTTGAACTGACAGACTGTGTCTGCTTCCCGGACAATGTTAGGAAGATTGTTCCAAAGTTTTGGTGCTAAATAGGAAAAGGATCTACCCCCAGCTGTCGATTTTGATATCCTAGGTATTATCAACTGGCCAGAATTTTGAGATCGCAATAGACGTGAAGGAGTATAATGCGTTAAGAGCTCGCTCAAGTACTGGGGAGCTAAACCATTTAGTGCTTTGTAAGTAATCAGCAATATTTTAAAATTTATACGATGTTTAACGATGGGAGCCAATGTAGTGTTGACAGAACCGGGCTAATATGGTCATACTTCCTGGTTCTGGTAAGGACTCTAGCAGCTGCATATTGGACCAGCTGTAGTTTGTTTATTAAGCGTGCAGGGCAACCACCCATAAGAGCATTATAATAATCTAGCCTTGATGTCATGAACGCATGAACTACTTGTTCTGCATTTGTCATTGAGAGCATATGACATAATTTTATTTTAAAGATATATTTTTTAGATGGAAAAATGCGGTTTTACAGATACTATTCATGTGACTTTCAAATGAAAGATTGCTATCAAAGAGCACACCCAGGTTCCTAACCGACGACGAGGACTTGACAGAGGAGCCATCAAATGTTAGACAGTATTCTAGGTTATTACATGAGGAAGTTTTTTGTCCAATGATTAGAATCTTTGTTTTTTTCAAGTTAAGTAGTAGGAAATTACTAGTCATCCAATTTTTTATATCAGCTATGCATTCCGTTAATTTGGTGAATTGGTAAGTTCCGTCAGGGCTTGAAGAAATATAGAGCTGAGTATCATCAGCATAACGTCTCGGGTTACGGCTGTAACCCTCGTTCCCTGAGAACGCCTCCAGCGTGACGCGTCTGAAGCCTGTATGGAACTAGTCCAACCTTGATTGGTGCTGTGTCATGACGTCACTTGTGACGTCGCATGTGACGGTGAAGCGGAAGCTATAAAAGGGTATCGGAACATAACAGCGTCAGCTTCTGATTGGTCGAAGCAAGTCGTTCTCAGGAGCGCTAAAAGTGTGGCCGAGGGACGCAGCGTCTCGTTCCCTTCTCAGGGAACGAGGGTTACAGTCGTAAACCGAGACGTTCCCTTTCGAGGGAACTCACGCTGCGTCGAGAATCGACACATGGGGAACGAAATGCCCACTGCACCACCGGCTTCGGCCCTCACTGCCGCCGCCTCAGGGGACGATGCTGAAGGAATAGACCCAGGTGACAGCTGTTCCATCCTGGCATTAGACAGCGAAGAGTGGTCGAGTTCTCATCACTCCGTCTCCTCCTAGATCCTGGAAGGCTACAAAGACTAATGCAGCGGTGTATTCGGCAGCCAACGAGCCGGTAATGCAACCCGCTCGCCTGCACACAACCGCCGTTCCTACGGCGACCAGACAAATCTCTCAAAAGACGGTTGAGTCCCGCCACGGCCGGACCACCATTAAAACATCTCGCCCTGTCAGTCCCCTTAGAAAAGGCTACTGCAGCGATGTATTCGGCAGCCAAGGAGCCGGTAATGCAACCCGCTCACCTGTAAAATCTCAAGAGTATAACGTCTGGTTATCCAGCTCTCGCCGTGGTGCTCTAAGTGTAGAAAATGTGCCCACATCTCAGTGTTCACCCCTACACGCAAGCACAATACCCCCGTGTCTCTCACACTCACAGAGCCCACTCTCATAAAGCTGGCAAATGCCGCTCGAGCGCTAGATGTAGGAAATGTGCCCACAACTCTGTGCTCACGCCTACTCTGCCCGATCTGTCAAACGGCCAAAACAGCCTCATATCGGTCAGCTTACGAATGTAAGTTACGTGCCCGCTTACGAGCGCTCATGCTTACTAGTAAACGCCCGGCGCTGCTCGCGTATCACAAATTTATCTGAAAACATTCCCCGTTCAAAGCAACCGGGACGTCACATGTGAAACAGCCAGCCTTCGCTGTCAGCGAGCTGCCGTATTCAAGCACCGAGGGCGCGCGCGGCGCGCCCATACCTCCGGTTCAGTTTTCCGAGCCCATGAAGCGTGGCGATCGGAACCCGGAGGCTATTATGCCCATGGCAATGAATGTATTGTAATATCAGTATGGATAGCCCTTGATGCCATACAACAGAAGACAACTCCCCAAACTTTGAGTCCTACCCTCTTCTTTAACTCATCTTTTACCAGATAAGGTCCAAACAAATCCAGGGTTGTGAACTCAAATGGTGCAGCTGGTTCTGACCGCTCTGGTGGAAGGTCTCCCATAATCTGTTGGCATTGCTTCGACCTGGCCTTCTTGCAGGTCACACAGCAGTCTACGGATTTCTTAGCTAGTCTGCGGCCTTTTATAATCCAAGCTTTTCTTCTCATTCTCAACAAAGTTCCAGCCACTCCTTCATGGCTTACTTGATGAGCTTCCTGAGCCAGAAGTGTAGATATATATGCATTATATGGTAAGATTGGAACTGCAGTCTTGTCCTCATTGAAGATTTGAATTCTTCCTCCACAAACAAACAGTCCAGAATTTTCATCCTTGTACACTGCCAACCTACTGAGGGTAGTATCAGGAAAAATCACATTCTCTTGGGCTGCTAGAAAGAGATCTGCAAGAGCATCCTCCTGTTCTCTTACTGTCAAGATAGCTTCATTGACTCTTTCCTCCAAAGACTTTACCTCCCACTTTGATGAACCCAAGGTCTTAGTTCTTATCTTCAGCCACTTCTTCACAGCTCGACGCACCCAAGCAGTAACTCTGATCAGTCTGGACAATTTGCTGAATTTTTCAACATCAAGTAACTTACTTGCTACTATGCCATCAGATATCCTTCCTGATGGAGCAATCTTAGCCTTTTCCTTCTGACTTGCAGAAGTGCCTGAATCTACAAAGAGGTAATTTTCTCCTTCCTCATGAACACCCACTTTAATTTTCTCCAGGAGGACGGAGCCTTGCTTTTTCTTTGCCAGACTTCTGGTTAGTACTGCAGAGAATGCTTTCCTTGAAGTCTGTTAATAGCTTCTCTTGCAGCAGTTGCAATCTCAGCAGCTGACTTAATTGGCCAATCCTCCACTGGCCACTTCAAGAACACAGGCCCTCTCTGCCATGCAGAATCTTGTTTTAGGCTTTCTGGACTACCTCCCCTTGTGATAATATCCGCAATGTTTAAGTCACCTGGAATCCACCACCAATCCTTAACTAGCGTTGTTCTTTTTTGATCCAAAGGAGTCAATTTGGCCTTGGACTCAATTAGTCTCACTTCAATATCCTGGTCTGTTTCCCTCCTGAAATATGTTACAGCTCCATAGGTCTTATCGCTTCCATCAGAGAACGTTATTCTCAACTGTTTTCCTTTCCAGCCTCCAGGTGTTATGCCTCTGGGAAACGTTACCTTGCTTAGCTGAACATACTCCTCAAACACTTCAATGGCTTCTTCTCTGAGATTTTCTGACAGTGGTTTATCCCATGTATCTTTGGTCAACTTTCCACGTCCTGCCTCCTGAAATGCCTTTCGTACAAGGATGGCCCCTTTTTGCTTAACCGGTGTGACCAGGCCAATCGGATCATACAGTCCTGCCACCTGACTCAGTAGCATTCTTCTGGTCAGAGGATTAGGAGTCTTAGTCCTGACCTCCTCTTTGAGGAGGTTTTGTCCTATCCTCATTTTCTTCTTTCGCTTGGAAAAGTTAACTGATGTCATGATGTAAAGTGTATCCTCTTCTGCCAGATACCCAACTCCAAGGGCCTTGTTGTCTTTATCCCTCAGCTGGTTTGGAAGTTTTAGAATTCTGTCTTCTTCTGTTTACTCTACTGACTCACCATCACCAGGCTTCCAACTTTCTTCTGACCGAATCCAGTGCTTCAAGAAAAACCCTCCAGCTCTTAGGATCTCCTCAACACCTTCGGTTATTTTGTCCAGCTGTTTCCGATCATTGTGGGAAGTTAGAATATCATCTACATAACTATCCTCTTCGATGACTTTGCGCTCTTCATGTAGATGAGAAAACTCAGTCAGTTTTGCAGTTTCACGCATGGCCAACTGTGCAATGCACCCTGCTGGTCGATCACCGATGTTAACTCTGGTGATTGCATATTCTCCTATTTTTTCGCCCTGATCATCTCTCCACAGAAACCTATGTAGATGCATTTCTTTTTCCTCCAGCCATACAGAGTTATACATCTTCCTGATATCTCCAAGGACAGCATACACTCCTCTCCTAAACCTCAGAAGTACAGCTCTGATCGGATTAAGAAACTCTGGGCCTTTCAGAAGAAGATCATTCATACTCACTCCTCTAAATTTCTGACTGCTGTTCCATACCAAGCGCACTGGAGTCGTAACTGAGTGAGGATTTGGTGCAATCAGGTGACTCACATACCATACTGGTCCATTCCAGGAATTAATTGTATCTTCAGTGAGCTTGATTGCTGCCCCGCGTTCCACCATTTCATGAATTTGAGCTGTATAAGCGACTTTCCACTCTGGCTCCCTCTTGAGCTGCTTTTCTGTTCTCAAAAATGTTGCCTCTACTCCACTTCTATTATTGGGAAGGGAAGCTGGATTTTCAGTCCAGGGATATTTTGCGTGCCAATGAGGAGACTTGCTGTGAGCATCATTTTCTAGATAGGTAAGACACCCTTTTATAATTTCGAGTTCTCTCTCCTCTGCCAATGTCATCTCCTTACCACCTGGCTGACAGTTCCCACATCGACAAGCTCCACACATCGGTTCACAAGCTGCCCCTATGCTGTCCCACTTCCACCATTCCAAGAACTCACGGTTGCTAACAGCTGCAATGTTTGTCTCAGCTCTGGTTTCTTGAGGTAGTTGGACTGACTTAGACATCACTTGCATTTCAATTCCTCCCACTTCCTCTTCATATTTTGCTGCGGCTGTTCTCATGGAGCGAGAAAAATGTGTTTTGGACTCATATGCAGATAGGTTAATCTCTCCAAATAAGTCTGGATGAGCTCCACCTACTGTTTTTCCCAAAGGACTGTCCCATAAGACAAGATCCCCCACAACCTTCACTCTTTGTGGGGCTAATCTCCCTTCTCGATGGCTAATAAGAAGTTCAATCTCTTTTGGTCTTACCAACTCTTCAAGCTTGACTTCCGGAAAGAATCTATGCAATTGCTTAGGTTTTATGACCTTGTGCACTTTAGCAATTTCATCCAAGCCGTAACAAAGAAGCTCATGTGCTCTTTCTTTGTCCTCATCAGTCTTTATTCTGACTCGAAGCAGATATCACTTGGTTTTCACCTTGATGGCCATTCCAGCAACTCCATGCACTATCAGTGTGACATCTTCGCTCCTTAACCTCAAGCGTTCTGCAGCCTTGTGGGTTATATAGTTGGTATCTGATGCAAGATCTACCAAAGTTCCAACCCTCTGCCCCGCATTGGCGGTCACTTCCATGAGCATCATGATGACAGGTAGTTCTTGTACCCCACTTTCCTTTAGAAGGCCAACTTGGGTTTTTCCAGTGCAAGTCACTGTTGCAGCTTTGTTGGTGAAGGCATTTCTGCACCGCTCAGCAAGCTCTGGGGAAAGTTCAGCTAAAAGTTCCTCCTGCTCCGCTGTAAGCACATTTACCTTCCTGCTATCCTTTAAAACCTTTTTCTCAGTGCCACTCGTGGATTCTCTTCTTGGACAGATGAAATAATGATGATCTGGGGCATTTTCTTTTCTGCAATCTCTATTTTTACACAAGAATGTGCCTCTACAGTCTGCGTTACCTTCATGACATCCAAGGCACTTCTTACATGCTCCAATCTTCTTCAGAGCAGCTTTCTTTTCAGCTAGCTTTAGCTCCTTAAACTTTTTACAGAAGAAAATTTTGTCCTTATGATTTACAGCTCCACACACAGTACACCTACCATCAGAATCTTTCTTCGTGGATCTTGTAGATGCATACCTCCTTTCAAATCTATTTTCAGATTTATCTACCTTTTCGGTGACTCTGAGCTGTTCAAGTTTCTCAAGAACATCTTCCTGTCTTCTTAAAAACTCCAACAGGAGTCACACCATTGTTAGGGTCAATCATGAAGAAAAGCCAGTCTCTTTTTACAAATTCAGGCAGTTTACTTTCAATAGACTTGATTACGAGAGGGTTCTTAATTGCACCAATGTTCCCCAGATCTGTCAGGTCAGATAGAGCTTTTTCTATAGTCTGGATCAAGTCTATCACTTTTCTGGGTTGATTGCCCTTCACACTCGGAATTCTTTCCAGTTCTTCAATAATTTCCATGGCAATTGTTACCTTGTTGCCAAATCGATTTTCCAGCACTCAAAACACATCGTCTCCGTTGCTGTAACTTGACAGCCTTAGGTCCTTAACGATTCTGTCATCCAAACTGTCCAGGAGCTGGATTTTCTTGACCTCTACTGATCCAGTTGGTTCACCTTGTTTTTGCAAACTTTCCCAGTCCTTCTTCCAGCGGAAGAAATCTCTTTTCATACCACCAAATCTAGGCAAACTAGTTGGTCTTATCCTCACAACTGGTGTAATTGGCACTGTTTGGAGAACTGTGTTTGGGTCTATAGGACCTGCAAATTGAGAACTTCTTTCAGCATTACGTGCAGTAATAAACTCACTGTTTCTTGAAACAAGTCCATTATTCTGTACTTTTAACTGCTTTACTCTGCTCTCAAAGTCCTTCTTCTCTCCTGTAGGAATCCATCGCTCCCAGCTGGATAGTGTTTTGATTGCTCTACTCACAAGCTTTTCCAAGTGAATTAGATGAACTTCATATCCTTCACAATTGACACCAGCAACAGGTATTGAAGCAGAATGATCACAAGCTTTCTCAGCTTCTTGGACTGCAACAGTCAATTCCTCTTGGCCATACCTCTGCCACAAGTTAATTTGGATGATTTTTCGCACCTCTTCTAGCTTTGTCTCACAATCATTAACAGTCTTCTCAATATCTGCTACCTGCTGCATTTCAAGCTTCACTTTCTCATCACTCTTTGCTTTAGCTTCCAGCTCTGCCAGCAATCCCATGTTATAGTCATCATTTGCATCAAAAAGTGCTCTTGCACTAGAAGAGAGTTTCTGGAATTCCTTCCTGAGTTCAGATTCAATCATTTGGCTTGACTCTCGAATGAGAAGGTTGGCTTTCTTTGTAACACACATCTTTGCAGTGGTTCTCTCTCTCTTAAGTTGGTCCACTGTTTTCCCTAAAGCTTCTTCTGCCATCTTATTTTCAAGTCACAATGATACGTCTTCTTAAACACCTCAATTTACTGATGACTTGTTTTGACAATGTTGATTCCTTCGCACCACCTTTACTTTCTGGACCATCAGAAGCCTTTAATCTTCTTATCCACAAGCGTTGGTTATTAAGTGTCAAGTTATCAGGGTCTTTCTTTGCCTCAATGTCTGCCCAAACTTGAAAAAAGGCTTCAATCAACTCAGAAGGTGCATAGAATAACTCAAACCATCTGGTTCTTTGTCATAGAAGCAATTTATTGAAAATCTCTCCTCAATGACTAGATCTTCTTTTTGTACTTGTCTCAATGATAATTCCAGATGGTTAGCTTAATAACCTACACAGAAACAGATATGTGATATGAGTCACTACAAAGTACTACAAAAGTACAAACAATCACAGTTTGCACAGCAACTTAACAGCAATGTAAATAAAAAGCTTGTAATGCAGTTAGAAAGTTAAATGCTAAACTACTAGCATTAAACACCTTTCAAACATACACAAAATATGTAGTCATTAAAGAAAAATAAGTCTTTGTCCTACCAGTAGCATCTCAACGTTGATGAAAACATTGTGGCTTTTCCCAACAGTCTTTCTCCTTTGGTTTTTTAATCACCAAAAACCACCAACTTCGGTAGGAGAAGCACATTTACTGCAAACAAAGATCTCTCTTCCTCCTAGTAATCACACACACCTGGTTATGTGTGGCATGTGGAGTTTCAATGACCAATCAGCTACCTTTCCTCTCCCAGGTTGCACCATGTGCTCACAACCAATAGGCTGCACTCATTTTGATCTTAAATCTCTTTAACAATGATGAATTTATACTTTTAACCATTTTTTTCTTTTTTTTTCTTTCTCTCAAATTCAACTTAACAATGTGCCCGCTCACGAGCGCTCACGCTTACTAACAAACTGTTTGCCCTGGGCGCCTCTCGCGTATCAGAAAGCTAACACAAAACGTTCCCCATTCAAAGCAATCGGGACGTCACATATGAAACAGCCAGCTACCGCTGTCAGCGATCCGCCGTATTCGAGCGCCGAGGACGCACCATGTGCGGTCCGCACCATGTGCGGCACGCCGCGCCCATACCTCCGGTTCAGTTTCCCGAGCCTACGAAGTGCGGCGATAGGAACTCGGAGGCCATCCTGCCCCTAGCTATACATGTAAAAACATGGGAAGCGATTCCATGGATATCAGAGTGGGTGCTAAGCACAATAAGACCAAATCCTCGTGCAAATTCACCCGAGGGACTGGTTTATATCTCTCGATCTGAAAGATGCTTACTTTCAGATTCAGATAATACGCCGTCAAAGGCCATTCTTGAGATTCGCCTTCGACGCCCAGGTATATCAATACACCGTCCTCCCGTTCGACCCATCTTTAGCACCCCGTACATTTACGAAGTGCATGGACGCGGCTCTCGCTCCCCTGAGAAATCAGGGCATGCAGATTCTGAACTATTTGGACGATTGGCTGAATCTGGCACAATCAGAGATAGAACTTTTATCTCACAGAACAGTGCTCCTCAGTCATCTGGAAAGCCTGGGTCTCACGGTCAACTGGACCAAGAGCTCATTACTGCCCAGTTAGTCAGTTTCCTTCTGGGGATAGAACTGGACTCTGTGGCTATGACGGCCCGTTTATCGACACAGAGCGCGCGCGCCATGTGCGACACCTGGCCGCATCTTTCCAGAAGGGCAGCGTCGCTTCTCTGAAAACGTTTCAAGAATGCTGGGCTGTATGGCCTCAGCTGCAGCAGTGCTTCAGCTGGGCCTACTGCGCATGCGCCCGCTACAACGCTGGTTGAATGCTCGAGTGCCTCACCGAGCTTGGGCTCTCGGCTGCAGACGAATCGGAGGGACTCAGAGCTGCGTTTCAGCCCTGCAGCCCTGGTTAGCGGCCGACTGGTACCAGCGAGGGGTGACGATGGGAGGTGTCTCGTATCGAAAAGTCATCTCGACGGACGCCTCCAACCTAGGTAGGGGCGCTCTCTTCGAGGGCAGACCGGTCTTTGGCCTGTGGTCAGACCGAGAGAAATGCCTTCACATAAACTGTCTGGAGATGATAGCGGTCGAGAACGCGCTGAAGCACTTTCTCCCGCTCATACGAGACCACCACGTTCTAGTCCGATCGGACAACATGTCTGTGGTGTCATACGTGAACCATCAAGGCGGTGTCAGATCCAGGAATCTCTGCTGTCTGACGGAACGCCGCCTCATATGGTCCCAGCACCTTCTGCGCTCGCTGAGAGCCGCGCATGTGCCAGGCCATCTGAACGACGGCCCACACAAACTGTCCAGGAACAGCGTTCCCCCAGGGGAATGGTCCCTGCACCCCCAAACAGTCCAGTTACTGTGGCGCCTTTTTGGCAAAGCGGAAGTCGTCAATAGACAACTCTCATTGCCCGATGTTCTTTTCAAAGAACGAGGATGCGCTGGCCCAAATCTGGCCCAGCCTCCCACTCCATACTCTCCCTCCGGTCTCTCCGTTACCACAGGTAATCAAGAGGATCAGGGAAACGCGCCACTCGGTGCTCCTTATAGCCTCGCGATGGAAGAACCAAATCTGGTTCCCGGAGCTGACGTGGCTGTCACACACAGCCCCTTGGCCGATTCCGGTGAGGAGAGATCTCCTCTCTCAAGCCCGCAGCTCAATCTGGCATCCCCATCCAGAGCGCTGTCTCTGCATGTATGGTTAATCAACGGATACCCGTTGTCTTGCCATTAGGAGTGATGAACACGATTACGCAATCCAGAGCTCCCTCTACGAGGCGACTCTACTCGTCTAAATGGTCTGTGTTCTCCAAATGGTGTGCAGATAGAAATCTGGACCCATGGACATGTGGGGTATCGTGGTTGCTTAGTTTCCTTCAAGAGCTGTTGGACAGGGGCAGGTCCCCCTCCACGCTTAAAGTCTATGTAGCGGCCGTTGCAGCATTCGCTGAATCAACGCACGGCCAGTCAATAGGAAGGAACGAGCTGGTCATCCGCTTCCTTAGGGGAGCCAGGAGAATGAACCCCCCACGACCCCCCGTCGGTTCCTATATGGAATCTTTCTTTGGTCCTAGAGGCCCTGAAAGCATACCCCTTCGAACCGCTAGATACTGTGGACCTAAAGTACCTCTCGCTCAAAACCGTTTTTCTGACAGCTCTGTCATCAGTTAAACGTGTGGGGGATTTACACGCGCTATCCATTAGCGCTGAGTGTCTTGAGTTTGGACCAAATGACTCCAAAGTCATCCTCAAACCAAGACATGGCTATGTCCCTAAGGTGTTGGGAACTCCCTTCAGAGCGCAGGTCATTTCTCTATCGGCTCTGCCTGCATCCGATAGTGAGAGCGATGTCAGTCTCCTCTGCCCCGTTAGGGAGCTGAGGGCTTACATTACGTGCTCCGCCTCCTTCAGGCGCTCGGAGCAGCTCTTTGTTTCATTTGGTGGGCGCACCAAGGGTCTCGCCGCCTCGAAACAGAGCCTATCCAGATGGATAGTGGATGCTATTGCATCCGCTTATGTGTCTAAAGGTCTGCAATGCCCGTTGGGCGTCAGGGCTCATTCCACTAGAAGTGTGGCCTCGTCGTGGGCTTGGTCCAGCGGGATTTCCATCCACGACATTTGTGATGCGGCAGGCTGGGCCTCTCCGTCTACATTTGTTAGGTTTTATAACCTTGAAGTTCCCGCCCTGCAGGCTAGACTTCTGTCAGTATGAGTGGTGTATATGTCCTACCCAGATCTGATCGTGCGCAGACTACTCTCATGTGATCTTAGCTCTCCTGGTTGAGCTGCACTGTATGGTGAGGGTTTATATAGACCATGTGTTGGCCCGCGCTGCTGGCCGCCTGTTTCCCACTTATCTATGTTCCCCGGGATTCCCTAGGACTCACGAAGTGAATGCTTGCCGCGCACGGCGTTGACAATGGGTTCCCGTAGTGTAAGCAACTTATGCAATACGAGAGAACCTCTCGTAACAGAACATACTTGGTTACATACTGTAGTGAACTGTTTCCTTGTAGAAAAGTTAGAAGCTCAGACCAGGAGACGGAGGAAGTTTTCCAAGCAGAAGTTATTTTATTGCTTGTCGCTGCAGTCATACCAACATCGTCTAAATTAAAGTACCTTTACATGGTATATTATAGGCATTTTAAGAGGAGGGACTTCTGGAGGTGGAGACAAATTCAAACAAAGCATGCAAATGTAGTACGAACACACCCTACTCTGAGGGCATTACCAATCCAATGGAATCAGCATAACTATTCAAATGCTGATAGTGGCCAGGAACTCTGGTTCCAAGAGCCATCCCAGAGCCATTAAAGAAAGTCTCGGTGATCAGACTCATTTAACTTACAATGGAGAAAACAGGATTTGCCAGATTCTCTTGCTGGAAACTGTTTCACAGCTGATATCATTTACCATCCTAACCTGAAATGCTAACTTCAACAAACAGAACTTTCTCAGTTTATATATGATAGTATTAGAAACTTAAATAAAACATTTAATAAATTTTTAATCCTTCAGTCCCCTCTTTGGGAGTTCTAAATAACTCCCACACTATATACAAATTTAAACAATTAAAAATTCATTCTTGCAACTTGTGATAGTTACAGGCACATAAGGCATGTCCTGTGTTTGTTTTTCTGTAATTGCATGTTGACACAGAAACAAAACATGCAATTAGGGTCCGTGAGTCTTTTCTGGTTGGAACTGTGATTTTCCCGTGATCAATCAAGTTTCTGAACCATGAAGAATTATCTTCAGTCATCTTGGGTGATTTTCCTGAAAGATCAAGAATGTCTTGTTGGACCATCATGTTTGTGCACAAGTGAGTCCTGGAATGCAACCATCTTCGGATGTGACCTGCAAACGTTCTTTCCAGCAAACAAGGCGTTTTTGACATATTCATCAGCTCTAAGAATATGTTGTTTCTGGAGTCCGGACTTTGTGCGATGTTCATGATGTGTAGTAGTATGACAATCTTGATCATGTCGATGGATGACTGAAGGTTTTGTCGTCTCTGCGTTGTGTATTTTTTTCTTTGGTGATAGTTGGCTCGGAAGTGGGTCTAGTTGTTTCTTGAGGTTGTGTCTTCATAGGCGAGGAGGTCGGTGCATATGGGTCTCGGGCCATCAAGTTGTACCTGCACAGAGGAAGAGAGAAAACAAAAGACAGGAGAGCAGTATTTGTTCTAGGGTTGTAACTTTTCTGAGTCTGCTAAACAGTAGAGCAGTATTGGTTCAAACACTAGGGTGGTAAATTTTCCGAGTCTGCTATTGTTGTTCCTTCTTTCACTATCTCTTAATTATGACACCTAAAGAACGCAGTGAGGTGAGGATGGATTAATGGATGGGAAGGCCTATGAGGGATTCTTCACCGAAGGTTTGGCCCCCGACGCCTGTTGCAATCGGTTCTTCCCTCGGCTCCCCACTGGTTCGTGTCCTATCCTATCCCTGTAGGTGGGGGAACAACTTTACAGTGTGACACATGAGTCCAGGTTTTCTTTCCCTGACAAAATACTGCAGCTGCTGTAATCAACATCACTTGATATGGTCCGTGCCACTTAGGCTCTAATGGCTTGTTTTTGAATGACTTTATCATAACCCATTGACCTGGGATGATAGTGTGTCCACCTTCTGGTGGAGTCTGCCAACACGACTCAACTCTCTCTCTGGCACTCTGTACTGCCTTTGTGAGGTTTTCACAGTAAGTGATCAGGGCATCTGAGGCAATGTGTACATCAGCATTTCTAAGATCAATCACACCTGGCATCTGCATTGGGCGTCCAGTAATAATCTCATGAGGGCTCAGTCCTACTGATCTGTTAGGTGAGGCTCTCATACTACACAGTACTGCTGGCAACACTTCAACCCATGGTACTCCTTCCTGATGCATTTTGCTTAGCCTGATTTTGATTGTTCTGTTTGCACGTTCAACCTGTCCTGATGCTTGTGGCCTATAGGGGCAGTGAAGGTTCCACTTAATCTGCAACATTCCAGACACTTCCTTGACTACCTGTCCTGTGAAGTGTGTACCTTGATCTGAGTCAATGCAATCTGGTAATCCCCATCTGGGAATGAAATCAGTGACAAGCCATTTAGCAGTATGTGCAGCTGTAGCACGCCCTGTTGGATAAGCTTCTACCCATCTTGAGAACTTGTCTATTACTACCAAAACATCAGTTTTTCCCTTACAACGAGGCAATGATATGTAATCAACTTGCAGGTGACGAAATGGTCCTGGTGGAGCTGGGGTATGTGCTGCTGGTGTAGTGGCTGCTGGTATATCATTATTTTTCTGACATGTAACACACCTCTTGGCTGTTTCTGTGGCTACATTTCTGAATTTTGGATTCCACCACTGATTTGAGAACCTGTGATTCATCGTTGCTGGACCACTGTGACCTAAACTGTGTATTTGTTGAGCCAAATATGGCAGCAGTGATTCGGGAGCGACATATTTTCCCCCTTTGGCCCAGAAACCAGATGAATCCACTGTGGCTCCTTTGTCTAACCATGTCCATGCTTCATACAGAGGGACGTCTTTGTATAGATCAATTATAGATTCAGGAGGCAGAATTGTCTTCTGTGCTGCACTACCTGAACACACTTGTACAGTTGCATAAAAACAAGCCTGTTTAGCCGCTATATCAGCAAGAGCATTACCTTTAGCTTCCGTAGTATTAGTTGTGAGATGTGCTTTCACTTTGATCACTGCCAATTTCTTTGGAAGTTTCATGGAAAACATTAGATCTTTCACTAATTCAGCATGCTTAATGGGGGATCCAGAAGTTAGAAACTGTCTGGTTTGCCAAATGACACCAAAATCATGAATTACCCCAAAAGCATATCTGGAATCTGTGTAGATATTAGCAACCGATCCTGAAGCTAGCATGCATGCTCTTGTTAAGGCTACTAGTTCTGCAGCTTGAGCTGAAAAATGATCTGGAAGACGACCTGAAGCAACCACTTCAGTGGTGGACGTTACTGCATAACCTGCTCGTCGGTTACCTTCAATGACTTGAGCTGAACCGTCAACGAACAACTCAAATTCTGAATTCTCTATGGGAGTTTCTTTTACTTCACTCGTAGGGGTATATGTAAGCGTAACACAATCGTGAGTCATTTCTCCTTCATCCTCTAACAAAACTTCAGTCATAGCAGACATCATACATGAGGACGGATTCGTGACAGGTACACGCTGTAAGACAATATTCGGGGCTGTGAGAGTTGCTAACCAATTTCCCCAGCGAGAGGAAGTGGCAGAAGTGACTTTTGCTTGATTCATTAATGCGGACACTGCGTGCGGACATCTTACGTTTACAGACTGTCCTAACACCATTCCTGATGAAGCCTGAAGCGCTAGATGCACTGCCTGTACTGCTCTGAGGCATGGGCCCATACCTTGAGCTACTATGTCAAGTTTACAAAAATAGTAATGAATTAGGCGTAAACTGCCCCCATGATCTTGCATTAGACATGCAGTCATGAAGCTTAAATGTTCATGGACATAAAGCACAAATGGTCTATCAGTTTGGGCAATTCCTAATGCTGGTGCTTGACATAGTGCTCTCTTCAAATCATTGAACGCTTTGAGGTGACATTCTTCCATACAAACAGTATCAGAATCTTTACATGGCCTTTCAACAAGTCATAGAGCGGCTGTGCAATTGAGGCATAGTCTTCAATCCAAGGTCTACAGTAACCTGCTGTTCCTAAAAATGATCGGGGTGTTTTAATGGTAGTAGGCGGGGGTATGGCTTTGACTGAAGCCGCTCGATCCTGTGTAATGGATCTATTTCCTGCACCAATTGTTTGACCCAGAAATGTGACTTGCTTTTTAGCAATTTGAGCTTTGTGAAAGCTGCATTTGTGTCCTTTCTTATGCAAATAGTCCAACAATGATGCCAATTCAGTTTGATGTACCTCGTGATCTGTTGAGGCAATCAAAATATCATCGACATATTGGATCATAGTGGACTGTTTTACCGGACATTCTGGGTCACACAAATCACGTCTGACAGCCTGATGGTATATGGTTGGGGAGTTTTGAAATCCCTGTGGCAAACGTGTCCACTGGTATTGCTCACATACCGCTTTTCCACCAAAGCATTTTAAGAGCCGGTTCGGAGCCGGTGCCTGCGCGCGAACCAGTTCTTTGTGTTTCGACAGCCAAAGAACCGGTTCTCGGCCAGGAAAACTGGTTCCAAAGCAGCACCAACTCTTTGCTGGACTAGAACCGTTCTTTTACCACGTCATGCTTACGGCGGGGGCTGGGGGCGGGGTTTAGAAGATTTTCTGACCATAATATAGGATCGCAAAGCCAGGAGAAACATTTGCAGAAACACGATGTAGTCCGCCATCGTAATTGTTATGCTTGAAGTTGGCACAAGCGTTTCTAGTTTTTTTTTTTATTGAAAACATTATGTAAGCAAAGAAGAAAACAGTCACAATATAGAACAAATAAATGGAAAGAAAAAAAAAGACACAAGACAGGGGTACATAGCTAATCAGAAAAGATTACATATCAAAGGAAAAGATTAAAAGACTTACATATTTCAATTGTTTTTAAAGCCTTCTTGGTACACGAGTTAGAGATAATCCCAAAGTAATGTTGTACTTGCAAGCGTTTCTAGCTAAGATGTATGGCAACGTACACAGTGACGTAACGACGTCGTTCGCTGGGCGCTCTAGTCAGTGGAAAAACAAACAGGTTCTGAGAAGGTTCGCAAGTTGAACCAACTCCGAACCAACTTTGAACCAGCACCAGTTCCGAACCAGTTCTTTTTTGGTGGAAAAGGGGTAACAGTCAACTGTGAAAGCTAACCATGGCTGGCTGTCAGAGTGCAACGGTACAGAAAAGAATCCATTAGACATATCAATTACTGAAAAAAATCTTACTCTCTAATGGTATGCCATTACAAATTGTGGAAGGATCTGCCACTAGAGGGGTGATTTTATCAATATTTTTATTGGCTACTCTGTAGTCTATTGTAAGTCTCAATGTCCCATTGGATTTCTTGATGGGCCATATGGGCGAGTTACAGGGACTATTGGTTTTAACTAGCACTCCCTGCATCAGCAACTTTTCTACAATAGGTTTGATCCCCTGTATAGCTTCCTTATTGATCGGATATTGTTTGGTGACCGGGGGTGGAGTCCCCGTCAATTTAATTGGTTCTACACCTGTCAACAAACCACAATCATCCTTGTCTTTAGCCCAAATTGGATGATTCTGTAAGAAAGCATACTCAGGAGGGATCACATTATTGGTAGAAACTTGTGCTGAGGAAATTTTAATGCTAGCAGATTCTGAGGACACGTCTAAAGTTAGATGTATTTGTCTCAGGAGATCCATGCCTAAAGTTGCACCTGTATTTAATGGAGCACATAACAATTTTGTAGTCAGAGTTTTCGGGCCAAATTGTACATCTATGGGCGGGGTTTCATACAAATCAGAATCTTCACCTATTATGCCAGTTAAAGAAAATTTGGTTTTCTTGTACGGAATGTCTAAACCTTTAGCCAATTTTGTAGGAATTATGGTAATTTCTGCACCTGTATCAAGCAAAAAATCAATTTCTTTCTCTTGTATGCTACCTTTCACAAAAATTCTTGTGTCATTATGATGGATTACAGGGGTAAGGTAGCTACTCACAGCCCCAACAATTAGTTTTTTTCCTGGTCTTTTTGTGCTCTTAAAAGAGCCTGAACAAGCTGTCCTAAAGTTTCAGAGGACACTTGCGGAACTGCTTCCGGGTTGTAAGCAGGCTGAGAAGGAGCAGAATTATGCATAGCATTTCTTTTTGTATCTTGCAATTTCTTCCTACACTCTTTCTCCCAATGTCCTAATCTTCCACAAAAGTGGCAGCTGGCTTCTTTTTTAGACCATCGGTTTTCTTGTGTTGCTGTGCTAAATGTAGCTGCTGCTGCTACTCTCACTTTGGCTTTAACATCAGCATCTCTTTCCCATGCAGCTAACCTGTCAACGTTACTTCTGAGAGTTCTGTTAGACCAAGTTAGATCTAGGAATGGCAAAGCTCTTCTGTATTCGGCTACAAGGCCATCTGACCAGATACGAATTAGTGGTCCTTTGTCATCGAGCACACTTTCAGAATCATCCACTATTCCACTGTAAGTTATGGCTGACTGACAAAACCTTTCAGTATATTCATTTACCGTTTCTTCTTTCTTTTGTACACAGCTAGTAACTCTAGACCAGTCTATTTTGGGTCCTAAGATAGTCTTTAGGATTTTCAAAACACCTTCTCTCATATCGCTTCTACTGGCATGTTGTAGTTCAGAAGTCACTGCAGATTCAAAACTGTTGAATTCAGAATCAGTTAAAATTTGTGACATTAACCGTGTGACTTCTGTTAACGACATGTCATATAGACGAATTTTGCTGATCAATGCCCTTCTAAATTCAGAAAACTGTTTACGTGGTGAGGGTAAACTCTCAGAGAGTCGTTCTATATCCTTAGGTCCAAGGGCTTTTGCGACAGTTTGTATTCGGACTACAGAAGGGTGGGTAGAAACACTTTCATTTTCCTCAATTCCCTGTGATCTTTTTCTAGCTTCACACACATAAACTGAATTTACAGGCTTATCAGTGACTGATTGGATGGCTACATCTGTTTCAAAGAACGCTCGTAAATCAGGGTAAATGTTATCAGGCTGACTTACTTCTTCCACATCAGTTTTTTCTGCATCTTTGTTGCGGTTCAATTTCTTGGTCAACGCGGAGACTCTAGCACGTAGCTCTTTGTTCTCTTTCTCTAGCTCTGAGTTATGCTGAGACTGTTCTGTAGCTTTTGCTAAAAGAAATTCTCTATGGCAACAAATTATGGCTTTCACATTGTTCTTGCGAATACTTGCTCCTAGTACTTTTTTACACTCTTCTACAGACCAAATCTTGTCTGGATGAATCTCATATTTCTGTGTTAGTTCTTGTCTAACTTTTTCAGTGACTATTAGATCCATCTGTTCTCCTAACAGTGTTTTAAATTCGCTATCTGACCACAAAGGAGTAGCAAGACCACCTTTTTCAGTTGTGGAGATTAGTCTAGCACTTTTCTTAATCATTTTGTGGATTTCTTTGTTACCACACAAACAAACACTAAACTTCTCTGATCACAGAGGGTACGCTTGTTAACACAAATCAACTATTGTTAAACTTCCTTGTTACCAACACATCACAAACTATTAGCACGTTACGCTAATCTTCCCTAAAAGAAAAATGCAAAGGATCTTTCACCTTCTTAACTTTTAGAGGATAAAACAAACAAAAACACTAAATCTTCTCTGATCAAAAGAGGCTACACTCGATAACACAGTTAACCTTCCTTGCCCAGAGCAAAGGGTAACACACAAAATATTAGCACGTTACGCTAATCTTCTCTAAAAGGAAATGCAAAGGATCTTTCACCTTCCTAACTTTTAGAGGATAAACACATCCCTGTTTGAACAGAGGTTCACCAATATTAACACGTAATGTTAACCTTCCCTAACTTTAGAGGATACCTTCTCTAGCAAAGTAGAGGCTATACTTTCATCTTTAAAATAAACTTTTAAAGGGTAACTTTGTTAGCCAGACACTGCAGCTGTCTGATAACTGTTCTCTGACGGCGCAGAGATTTGTACTGGTCTTCAGTGGTTCGTTGAATAGAGTGAAACTCACCAAATCGTTGTTTATACGGAAAGGATTCCGTCTGAAACTCAGTCAAAAAAAGTTTGTTCTTTGTTGAGCTTTGAAGTTTCAGGATTCAGTTCTGGAACTCAGTCTTTGTTGAGCGGAGATTTCAGTTCTGGAACTCAGTCTTTGTTGAGTGGAGATTTCAGTTCTGGATTCAGGTAAGATTCTCTCTGGAATGCAGTCAGATCTTTGAGCTTGAATTCCAATCTGGATTCAGGTGAAGTTAATTATATCTGGGTCACGGCACCATCGGTAGTGAACTTTTTCCTTGTAGAAAAGTTAGAAGCTCAGACCAGGAGACGGAGGAAGTTTTCCAAGCAGAAGTTCTTTTATTGCTTGTCGCTGCAGTCATACCAACATCGTCTAAATTAAAGTAACTTTACATGGTATATTATAGGCATTTTAAGAGGAGGGACTTCTGGAGGTGGAGACAAATTCAAACAAAGCATGCAAATGTAGTACGAACACACCCTACTCTGAGGGCATTACCAATCCAATGGAATCAGCATAACTATTCAAATGCTAATAGTGGCCAGGAACTCTGGTTCCAAGAGCCATCCCAGCGCCATTAAAGAAAGTCTCAATGATCAGACTCATTTAACTTACAATGGAGAAAACGTACTCGGTTACTAACGTAACCTCGGTTCTCTCTAGAGAGGGAACGAGTACTGCGTAATATCTTACGCTATGGGGAAAACCTCTTTTCCACGAGATATTGAAGCAAAAAATTATCCTTAATTTTGAATTAATGTAAAACGCTGTGCAGCAGCATGCAGATATAGGCAGGACGGCTCGCGCGCCTATTGGCTGCCCTGCGGCAAACAGCAGCAGCCTATCGAGAGAGGTGCTGCGTGACATAATCCTATGGGGGCATTTTCGCGCCCATTTCGTCACGTCCCGCCAGAAAAGGGCGCAATTTCGCCCTATAAATATAGCTCGATAAGGCTGGTACACTGGTTTTCATCGCCGAAGCGAACCAGAGCTGTGTATGCACGGCAAGATACGCAGTACTCGTTCCCTCTCTAGAGAGAACCGAGGTTACGTTAGTAACCGAGTACGTTCTCTTACGAGAGTATCTCTCGTACTGCGTAATATCTTACGCTATGGGGAACACAATGCAAAACGCCGTGCGTACTGGGATCCGACACCAAAGTCCCAAGGGCAGTAGCCCGGGGCTCATGTAGTGCATAATCACCATAGACTCACAGAGAGTCGGAGAAGAGAGGCTGCAAGCATCATTCCCCATGAAATAGCATCCTATAGGGGCTAGTTATGTTAATAGTGTTTCACACAGACAGGGTGAACGTGTTCAGCCTGAACTGGTTAAGATTACGGGTTATTCAACACCCATCGAGCCGTGTTATCGCTCAGTGAGCGATGCACAAGCAAAACTCAGCATCTGGGCCGGCACAGCGGGGCAGATAACACTGAATTCTATACCGACAGAATCTTGGCTTGTAAGGCGGGAACCTCTAGGTTATAAAACCTTATAAATGTAGACGGCGAGGCCCAGCCCGCAGCCGTACAGATATCTTGCAAGGTAACGCCACTATACCATGCCCACGACGAGGCCACGTCTCTCGTGGAGTGCGCTCTGACACCCAAAGGACACTGCAGGCCCTTAGAAGTGTAAGGCAGTGCTATGGCATCGACTATCCATCTGGATAGGCTCTGTTTTGATGCGGCCAGTCCCTTGGAACGTCCGTCAAACAAAACGAAAAGCTGCTCGGTCTGCCTGAAGGCAGACGAGCGGGACACATAAGCTCTCAGTGCCCTGACAGGGCAAAGGAGACTCGCATCCTCCTCCTCATCTTGAACCGAGAGAGCGCACAGGGAAATCACCTGGGCTCTGAACGGTGTGTTGAAGGATTTGGGCACGTACCCGTGCCTCGGTTTGAGTATGACTTTTGAGTCATTAGGCCCAAACTCCATACATGATGCGCTTACTGAAAGCGCTTGTAAGTCCCCTATGCGCTTCACTGAAGCGAGAGCCAAAAGAAACACCGTTTTGAAAGACAGATGCTTCATGTCTGACAAATGGATTGGCTCGAACGGGGCACCTTTCATGTCTTCCAAAACCGTAGAAAGGTCCCACACCGGGACTGAAGGAGGTCTAGGAGGGTTCAACCTCCGAGCTCCCTTGAGGAATCGCACGACTAGGTCGTTCTTCCCCAGTGACTGGCCAGACACAGGTTTTGTAAACGCTGCTATAGCCGCTACGTACACTTTGAGCATGGATCGGGTTCTGCCCTTATCCAGCAGCTCTTGAAGGAAGGAAAGCACTTCCGTGACCCCGCAGTCTACGGGTGAAAAGCCCTGAGCTTGACACCAGGCAGAGAACACAGACCATTTCTAGGAGTAGAGCCGTCTAGTAGACGGGGCCCTTGCCTGCGTGATCGTGTTTAGCACTCCCTCCGGGAGGATAGCGGGTACCCTTTGATGGCCCATGCGTGCAGGGACCATAACTGGGGGCGAGGATGCCAAATCGAGCCCTTGGCCTGGGAGAGGAGGTCTCTCCTCAATGGTATTGGCCACGGGGCAGTGCTGGTCAGCTGCATCAGGACTGGAAACCAAGCCTGGTTTGTCCAGAGCGGAGCCACAAGCAGCACTGGGCATCCATTTTCCCTGATCCGTTCCAGCACTTGAGGCAGGAGCGAAATGGGGGGGAAAGCATAGAGGGGACAGCGCGGCCAAACGTAGGCCAGCGCGTCCTTGCTCTTGGAGAAATATTTCGGACAGTGAGCGTTCTCGTTGGACGCGAACAGGTCCACCTGCGCTCTGCCGAATGTCTCCCACAGCAGTTGGATCGTCTGCGGTTGCAGCGACCATTCCCCTGCTGGGACATTGTCTCTGGACAGCCTGTCTGGTCCCAGATTCAGGTGACCAGGCACGTGCGCTGCTCTCAGTGAAAGCAGGTTGTGCTGAGCCCAGACCAGCAGGCACTCCGTCAGCCTGTAAAGGTTTCGGGACTTGATGCCGCCCTGACGATTTATGTACGCCACCACTGACATGTTGTCCGAACGGACCAAGACGTGGTGAACCCTTATCTGGGGACAGAAGCGCCGCAGCGCGTTGTCGACTGCCATCATTTCCAGACAGTTTATATGTAGGAGCTTTTCCCGTTCTGACCACTGGCCAAAGAACGGTCTGCCCTCGAGCAGCGCTCCCCATCCCGAGGTGGAGGCGTCCGTGGACACCACCTTCACGCTCGAGGGAGTCCCCAGACTCACACCTGACTGGTACCAGTCGGTTTTCTTCCAAGGCTCCAAAGCTGAGACGCATTTCAGACCAACCCGGAGGCGAAACAGACCAGGGGTCCACGCCCGGGGCGGAACCCGCGCTTTCAGCCATAGCTGCAGTGGGCGCATGCGAAGCAGCCCCAACTGGAGCACTGAAGCTGCTGAGGCCATGAGACCCAGCATTTTCTGAAACCTTTTGAGCTGGACAGTTGAGCCGCGGCGAAAAGATTTCGTGGCGCGCTGAATGTCCTGTGCGCGCTCTGGCGACAGATGCGCTGTCATAGATAGCGAGTTCAGCACTGTTCCCAGAAAAGATATTTTCTGGCTGGGAGACAGCGAGCTCTTCGCCCAATTGACAGTGAGACCCAGATTCTCGAGATGTTCGAGTAATGTGGCCCTGTGTTCTATGAGCTCTGATTGTGATCGAGCTAGAATCAGCCAATCGTCCAAGTAGTTCAAAATTCGCATGCCCTGAAGTCTCAGGGGTGCGAGAGCCGCGTCCATGCACTTCGTAAAAGTACGGGGTGCCAGGGACAGGCCGAACGGCAGGACTTTGTATTGGTATGCCTGGCCCTCGAAGGCGAATCTCAAGAATTGCTTGTGACGTAACGCTATTTGTATTTGAAAATAAGCGTCCTTTAGATCTATCGACATGAACCAGTCTCCTTGGCGCACTTGCGCGAGGATTTTCCTGGTTGTAATCATTCTGAACTGACGCTTCGTGAGCGTTCTGTTCAGCCGTCGCAGATCTAGAATGGGTCTGAGACCCCCGTCTTTTTTCGGTACCAGAAAATACCTGCTGGATAGACCCCCTTCGCTCTGAGCCTGAGATAAAGGTTCTATAGCCCCTTTGCTCAGTAGTTTCGCTATCTCGGCTCGAAGTAGGTGAGATACTTCATTTTTTACCGTTGTTTCGACTCGCGCCGCGCAACGGCGGGGGTGTCGAGCGAACTGCAGCGAATAGCATCTTTTTATAGTGTTCAGCACCCATTCTGATACCCCGGGAAGCTTTGCCCACGCATCTGCATGAAAAGCTACAGGTAGAATGAAATCTGGGCTCTGGCCGTGATATAGCGGCGGCCGGAGAGCTCCGGTGTGCTGAGAAATAGACACTGTGTTTATAGTGTGCGAGGCGGGGGGTGCGCTGATCACAGCGGGCAGCCTGACCGCGCTCGGCTTCTCTCTGACGGGATGTGGAGAGAAGGCGAGCGGGGCGAGCCCCGTGGGGTTCGGCATGTCTGTTAGGGAATGTGTGCGCGGGATAGCGGGCACACTCACTGCACTGAGAACACTGTCGGCTCGCGCCAACTGAAAATGTGTTGGTTTCGTTTTTACAGAAACCGTGGGACATGCTTCATGTAGTGTTTGTGGGCACTGTGTTGTGGGCACGTACACTACATTTATTGCACAATCGACATGAGTCGATTTTTTTTTTTTTTTGCTAGCCCTGTATTGTGGCGGGCTGTGTCTGCGTGTGGGAATGGGCACTGAGACGTGGGCATTCTTACAACACTCATAACACCATCGGCCGTGGCCGGAATTCCAGAAAATACACTCTTTTTGGGATTTATCTGGGTCGCCTTAAAGCTGGCGTTTGTGTGCAGGCAAGCGGGCTGTGGTACCAGCTTGTTTACTGCAAAATACACTGGAACAGTCACATTGTTTGGAACTGAACGAGCGAGAAGTTTCGGTAGAGTCTGGCCGCGGCGAGACTTAAACACCGTGGGCCTTAGCTGACTGTATGTGTGTTGGTTTCTTTTACAGAAAACGTGGCACATGCAGTGTGTAGTGTTTGTGGGCACTGGGTTGTGGGCACATTCACTATAATTAATGCACAATTGACATGAGTCGAACTCATTTGTGCGAGCCCTGCACTTTGGCGGGCTGTGTTTGTGTGTAGAAATGAACACTGGGCTGTGGCATTTTTAATACACTCATAACACCATCGGCTGTGGCCGGAATACCAGAAAATACACTGCTTACATGATTTTTCTGGGTCGCCGTGGAAACGGCATTTGTGTGCAGGCAAGCGGGCCATGGTCCCGGCTTGTTTACTGCAAAATACACTGGAACAGTCGCATTTTCTCGGAACTGAACGAGTGAAAAGTTTGGGTGTAAGTCTGGCTGCGGCGAGACTAAATTTTATCCGCTGCGAGAGCTGGGCTCGAACACGGGTCTCCCGTGCGAAGGCTTTAGGTTTCGCCACTGAGCCACAGGGGGAAACAACAAAAGCTTAAAATAGCCCGAGCGGATAAAGAGCGTCACAGTTTTGTGTGCGTCGGCGTTTGTTTGCAGGCGTGCGTGTAATACAACAGGCTCATTACTGCAATATTGACATTTTCAGCCGCTCAAACCAAGAGGAGCTGAGAAATGTTTGAGAAATGGAGATTGGCCCGGCCTCGGCGGGACTAAAAACACACTCTTTCCTCATTTCGCCGGTGACGCATGCCCACGGGGGGCGGGGTAGCTTTCTTATGACGTAAAGAAAGCTAGCCGCGGTTTTGAAGCTGGCCTTCTCTACAGATGCAGCTATCTCGTCGTCATTAATGGGGGAAGCGGCGACGCGCGGCAGCCGTTGTCCGTCAGCGAGCGACTCGAGTGAAGCTGGTGAAGCTGGCGGGCGAACCGGCGAGCTATCACGGGCTGGAGAAAGCTCGGGGCTATTTCGTCGACCTCAATGGAGGAAGCGGCGGCAGACGGCGGCCGCTGTCCGTCGGTGAGGGACTCGAGCGATGCCGGCGAACCGGCGAGCTTTGGCGGGCAGGAGAAGGCTCGGGAGCGCGCTGAGCACGGCGCTTTTTACGGTGCGGCGCTACAGCGGGCTGAAGTGCAGGCTCTGAGAAGGATGCCAGGCGAGTCCTCAGAGTCACCCTAGGCAGCAGCTCACAGTGAGGGCATCCGCCGTCGACGAGAGCGAGAGCCGCATGATCCTCACCCAGGCAGGAAACGCAGATAACATGACGGTCCCCGTCGCTGAGTGTGGCTCGGCACGAGCCGCAGGATCTTTGCATCTTGAAAAAGACGCAGCTCTTTTAGCAGAGAGAGACAGACAGTGAAAAAATGTGTGTCGCAGCGGCGAACACACACACACACAGTTTGAAAAGGATATAACGCCGGAAAGCGTAGCAGGTACGGCGGCTAAAGGCGGCGATGCCAGCGACTTCAGACTCAATGGCTCGTCCCGCTGTGTGCTTTTTCTCAGACGGCGTGGCTTCTCACTCCGGATCCAGCGATGCGTGATGCTTCGCTGAAGAGATGAAAATCAGTGTACCAGCCTTATCGAGCTATATTTATAGGGCGAAATTGCGCCCTTTTCTGGCGGGACGTGACGAAATGGGTGCGAAATGCCCCCATAGGATTATGTCACGCAGCACCTCTCTCGATAGGCTGCTGCTGTTTGCCGCAGGGAAGCCAATAGGCGCGCGAGCCGTCCTGCCTACATCTGCATGCTGCTGCACAGCGTTTTACATTAATTCAAAATTAAGGATAATTTTTTGCTTCAATATCTCGTGGAAAAGAGGTTTTCCCCATAGCGTAAGATATTACGCAGTACGAGAGATACTCTCGTAAGAGAACAGGATTTGCCAGATTCTCTTGCTGGAAACTGTTTCACAGCTGATATAATTTACCATCCTAACCTGAAATGCTAACTTCAACAAACAGAACTTTCTCAGTTTATATATGATAGTATTAGAAACTTAAATAAAACATTTAATAAATTTGTAATCCTTCAATACGTAACATCGGTTCTCTCTAGAAGAGGGAACGAGTATTGCGTAACCTGACCGTGCTGGCGCCACGAGCGATTTTCGCTTCAGTCGATGAAAACCAGTGTGCTGCCTACCGAGCCTGACTTTTATACGCTAAACCACACCCCTTTTGCCGGGCTGTGACGCGTAAAGGGGGCCCTCATTGGGCGTGACGTCACGCGCGAGGCTCAGTGGTAGGCTGCTGCAGTTGCCGCAGGGCAGCAAATGAGCACGCAAGACTGCCTGCTCTAGGTCTGCTAGCTGCTGCACTGCGTTGACAATAAATGGAAAAATTAGGATCATTTTTTGGCTTCAATATCTCGAGAAAAGATGACTTTACCCGTAGCGTAAGCAACTTAAGCAGTACTCGTTCCCTCTTCTAGAGAGAACCGAGGTTACGTATGTAACCGAGTACGTTTTTAAGGCCTCTCTGTATACAATCGAGCTCTCCTTCCATGAAATGCGAAATACCTCTAGTTTTGTTTTCTTCCAGTTGCGCTCCATTTTTCTGGCTGCTCTCTTAAGGGCCTGAGTGTGCTCGTTGTACCACGGCGTAGGACTATTTTGTTTGATCTTCTTTAAGCGCAACGGAGCAACTGTGTCTAAAGTGCTGGAAAAGAGATAGTTAAAAGTTTCTGTCGCAATATCGAGTTCTGCTAAGCTATCTGGGATGCTGAGATGGTGAAACTGATCAGAAAGATTATTAATAAAGCAATTTTTAGTGGCAGTTTACACAAGACTAGATAATGATCTGAGATGTCATCGCTCTGCTGCAGAATTTCAACAGCATCAACATTGATTGCATGTGATAATATTAAATCTAGAGTATGATTAAGACAATGAGTAGGTCCTGACACGTGTTGTTTAACTCCAATAGAGTTAAGAATGTCTTTAAATGCCAATCCCAATGCATATTTTTCATTATCTACATGTATATTAAAATCACCAACAATTAGGACTTTATCTGCAGCCAGTACTAACTCTGATAGAAGTCAGCAAATTCTTTGATAAAGTCTGTATGGTGCCCTGGCCTGTATACAGTAGCCAGCACAAATCTTAAGCATGATTTATCATTTGCACTATATAGTTACATTAAGCACCAACACTTCAAAAGAATTATATTTGAAACTAGACTTCTTAGTAATTTTGAAAATATTACTATAAATTACAGCAACACCTCCCCCTTTGCCTTTCAGACGAGGTTCATGTTTATAACAGTAATCTTGCGGGATGCACTCATTTAAAGTAATGTAATCGTTTGGTTTTAGCCAGGTTTCTGTCAAACACAGCACATCTAGGTTATAGTCTAATCATATCATTACAATAAGTGCTTTTGAGGTAAGGGATCGAATAGTCAGCAACCCAAGCTTTATCATTTGTTCATTTGTATTATTTCTATTTTTTATTTGTTGAACATCAATTAAATTTTTACCCTTAGATGGGTTTGGAAGTTTTTTGTATTTCCTAATTCGGGGAACAGACACAGTCTCTATATGATGATATCTAGGTGAAAGAGCCTCTATGTGATGGGATTTATCTGACCTTGGTGACGTGAGACAGGTGGCAGACGGTCGGTTTAGCCAGTTTGTCTGCTTCCTGACCCGAGCCCCAGATTGTCATGTTTGAGCTCTAAGACTATGTGCCATATTACTAGAGAGAAGAGCAGCACCATCCCAGGATGGATGAATACCATCTCTTTTCAACAGGTCAGGTCTGCCCCAAATTCTATGAATTCTATATTATTTGCGGACACCACTTTGACAACCAGCCATTGAGTGATGACAATCTGCTAACTATCTCATCACTCCTTCGAACAGGAAGGGGGCCAGAGCAAATTACAGTGCCTGACATCGTACTTGCGAGTTCACACACCACTTTAACATTAATTTTAGTGATCTCCGACTGGCGAAGTCGAACATCATTAGTGCCGACGTGAATAATAATCTTAGAGAATTTACGATTAGCATTAGCCAGCCCTTTTAAATTTGCTTTGATTTCAGGCGCTCTGGCTCCCGGCAAACATGTGACTATGGTGGCTGGTGTCTCTATTTCCACGTTCTGTGTAATAGAATCGCCAATAACTAGGGCACATTCAACAGGATTCTCAGTGGGTGTTTCACTGAGTGGGGAGAATCTGTTTGATGTTGTAATCAGAACGGAAGAGTGGTGTTTTGTCCCGCAACTACAGCGCCTCACCCTCACCCAATTGCCCTGCTGCATGGGCTCTACTTCAGCGGAACCGAACAATGTACAGTGTTCTCTAAGCTAGTCGCATCCAAAGCAGTATCTAAAGCCCTTGCACTCTTACAATTAATCTCAATTAAAGTTTGGATGCGTGTATCTAGTTCTGAAATCTTCTCCTATTTCAGGAGAAGGCTATGATAAACATGTTACATGAAGTGCAAGTCACAATAAGAGGAGAAGATGACATGACTCACCGTGTTTTTTGACTGATTCTACTTACCACAGCTTTGATGGATTTGTAAAAGGTGCGAGCGCGGAAGCTAAATAAATTAATAAAGAGCGCACGGATGGCACGCTAACAGGCTAGCGAATTAGTAGCTTGTTGTGCTAGCAACGATTTAGATTGAAGCTAGCGATGTCAGGTTAATATGTGATGTTGAGTAAGTTGTATTTAGCAGTATAAACAACAGGTAATGGTAGTAAATAATGATTCAAAACAGAAAGATATACGAAGCTACAGACACGAACCAACAGCAAGGCAGCAAGGCAGACAGGAGCAATCGAGCAGGATAGCAAACCAAAATGGAAAAATGGACAAAAGAAACGAACAAACAAACAAAAAGAAAAACTTTACTACTGTAATATATATTTTATATATATTTTATCGAGACAATTCAATTTCTGGGAGTAGGTGAATGGAACAAAAAGATAATGATAAAATAATGAATAAAATAAAAACAACACCTCACACATCTAAGCGGTGTGTTGTGACAGCTTCTGTCTGGAGAAGCACGCCTACATTACATATCTGGAGATCAAGTAGAACATTTCCTCTCAGACATCCTAACCATTTTTTTTCTTACTACACTAATAAAAAAAGGAGAAATTAAAAAAGTGTCAAGGCTGCGACACCAATGGGCAACGACCATTTGTACTAGGCATCTGTACTAGGCATGTTTACATGCTTTAATTTTCGTCAATCGGAATGACTCCAATCCAATTTCAGATTTTAAAAACGTTCTGTTTATATGAACTCTAAATGTTGTTTACATCTGCATTACAGAACAAAACTTCAGTGCCGCGTTCAGAACTGGAAAAAGCCACCGTGATCATAATGACATCAATGACACACATGAGAACATATCTAGCTTTTTGAGCAAGTTTGTAGACAGTAATTACATATAAAGTGTTCCTTTTGGGACAGGGCCAAGGAAAGTCTGTTCACTCGGTGGCCATCCCAGACAGCAACATAGTGTCAGCCCAGATTCGGCCCACATCTGGTACACGTTGAATCCACATGTACTAGATGTGGGCCTGATCTGGGCCGACACTATGTTGCTGTCTGGGATATTTGCAACGCCTCCGAGCAGCTATTTCGGGCATCCAAGACCAAGTTCTATCTATTTGAATGGGGAATCCTGAAATCTCAAAAAACTGCTTGACAAACTTGCAATTAAATAACATATTTCAAATCAGCAACAAAATATGACATGAACTGTGGCATAAATGTTGTTTCTTATGCTCAAATAGCGTTGAAAAACTTTTCTGGCGAGATCCGACAATGCGCATGTGCAGTCATAAGGCGCAAGTCTCTACTGGCGTTTCTAACAGCAGCTGCAGTGATGCAATGACTTTACCAATCAGCGGTTAACTCTTTTATATAAAAGGCGTATTCTGCGCATTGCAGTTTCTCCTCATTCACTTTCATTGTATCGAAAAGTGACCAGGACATTCCTAAAAAATGCATTTTTTTTGTATCCAACAGTTGCAAAAAGAAGAACACATGGCTTTGGATCGACACAATGGTGAGTACCCTAAATAATAACAGAACTGTCATTTTTGATGGATTAAAGACTTCTCTAGGTGACAGATATGTGTATTTTGCTGTGGGCTATAGACTGATTTAAATGTCACGTGCCACACCATCCTTTTCTGATTCAATTCTAGGGAACATTTCAAGGTTATAATCCTTCAGTGTGGTCTATCACTATGGATAGACAGAGATAGCACACTATACAGCTAGCTAGTTCTTTCACAGGTAAACAACCCGAGTGGGAACCATGTTGTCTTTGAGGCTTTTTTTCCCACTCGTGTGCATGTTTTATGATTTTACTCTAAGGATCAAGGGTCAAGTGTGGTTCCAGCATTGAGCGTTGGATCACTGTTGAGCTGGTCTCTGGTCCTCCCACGTGTTTACCATTTGTGGCTGGTTGTTTGCTTTTAATGATTTATATTACCTCCAAGCCCTTCACCAGGCTTCAGGCTGAGGTATTGATCTAGGGGTGATTTACTTTTCTGGTTTGTACAACCTTAGAGTTCCCAGGGGTTGAGCACTGCACAGTTTGCAGTGGCTCTCAACACACACATTAGCTCTGTGATCCAACCTAATTTATGATCTAGATCAAGGGTGCTCAACCCAGGTCCTGGAGATCTTCTTTCCTGCAGAGCTAAGGTTTAACCTGCCTCTATTAAAGAAAACCCAAAGACCTCGATTAGCTCATGTGTGTTTAAATAGATATGGGTCTAAACTCTAGTAAGCAGGCAATTAGAGCAAATTGAGCATCCCTGATGTAGCTACACATTAAATGTCTTGGATTTTTTTTCTATCAGCTTAATATGCTGGGATAATGATAAGCAAAGGTGTGTTCACATTAATGAAATGCATAAGGGACCGCTCACACAGAAGTTTCTTTCAAAGCAAGCAGCTTTTTGTTGGTCGAAATTAATACGTGTGGAGATCCTTGTGTCCTTGTGTGAAACTCCCAATCATATGGATTCCTATTGAACTGTATTTCACCCACACAAATTTGTGACATCAGTAAATGTGACTGCACATTAAAACATTTAGGGCCGGTTTCCTGGACAGGGTTTAAGTCTAGTCCCAGACTAAAATGCATGTTTGAGCTGTCTTAACTTAAAACAGCTTGCACTGACATATCTTAAAATATATAATTTCCATTGTTTTGTCTCAAGATGCACACCAGTAATGTTTTTTTGTAAGGTATATTTGTAAAAACTACTTAAAAGTCCTAATATAACTAAGGTCTAGTCCGGGCTTAATATAAACCTTGCACAGAAAACCGACCCAAAGTGTTTTGACTATTTCTGAAAACTGTTTCTGTTGCAATCAAAACATTATTCTGTTTGTTTGAGCCATCCATACAGAGTATGTGATTGGAGAGGATCGAGTTCCGATTTTTTTTTCGGAAGTGTAAAAGGTTTTTATTTATTTTTTATTTTCCAAAATTGCAGTCATGTAATTGTGAAATATTATCAGAAAGAAAGCAATCAAAATATAAAGTTTTAGTTTAGAATGCACCGATGTGAAAATGCACGCTGAAGCTGAAGAGCTAAATGACCACAGGGAAACTGAAGCGGGTTAATTAACTCACCGAAACCTGCATTTAATCATATAATTTATGCAACATAAACATAATATTACAACTTATATCTGCACAAAATGGCATGAATGCACAAGTGATCTTGAACTAACTTACGTGCTAGTCAGAATAACTTGCTAAAACACAGGCGAACAAAGAATTCACAACATTCTTTTACAGTAGTGTTCTCATTATTATTTCATGTAGCCTATAATGACAGATTTGCACTGCATGTTGCACTTAACAGTGTTTTCCTTTTCAAAGTAATTCCAATCATATTTCAAGCAATTCAAAACCATGATCATGGCCAACAGTGCACATCTGAAGTGTCTCAGCTGAAGTAAAAAACACATTATCTATCAGCTTTAATATATCAGCCTAATTTACTTAATAACGATAACGATAACATTAAAAATGAACTTATATCAGCCGATACCGATATGTTGGCCGATATATCGTGCATCCCTTTTTTTTGTGAAGATTAATGATAAAAAATGCAGGTATAACCAAATATTCAAAGTGGATTTGTTTGTTGACCAAAGGCAGACTGAGTGTTTGTGAAACCGGTTTGAAAACCGTTATTGGGATGGTTCATGAAATGTGAGCAGAGAAAAAAATATTCAGTGTAAAATTGCACATAAAACCTGTGAAACTATAAAATGTTGCATTCAATTCAATGGAAAATTACACCAAAATTTCCTCTGATTGTGTTTCATGAATAAGCCCCATTACTTTTGCAAATTACACGCTTTAAAATGTGTAGCTGTGCATGGATCATCAAAATGAGAAGAGGCCAGTTTCAGGGAACGTGAAAACAATGCCTAAAACGAGATACGCCAAGCAATCAGACTGCTATTGGATTCATTGTGCTGGAGATATAGCATTGTGAGTGATAATTGTGTGTGATGTGTGGGTTATTCTATTCTAGAGAAAAAAAATGAAAAGTGAAACATTGCCATGTGGGTGTTTAAAGAGAAGTCTCCTGTGGAGTGCACAGGAGGCTTAGGAAGGCTACAGCCAGAGTGAGAAGCCAATGGCTAGGAAAAGGCTAAACAGAATAAATAGATGCCAAATCTGCCATTTAACAATTTTCACACAGGCAATTAAATGTGGCTATTTTGTATGTAATGTGGTATGCAGTTGCAATGAAAAATGTGACAGTTCTAGCTATGAATAGTGCACACTGATAAAACGAATAGGCATATGGTGCAATTTCTCCATTGAAGACGAGACAGAACCCCATTAACACCAAGCATTTTCTTTGTCAAAACAAAATTGCTTAGCATTGCTGGCTTCAATTGGCACCAATCATCTTTTCATTCTGACAATCAGCCATCTGCCTACATTACCCTTACTATTTAGCTTCCTCACAGCGTTCCTTCCCTCTGTCTTGTCTTAATTCATTCTTACCATCCATCAGATTTGCAGTGTAGAGTTGTATAAATACAAGCTAATTGTCAGTGACAAGCCTTTCCACCTGCGCTATGTTTGATTTCATGGCACGACTGGAGCTTTTTTCCGGCTCTCGTTCTCTTAAATTATTTATGCCTCACAAATCTGCATGAAAATGGTTTTATATTTTGTATGGAATAATTGTTTTAAACTATATGGTAATTGTTAAAGAGCCTCATGCACATCATGGAGTTTTTACAATTAAGAGGGTCACAGTGATTTATTGTTTCTCTTGACCTTAATCGTCATGTTTTAGCTTAGTTTATCTTAGGGTTGCCTGAAATGTTGGTAAAATGGAACAAAAATCAATACTTAACTGTTCATGCTCATTTCCCTTATTATTCCCCCTATTCTATTATTAGATTACATTTGCCTTTATCTAACACTCACATCAAGTTAATTTTTAAAACCATTAAAAATGTAACACCATTAAGTGTAATATTTAGCAAATCTCAAAATAAATGTCCATTTTTTATATTGTGCAATATGATGTTGTGATGCCTAAATTTTTATTTATTTAGACAAAATAAAATCAACTTTTAATATTGCCCAATTGGTTATCAGCTGTAACTGGAAAATGAGGCTTATCGAAATAAATTATAATCGGTAGGTGTGGTTGTCAAAGGCATGGTAGTTGATTTGTTCCAGAATTTTTATTTTGGTATGCTTGTTGAAAGTCTCTTCACATCCTGATAGCAATCACGAAGTTAAATGGTCTAAATGAATTGATATGCATATATCACTTGTGGAAGGTTTAGGACCATTCGAATGCAATGAGATGATATCCTACCTGCCTGTCAGCGTATGTATTTCCGTACCTCCGAGCACCTGCTCGCGCACACATCACACATCATCAGCTCGTTCAATGCTATGCAGAGTTAGACAGACGTCAGTCACCGAGCACCACAAACAAAACAGCAGCAACCTTTTACAGTTCCTCCTGAACCAAAACAACAAGCTTATGCAGCCTGTGCCCATGCCATAACTACTGTCATTTGTAAGAGATGGAAACCCGTGATGTTATACTCGGAGTGGTTCAAGACTCGAATTTATGGGTTTCAATGGTAACACTATCGGCGGCGAAATGAATCTGCAGCAGTCCGGTCAGTGCTCTTTAAGTTGTTTAAGTTCATTATTATTGTAATGTTATGTGCTTTAGGACATGAGGATTGTGGCGAGCAGGACGAGGCAGAGGGCCATGAGAGAACGGCGCGAGGCCGGTGGCGAGATTGACAATGAGCGACACCTGAGTGACGCACCGGTCTTGTATCTCTCACTGGGAGAAGGAGAAGCGACGACAGTGAAGATCGAGAGAGGAACAGGCCTGGACTTATGATGTGTTTTATGTTTTATTATATGTGACAGCAGTCATCCGTATATGTGACAGCAGTCATCCGTGGGGGGCTGCTGTCTTTTACTTTCATTTTAAATTTTATTCTTAAATTGTGTGTTGAACGTTCGCCGGCTCCCGCCTCCTCCTTCCCAAAACATCTAACTTAGTTACAAGGATGTTTAAAGCCGTCTCTTGTGATGCTTTTGTTTGCTCCTTGCTGTATGCGTTCATGTTTTTTGGAGGAGGCGTAGCTTTGGTGATGCTCTGAAGGAAGTTGTGGTAATTGTGGTTAAACTAGATTACACAACATTATAAATTTGTTATGTCCCATTTACTCGGATTCTAGTCTTTGTTACTTGGTAGACTAAAGAAAGGATTTGGTTTTGCGCTTGTCTGATGAGATCCAAGCATCTGTCCTGTCGATGTTGTATCGATCTATCTAATTTTCAGTCTTCCTCTGCACCTTGTGCAACCGTACCCGCAACCGTAGTTGACAAAATTATAAAAACTAGTCTTATCTTCTTCTGCAATCTGATGTCTTTGCTTTTGAATATTTTGAGATTTCATAGCCGTCTTGCCCAGGGCCAAATGACTATTTCTTGAATACTAGTCGAATCAGTGGTCACAAAGTCACCTAAACGGCTCATACTCAAAACAATCTCAAATTCTTCTATATCAGTTGACATGATCTTGGTTTTCTTCATATTTAGTTCTAGTCCCATCCTACAACTTTATTCTCTGACTTTCCTCAGCAGATATTCCATATCTTCCTTTGTTTCTGTCATCTGTGTTGTATTGTCAGCATATCTCAGATTGTTTATCGGCCTTCCACCTAGTCGTATTCCAATGTTATCCTCCTCTAGAGTGGCTTTTCGGAAAATGGCTTTGTCGTACAGATTGAACAGGTATAGTGATAATATACAGCACAGTCATACACTTTTTTGAACAGTAAACCAGCTTGTGTCCCCGTATTCCGTTAGAACTGTAGCTTTTTGACCTGTCATAAAAAATTCTTGTTAGCTAAACGACGATATTCCTATTTTTCACAATTGACAGTCAAATATTTAGCTATCAGCCATAACATGAAAATAATTATTGGATTATTGTAGCAGGCAGGATTTTAATATCACTACATCCCTAATTTCTGTTGGTCTAAATATTGGTGTAATTGATCTAAAATCCTTAATTTTTTTTAATACAATTGTGTCATGTCATTTCAAGTTAACGGACACGTCTTGTTGTGTTTAGAACACTGAGGAGCGAGTTGCCTATATATGTCCATCCCCCCCATGTCATCCATAGTGTCGGATTGAGGGTGAACCTGCGAGAGAAGGAAAGTCACCAGTCAAGGTGTTGCTAGGAGACAGTCTATTTATTGGAGCCCTTTGGTCTATCTCAGTTTAGCTTTGATAAGTGACAAGCAATAACATCACACACTGTCAAGAGAGCTGGCTATAAAACATTAAATGCTCTTTCACAAAAAGACTTAAGTTGGACCGTGTGTGTTTGTGCTTCTGAAGTAAATGGTGGTTTTACCTTGAAGATTTCCCTTGAAGTCTTCTTCTATAGTTTGCTTTGTAGATTGTTACATACTCTTCATTTTGGATGGTCTCAAACTCTGCGTGTTTATCCATGGATGATGGATGTCTTTAATACTTTCGAATGTCTCTTACTTTTGCTGAAAGCTCCGGTAAAGGACAAACCTCTGGCACTCCCTGCGAGGGACACACGTAAAAACACTCATAAACAGACCTTGTGACTCACCTTGCATCCGTCTGTTTCTGTGCTTACTTGTATATAGTGTCTTATAAATAAATCGAATGGCTTCACAGTGCAAAAAGACAATGCTGGTTGTGCTTATTTGTTGCGTTTGTTTTCTATATGGCAATTTTTCATTTTTGTGCAGTCTTGTGTGTTGGTGTACACACTCTGTGTCTGTGCAGCGGTATCTGGTGATTTATGGCCTGCCTCACAATTACTCATAACGTTTGTTGACCAGCTCTGCAAAAAGCTCTTTACACATCATGGCCAACAAGGAAAAGACACTATATATTCTGTTTTAATATCTATTTTATTTGTTTTTGTAGTGCAACTGCACAACTAATATTGATACTGAATTTTAAATGAAATGTGTTTAATAAGGTCATTGTTGTTTTAGATGTTATTTGGGACCAGGGGCCTATACCATGAAGCTGGTTTAGGTGGCTAGCCCGATATGTTTGTTTAGTTTGTGCCAACCCTGGGTTTTAGGCACCATGAAAGTGGTTTGGCTTTTAGCAGTGTTCATCGCCATAGTAATTTACGCTCCACGGCTAACCTGGTCCGGGGCAGGTTATGTTCCAGGTAAGAGGTTGCAAACCGAACTTGGACCAATCAGCTGTGAGCAAAGTGACACATGTCTGATGCGATAAAGTCACTCCACCTGTTTCCACTCCAAATTAAAGATCACTACACAGCAAATGATTTTTAAAGGCAAAATAGTCCGGCTTTTAGTAATGCTTATTTAGAATAATAATTTTGTATGATTTAGATATTATTTATGTAATTATTGTACCCTTAATCGATCACACGTACAATTTTAGTTTATCAATTATTATTACGCACAGTTTAATTGAATAAATATATAAAGGTAATATAAATACGCTTTAGAATCAATAGATAAAGCTATAAAATGACTACACGTGAGCTTAAATGTAAAATTTTAAATGTAAAATTACCTTTATCAAATGTATAAACTTCACAACTTTTACTTGCACTGATATAGCTAGACTTTTTATTTTAGTTGTCCACTTTCATAGACAGCTATTTTCTTCTTGCTGTGTAAATTTGTTTAAATTCTTTATATTTTTCAATCACGTAATATTCTGGAGTGAATCGCGCTGCTTCTCTCGCGAGAAATGAATCTCAGTTTCACTCTTCTCAGCATGTGATTGGTTGTTTGCTACTGATGTCACACCTAAACTCCTAAACTCAGGATCAAAGCCTGAGTTGACAGAAAGTTGATGAACAGAATCATGATACCAACAAAGCTTGGTTGGATTGGTTTGGTTTTGTCAACTCAAAACTAATCCTGCAACCCTGAGTTTGTTCAACTACCATCATGGTACAGGCCCCTGGTATTGCTGTGTTAAGGGTTTGATGTAAATGCGTCCCACATGGACATGAATTGGATGAAGTGGATTTTTAGGGAGAGGTGTGCTCTTACTTTTCTAGAAAAGTGGTTTTGGCTAGTGGACAATAAAATGGGTGAAAGAAATCCCAAAGATGTATATTAGAAGGATTCGAGGCATATCTAGAGATCAGAAGAGACTTGCGGTTGGGCTTTTGACCTGAGCAACAACATAATAATTCCCTAGTGTTTGGGTAGCAAGGCCATATGGAAATTTTATGATATGGAAATTCTGGCTGATACTGATTACCGTTTTTTTTTTTATATATATTTGGAGGCCGATAACCATGGCAATGGACGTTGGTAGGTTTATTTATATCCCAGCCACTGCACTGGCCATTATAATTAATCGAAGGTGACGTATATGTGTTATCCAATCATTAATGACAAGGAAATACCATTATACTTGAGAGCGGCACGTATGAGGTGTTTCTGGGTGTTTCTCCCTCATCTCTGCTTCGAGGTCTTGATTGTGGCATTTCTTTAAGGTTTAGAATCCAGTATTCCTGCAATTCTCTATTCTTTTATGAATTTAATAAAGAACTCTGTCTAGTATTCCTGGGGTCTAGACTGGTGTAAGCAGATTGGTGCAGACTCCAGGGCAATGCCGGACTAGCAGGTGACCAGGGCGGAGACGACCCTTCAGGCGGCCATGGCAGAGACGGCAGCTCAGGGGACCAGGACAAAGCCGGCATTGAGGGTACATTGCCACTGTTGCCTTTTTCGCCTTTCTTCGCCTTTGTCACCATTGGCTCTTGGCTTGCTTAGTTGGGGACATTTAATTTTATATTTAACAATATTATTACAACATTATTTGAAAGCCCTTGAAAGCCTCCCATAACTCACTGCCCGGACTCATCATCACTCATTGTTTTCACCTGTGTCTCATCTTCTTGTTTGCTCACCCTATATAAGCCTGGTTCTTTCTGTCATTCCCTGCAAAGTCTTGTTTAGTGTCACACTGCAATTCCAAGCATTTTCCTGGTTTTCTTTATCTTGGTTTTCGATCTTTTGTCCGGTTTTCTTGGTTTCCTCAGTTTTTGCCTGTGCCCCTTTAATCCTGTTATTGTTTGGACTGATCACCCGTTGTTTATGACCTTTGCCTGTTTTCGACTACGAATGTGGATTACCCTTTTAATAAAACTGCATTTGGATCCTCAACCTTCATGTCTCAGAGCAGTTTGTGACAATAGTTTAATAACTGATTTATGATAATAAAACAAATATTGTGTAATTTTCTTACAATAAACATTAAATGAATATCAAGATTAAGTAGAAAAAAATTACAGAAAAGAAGAGTGGCTAAATGGCTATAATTTATCATAACATATGTATATTTATACATTTTAATTTTTGTTATTATATTTTTGTAACTGCATCTGTTTTACTTAGAGAAACATCTGAATTCTTATGTTTTCTTCTGGTGCATTGACAAGAGTGAAAATGAGAGGGACCAGTTTTAAAATACAGGTGGGATTGGATGCATAAGTTGTTTGGCTGAGTATTCATGTTTACCAGTCAGATGATTGCTGTGCTGAGCCGAGTGACTGAGTTTGATTGGATCTCATGGTGTGGTCTGACACACCTTGGCATCTGTCCCTCTCATTCCCTCTTCCCATCAGTCATCCTCTCCAGAATATCTCTCAGTCTCGGGCCATACCAAAGCTGTCAGACAGAGATACTGCTCAGTTATGATAAAACCATGACAGAGGGAAAGAGAAGAGGTAGCTAGTGTCATCTACAGATCTCACTCCCACAGGAGTGCACTTTTCTATTTGTATTCAGACAACAGATGGCAACTTGCTAAACTGTCCTCAGCTTCAGCACACATATGTTTCATGTGCTCTGATATTGAGACTGGTATAAAATATCTCTCAAATGTACATGTGTAGTTAATAGGGATGAACAATATATTGAGTTACGTTTCATGCTGACTTTCTATACACATAACCGACTGATTTATGTGAACTTTGTGTGTATTTGACAGGTTAAGCACAATATGATGTGAAAGAGAACTTTGTTTAGTGATCACAAGTGCCGTGTGACAGCCAGCTTTTTTGCGTACGCTTGTGTAAACTCAGGAAACTGCATATCAGAAGTTTAAACTGATAAAATAATAAAATTGCATGATGATGAAGAACTGCAATTTCACATGAGCGTAACCGCGATAGAGATGATAATCAAAAACAAACAGATGTTCTGTTTGTTGCTGGCAGAGTATCTGAGGCACGAGCTGTAACATCATGATAGAATAAATAATTTGTGTGGAAATTTGAGCTGAAAAATGAGACGCATTCGGAGACACCGGAGACTGAAAAAAAGGGGCATAATTGGTTCCCTTTAATGGTTATCAGCCATAACATGAAAATGATGGTTGGCTTATCAATATCTGGCAAAATGTGATAATAGGTAATTGTGGTAGTTAATTGTTGTTAAACTGGATTGCATATAATTGGGGAGGAAGACAAACTTTTTTTTACTGAATTTGCCCCTCAGTTTTTATGACTTGAGTAGACTATATTAAATACACTATACTATTTGTCACACTGCAGGACTTTATTAATTCACAAGGAAAAAAATTGGGGCAAATTTTTGGGCTAGATCATGAGTGTGATACAAATAATGTAGCCCGACTACGCCACCCAATTGAAGAGCTGGGACTCTATTAAATATAACTTTCTTTTACTTGCAAGTTCTTTTAGTTTGGTGGGAGCAACACAACAGAATTACCCAAACAATTTCAGTATAAAAGTTTATTTATTACAATCTCTGATTACAATGATAAAAAGAAAGGGCGTGCCGTGCACTCACGCACTCTCTCTCAAAACTTAAAAGCTGGACATTGGAAAAACACATTCACAAATCCACTGGAAGTCCGTAGTTAGGCACCCACAGTCCGTAAGCGGTTCCTCCAACACAAGTCCGTCTCGCACCGAACAATGGCGTCTACACCGCAAGCCACCTGTCAATCACTCGTGCGCATCAACACAACCCAAACAGAGAAAGAGCCACCAGTATCTCCACAGTAGATAAACACAACACCACACTAGAAAAACTATTAATCATGCCACACTCAATTAGATCACTGCAATTCGTGAATATGCATAAACGATATAGATAACGGTATGACTACAGTAGACAGACTGGAACTCTCCAATTTAGGTGAGACGTAGATCTTAACTTCGGACGAGGCAAGGCACACAATTTAACAGAGCATCACTCACCAATAAACTGGGAGTAGACGAATCTAGCTCCCAGTCTTGTTGGACAATGCTCCACAACACCACAGCCCAGGACAGATGAAGCAGGGCTCCGGGCAACACAGTGGAGAGCAGCAGCGATCTGTAGCGCAGCAGAGGGCGGCAACAATCCAGCGCAGTTGAGAACAGCAGCAATCCCTGCACAGAAGAGAACGACAACAATCCCAGCACAGCAGAGAACGGCAGCAGTCCCAGCACAGAAGAGAACGACAACAATCCCAGCACAGCAGAGAACGCCAGCAGTCCCAGAACAGAAGAGAAAGGACGAAGATACCAGCAGCCACCGGGTTAACAGCAGGACCGTCACTTCAACGAAACTTCAGCTTCAACACGAGCAGACAATGATCCATGCAATGGTCGGGGCAAAGAAATAAAAAAAACAATCGCGACTACCGTCCAATAATAAAATGTGGAGAACAAAACTGCACAGTGAGATTCACGGGTCACAGGCACACTGTTTTCCTTCGCTTGTTTTAAACCGTCTGTGATTTGACATGGCAATTACCAACAGCTGTCCATCTGCTAATCAGCTGTGATCCAGGCTTCCCAAAAAATACAGGGCGTTACCCCACACTCTAATTCATCAAGTGTCAAGTGTCACCAAGATAAAACGTGCATAATAAACAAAATCACAAAGGAACACCAAATCAAAAAGAAAACAAACGGTGCCAAATACACATATAAAATAAAATAGACCATAGTCTCTCCATATGACATAAGTACCCAAATGCAGCTCAGTCTCTTGTCCGTTTGTAGCCAGTTTATGACCTAAAGGCACAAGACATGTTATTTAGTTTGAGTTTATTGCTTGCACACCTGATTTAAGCACTTATTAAGCTCTTCTTTGGCTCAATTAGATTTAGTTGGCTGGGAAAACAAAACCTGTCCATGGGTCTCCAGAGTTGCTCTGAGAAACAAACCAATTGTTTGTAATCACTGTTGAGAATGTTTCCCTGGGGATGTTTTTGACCATCTATAGAGTTTAACCTGACACAGTGGGAGCTGTTTTGCACTATGATGTCTATTGTAATCCAGTAGAGAGAGAAGAGCTTTATTTATCTTGTTTCAGAGGTGGAGGAGTTAGTCTCATGAGGAAATAAAGAGTAGTTTGCCTTAGTAAGCATGCTTTAATGTTCAAAACTGTCTTATTAGTGACAAGCTAATAAGACCTGCACAAAGTACACATGTAAAATGATGTAGGCTAGGCATCCATTTTGTTTGTTTGTGGTTTGTGCTAATGCCCACCACCGAGCCAATGTGTCAGTGAGTCATTTGCTCATGCTGATGTCTTTTTGGAGGAAGAGTGGTGAGTAATGTCTCAGATGATTTTTACATCTAAGACATCACTTAATGTAGATGACCTTTATCATCATCTAACGCTCACTTAGGGTGTGTTCAACAATGTTTATGACGTATAGGGGAGCGCGGGGCACAACCTAAAGCGGGGTTAAATGTAACACGGACCTTTTACATAGTTAGTCAGGATCAAGCAGGTTGTGTGTCCGCTCTTTTTCTCTCGCTGCCAGAAGACGTTCTCCCGCAAATTGTGGAAAGTTTTTATAAGATGTTGTGAAGATACTGGACAAAGAGTGTTTTGACACCATGCAAGTAAATTTTTTCATCATACTTTTTTTCCGGTTTCTGGGTTGGGTGTGTACGTCACCAAATCTAACTTTATATTACCTTAGTCACTGTCTTGTTGGCTAAAACATAGCACCATTTTGAAACATATCAGCAGCTCCTAGCAACTGTTAGCTAGGCTTACGCTAAATATGCAAATTATGGTAAAACGAAGTGATACTTTTAAATATTAAATTAAAATCGCCAGTAGGTGGCGGTAAGTCAATATCTTTATGAGTGAGTCATCGAGTCCTTCATTCATTCAGTTAAGGCGAGCATACAGTGTGCGATGTCTGTGCGATTTCAGCAAGGTACCTACTCACACTGAACGAGTAAATCGCATGCGATGTAAAGCCAAAGCTCGGGATTTATATGCTCACACTATACGGTCCGAACGTCAAGCTGCGACTTGACTGCTCACACTAGACGAGTGAAATATGTGCGATAAACCCCCGTGCTGGGTTGCGCCTACGATATCGTGTAGGCTATCCAGAGATATTGTCAAAACAAGCATCAGCTATCAATTTCAAGATGATTTAGCACTTCCAATTTATGTATTAAATTATTATTAGTATTATTGTATTAGGGAAGGCTAATTTTATTATTAAATTGATCTGCTATTATAATTAATTTGCCACGCAATAATTTCACAGCACACCACCGCAATGCACTGTGAGGATAATAAAATATTACATAGAAGCTTACTCCTCGAGGAATAATAAAATAATAATAATATAATTATATGCCTATAATTCATTGTAATCAACCTAAATGTTTTAGACAATTTTCAATGAGGATCCTCATTGAAAATTGACTAAAATATTTAGGTCGATTACAATGAATTATAGGCATATAATTATATTAACAGTCTATAATATGTCCGAACACTGCAATAATTAGTCATCAATGAAAATTAAAAACAGGTTTATTTCAAAAACATTGTTTAACAAATGAATAAAAGAGGCACGGTGCTACATCGCAGCTTGGAAGACGTGGGTAATAACTGGACAAACTGGAGGTAAGCAACAGTAATTTGAGGTAAGCAACAGTAATTTGTAGCTACTAGCTAGTTTGAACCACAGAACTTAAAGAGTTCCCTCTGTTCGTTTTTTTTTTTTTGTTTCTGCAGATTGAAATGGTTAAAATCTGTTTTCGCGCAGGCGCAGTAAGGGAAAAAAACACAGAGTTTAGGGCAATCGGTTCGTAGCTCTGCTTCAACTGTGCGATATAGTCACGAGGAGCGACCAAAATTTCTGACATGCCAGAAATTCATCCGACCATCCGATTGCCGATCGGGAGAGGTTAATCGCCTCTCGTTTCCCCTTGTATACTGCACGAACACTGCACGACAAACGACGCGCGACAAAGCTGAAAATCGGCCCGACCCGAAAAAGAGTCGCACGAGTCAGAATTCGGCTCAAAATTGGACGAAATTCGCACAGTGTATGCCCGCCTTAACGAAACAAGTGACTGTATTTATGAACAGATCATTGAATCTCACGAATCGTTCAAACCCACAGATTAATTCACGAATCACAGTAGCGGTTGCAGTAGTGTTTCTTTGCAAATTAGAACAATAAGCCTACTGACAATGCTGTTTTAAATGTAGTAGGCCTAAATCACTTGATGTTACCACTTTGTTAGTTGAACTGTTGTATAAAATCAATGTCACATTTGAAATCGTGTGGATATTCAGGAAATTTCAGGGCATTCTTGCTCGTATAATAGCCTATGATCAACGTTAAAAACACTGCTGGATATCAGCCTGCATTTTGATCGCAGATTTAGTCGCACAAACAGCGCAAGCGGCTCGTGACAGAACACAGACCGACTGAATGACACTTTAATTTAAGTAGAAAATCTCAAATGAAGATCACGGAACTCCAGGTTACTTGTCTTGTCTTTTCAGATCATCTGCGCTTCTTCAGGAGTGTAGAGCGCGCTCAAGCGCAAGCTCATGGTTGCCAGATACTATTGGAAAGACCGGGTAGAAAAGCTCTGACTGGGGTTTAAAGGGGAACTTGGCAACTCTAGCCATTTCTTCGCTGATTTTCACTTTTGTTTTCGCATATTGTCTCAACGAGCTTCCCCTACAGCTGTGGGGCGTATATTTCACAACACTGTCGTAAAAAAACTCACTTGCGGCACCCTCCTCCCCCTTTCTACCGCTGCTCATGTGCATTTGTTATTATCGGAGCCGGCCAACTTTATCACGTGGAGCTATGTCTACCGAGGTGGGTAATACATCATACACAGTATCATATGGCGTGTGTGTTAATGTCGAATTGCTGTAAAGCAGTTTGTTTTTCTCGCTGATTCTCGCTTCTCACAAGACTTCCTTTTTCCAACTTACCGGGACGTTAGTCCCCATGTTGCAAGGTTGGTTTTCCGCCTGGGAACGCTGGGGGGAGCGGGGAAAGTCACCATTCTCACCAGAACAGGTTATTTAACCATCCAAATGATTTCTAAACGGTTTTATTAAGTTGAAATATTTGCCAAGTTCCCCTTTAAATTATTGAAATCTGGCAACCGTTAGCATGAACGCTCGTAAAAACAGTCTGTAATGTGTTGTCTCCTTCATTCGACAAAAACAAGTGGTTTTGGTCAAGTTTTTATTTTTTTTAAACACATTTCAGTCTCGTCTTTTTTCGTCAATGATATTGCATGTGTTGATATAGTCACAGTTGTCGCTTAATGACGTGGGTGCCGTCTCTTATTGTCTTGTCTTATCAGGGAAAAAAAGGTCGTCAACAAACATTTTTCGTCATAATTTTCGTTAACGAAATTAACACTGGTGCGTAGCCTATAGGGATGATTGGCTCTGATTATGACATTTATTACCTTTACCACACTTTGAATATCAGGTATTGTTTAATTCAATTAAACTTTATTTATATAGCACTTTTCACAATTTTGCATGGTGGCAAAGCAGCTTTACATAGATATAGAAAGTAGTTACAAAAGTAAAGATATGACAAATTAAGAAAACAACATAAATTCATGGCTAACATGGATAAAGAAATTCACGGACTTGATCAGAAGATGTATTTATTTCTAATACACTCTAATGCACCTACTTTACTAACACACCTTTTCCCCCCATTAATAGTACTTTAATAGCCCGTTGCACTTGTGGACTGTCTGCAGCCCTTTGGGCTGTCAAAAAATATGAATTGTTAAACAAATTATTAAAATGATCCTGACCAGTTAAAATGTCAAATAAATTCAGAAATGTTAACTGCATGAAAAGTAACAACTTAAAATGTATTAAAATAATTTAAATTCATGCCTCATATTTAAAGCTACAATATGTAAGATTTTTGTAATAAAATAAAATATCCAAAAATCACTTGCACAGTGTGATATATTTCCTGCAGTTGTGTGCTTACATTATCCCAAAAGTTCCCAATGATTTTAAATAATGGCTCGTCCATGTTCACTTCCGCGTTATCCCTGGTTTCTGCTTGTACTGCCATAGTAACCATGGCGACAGACGTGGACAACTGCTTTACGTCTAGCGGCACACTCACGCTGTTGTTGCTTTGTTCAAACATTATGGACCATGGCAAGCAGACTTTGGGACAAAAGGAGAACTAAAACGAGGATCAACAGCGTGGCGTTTTCGAGATGCCGAGAGCTCCATGTCCATGACAGACTTCGACTTGACTGAGACACCACTCTTGCATGTACTTTATTAGACAGGTGAGCAAATGTACATAAAACTAAGCAATGTTATATAACATGATGAAATGTTAGAATATGATCAGTATGTTATTCTAATGTTGATCTAGCTTACTGCTAGTCTTATACAGCCAACAAACTAACACATAGAATAAAATTATAACTTTCAACACACTCAAATGCAGTTTAGTATGATAGTGTAGACCAAGTGAAACAGCGCTGCATTACCTCACAAGTTTCATTCATCTAATAAACTGACCTGTGTGAGTTTAATTCAGTATTTGCGGGTAGTTCGGTAGAATGAAATGTCCTTATTCCTTTACATCCGCGGGACTTGCGTGTGGCTCTGAAATCTGTCTCTCATTAGTAATTGCGACCTGCTTCAGACCACAGTCATGTTAAAAACATCAATGTATTCACTCATCCAAAAACATTGTTAGATCCATCAGCATGACGACAAGTTCCATAATTCCGCTTATGCGTCCTCAACCTACGCATTTGTTATTGTAAAAGGTTAGCGACCCCTAGCGGCGAAAAAAATTACATATTGTAACCTTTAAATTCGACACTGTCAAACTGCCAAATCATTGCATTTTACATCAGGAGCGGTTGTGCAGTGCATTGAGAGTTGAAGCAGCAGAGACAATTGGCAGTGAAAAAATACATTTTCCCACCAACGAACGGAACTGTCTGTGTTTAAGTGCGTGCACAAGAATAAAACTAATGTTATGCCGGTTTATGCAATTGCTTCCTGCAGCGTTAATGAAAGATAATGTCAGGTAAAAGGGAAGCAAAACATTCTGCAGATGATAGGCTATTTAATATTGTGTGTCTTCTGGCTTTATTTCTTCAACAGCTTCAAGTTTGACGCACTTGCGTGTTCTATACAGGCCGTTTCACATTTATTTTCACGCACCGCTATATTGAGACTTTTCTCTGTGATTCGCATTCTTTAAATGCATATCGTCGCTGCCCGATGAAACTCACGTATGTCCGAAACGGTTACTTTTCAGGAAGTGAAAAAAACACCGTAATTCAAAAGCAGTTGAACGTAGAGGTGTCATACTTGGTACAGCATCTTTAAATGTAACCATAGTCTTGCCAGTGTAATGATATAATCCACATTTGACCAAAATCGAGTTTAAATGGACATACGTGCATATTTCACAGTAACGGTGGTCGATACGCGTTCTTCCGATCATTAATTAGAATGGCCAAGTCGCGTTTCATATTGACAGATGAATACGGACAGTTTATTAAATAGCCTACGTCTCAGTTTATTAAATACGCTCAGTTTATTAAATGTCTCTTGCAAACTATGAAGGGACAATGAATCAATACACTCATTGCTGAACCCAGGGCCGGCGCGTGCTTATGTAGCCTTCAAAAAAATACAGCCATTTCTGTTTTTTCTTTTAAACAAAAAAACAAGCTGCACCCTTTTTTTTACATTTCATCTTTCATTCCGAAATGAACGAAAAAGTACACCGACCCAACATGTATTAGCCTTTTTACCCGTAACGTTATCAATCTAAATTAATCTTGTTTTTCTTTATTTAAATTTCGTTTTTTTTCTTCTTTATTTAATTTTCGTTTTTTCTTTATTTAAAATTTGTTATTCTATATTTAAACCTACCCTTTACTGTGTCAGTAATTTATTAGTCAGAAAAATATTAGACTACCTTAAAAGTAGACTATTGCTTAAGTTAACAGACCCGTGCATTAACATCTCCACAATAAACAGTGACAATTACTTCGTCTAGACCATTTACCGGTAAATAACAGTTGTGAATATATTGCGAATATATAATAAACTTGAACAGTTGTCAAAAACAAACATTTGCTGATACTTTACCTCACAGAGTTATTCGGCTATACAATGCTGAGCTTCCAGAGACGCTTAGACCTGCGAGATGCCTCAGGGCGGGAGATACGCGGCGTGATTGACAGCTTTGACACCAAATGGATATACGTGAAAATCAGATGACATGATTTCACAACTTTTCATTGGTCATTTAGACATGTGAAGCATACTGTATACGGAAATGAACCTGGACATTCTATCTGTCGAAAAATCTCAAAATCGGCAAAATGGACATACGCGGTTCCCTTTCAAGGGAACTCGCGCTGCGTCAAGCGCTGCGGGAACGCCCCTGCGTGAACGCCCCTGCGTGAACGCGTCATGAAGTACTCGTGAAATCAGTCCAATGGCGTGACGAGACGTCATAGGCGGGTGACGTCATTGACCAGGAAGGTATAAAGCACCCCTGAACCAAACAATGTCAGCTTCTGTGTCTTCACAAGTGCTCCATGTGAAATCGTCTGGCATTTTTGGTGTGTATTATCTTTTCTATATGGATAAACAGCAGTTTAAGCAGTGTGTCACTCCCTGCCCTCGTTTTATCACGGGTGGGGATACACACGAGTTATGTGTGAGGTGTTTGGGGCTAGAGCATGCCCAGTCAGCCCTCGAGGGGGCAGGCTGTGAGCACTGTGAGAAGCTGGCAATGAAAACTCTCCGGTCCCGCCGAGCACTCTTTGAGGAGGGTGCTTCGGCTCGCGTGCCTCGGGGTTCGGGTCCCGCTGCTGCCGAGGCACAGCGGAGAAGCTCGTCCTGGGGCTCACAGATGGATCTGGCGGCGGGGCTTGAGACGGGTGATCCCCTATCTCTGCCTTTACCCGTTGGATCCGACGCTTCAGTTTGCGAGTCAGAAGCACGCGCTGCGGTTTCTTCTGCTCGCGCTGAAGCGCAGGTGTTGCAGCATTCCAGTTCTGAGGAATTGGATGTTGTGGGCCTGGATGCAGATGAAGATTTTGCATTATCTCACACAACCACACACACACAAGAAGAGCTTTTGGAGGTTATCACTCGCGCTGTTGCTAGATTAAATCTAGATTGGCCAACCCGTGAGCAGATTCCGCATCAGTCAAAGAGCAAGTTAGACGAGCGATTTTTGCCACCCAGATCTCAACCTCCAAAGCGGGGCTTACCGTTCATTCCTGACCTTCACACTGAGGTGTCGAAGTCATGGAATAAACCTTCTTCATTTAGAATATTTAACCCAGCAACATCTGAGTATTCTAATATAGTAGGGTTAAAGGAACATGGTTATGCGGCGATGCCTCAGGTGGAAGAGACGCTTGCGAGCTATCTCTCCCCTGAGTCTGCATCATCGCTGAAAGCCCCGCAGCTGCCCACTAAGCCAGTAAGAACAACATCAGTTTTAGTGGGTAGGGCGTACTCGGCAGCAGGTCAAGCGGCCGCCAGTTTACACACTATGGCGGTCCTTCAGGCATATCAAGCCGACTTGTTAGGGGATATAGATGATGAGTGTGAAGAAGTGGGAAGAGAAACTATAGCGGAGATCAGGAGAGCAGCTGATTTGTCTCTTCGAGCCACCAGGGAAGCGGCAAAATCTATCGGCCGCTCTATGGCAGCACTGGTGGCTACGGAGAGACATCTTTGGTTGAATTTGTCTGATATCAAAGAGCGGGACAAAAAGGTTTTGTTAGATGCTCCTGTCTCCCCTACTGGTCTTTTTGGCGGCTCAGTAAACGCGGTCGTTGAGAGGTTCCAAGAAGCAAAAAAGCAGGCGGCTGCATTTCAAAAGTTTCTCCCCCGTAAAACCTATGTCTCTGGGGCTGCTGGGCGGGAGCGGCCCCAAACGAGTACACCATCCTCTTATAGAGTCCAGCAAAAGGAGAGCGTGGCTGCCCGTGCTCCCCCACAGAGAGACTGTGGACTGGGACAGTGCGCTCAGCCGAGGTCTTCCCGAGGAAGAGCAGATCTGAGGACTGTGATTTCTTCCAGGAAGTCCTCAGCGAAGAGGTCCTGACGCGAAGGGCGTCAGGATTTTGGTGGCAGTCCCCTCCGAGGGGATTCGGTGTGTCGAGGCACCCGTTTCCTCTCGGTGCCATCAGGGGGCCATGTTGCCAACCCTGCCACTTCCGGTGTTTCAGGGCGCAACGGTCCTCAACGAGCACATGTCTTCATGTCCGCCCGGAAACGTAGCGGCATGGGGACGCTCCCACCCTCCGAGGAGGGTTCGAAGTTGGTCAGTTCGGTTGCTTCCTGCAGGTGCGCCGTTTCAGGTCACCGAGCTGGCCGCTCAAATAACACCAGAGACCAGCCTCGAGAGGCTGGTTCCCTTAGTAGATTTTCTGGCAGCGTGGACACTTCTGCCAAATGTCTCAGATTGGGTCCTGCGTACAGTGGAAAAAGGATACAGAATTCAGTTCGGGTCATATCCGCCCAGGTTCAACGGGGTAATACATACGGTAGTAAACTCCGAGCAGGCTCTGGTGATGGAAGGAGAAGTACAGACACTTCTGCAAAAAGAGGCTATAGAAAGGGTTCCTCCCCACAGCAGACAGTCAGGGTTTTACAGCCCGTACTTCATAGTTCCGAAAAAGGATGGGGGGCTGCTGCCCATTTTAGATCTCCGCCAACTAAACCGAGCAGTAAAAAGGTTAAGATTCAAAATGCTCACATTGAAACAGATTGTGTGTCAAATCAGGTCCGAGGACTGGTGTGTCACAATAGACCTAAAAGACGCATACTTTCACGTTTCCATCCTTCCACAACACAGGAAGTTCCTCAGGTTTGCCTTTGGGGGCGAAGCATATCAGTACCGGGTTCTTCCGTTCGGCCTAGCACTGTCACCCCGCACGTTCACAAAGTGCATGGATGCAGCTCTGGCTCCCTTGAGACTGCAGGGCATCCGCGTGCTAAATTATATAGACGACTGGCTCATTCTGGCAAAGTCGGAACATCAGGTGGCTCAGTGTCGAGATGCTGTGCTAGCTCATATGAAAACGCTGGGGCTGAGGCTAAACATAAAGAAAAGCGTGCTAATTCCACAACAGAATACCACTTTTCTGGGCGTGGTTTGGGACACAAACACCATGAGAGCCCGTTTGGCGCCTGCCAGGATAAGATCGATCCTGGAGGCCGTGCGCAGGGTAAGACTAGGCCAGTCACTCACTGTAATACAGTTTCAGAGACTTCTGGGTTTGATGGCAGCTGCGTCCAACGTGATTCCTTTTGGCCTGCTGTACATGAGACCCTTGCAGTGGTGGCTCAAGACCAAGCGTTTCTCCCCGAGGGGAAATCCGTTTCGCATGATCAAAGTCACGCGGCGGTGCCTACGTGCTTTGGTAGTGTGGAAAGATCCTTGGTTCTTATCCCAGGGTCCGGTGCTAGGAGCTCCTTGTCGTCGCTTAACGCTAACGACGGATGCTTCCCTCACCGGTTGGGGGGCGACCATGAGTGGTCGCTCGGCTCGGGGTCTGTGGAGCGATCATCAGCTTTCCTGGCACATAAACCAGCTGGAGATGATGGCCGTGTTTCTGGCACTCAGACATTTTCTCCCAGACCTCAGGGGCCACCATGTGTTGGTTCGTATGGACAACACAGCGGTGGTCTCCTACATAAATCGCCAGGGGGGTTTGCGATCTCGCCGACTGTGGAGGTTGGCACATCGAGTTCTGGTGTGGGCCCAGGGAAAGTTGCTATCAGTTCGAGCACTTTATATTCCGGGGTATATGAACATGACGGCAGACTCTCTGTCGAGACAGGGAGTAGTGCCAGGGGAATGGAGACTCCACCCCGAGGTGGTGGAGCTCCTTTGGAGCCGATTCGGGCAAGCTCAGGTGGATCTGTTTGCATCTCGAGAGACCACGCACTGTTCCCTGTATTATTCCCTAACGCACCCAGCCCCTTTGGGGTTGGATGCCATGGTACAGACATGGCCGAGGCTATGTCTGTATGCCTTTCCCCCTCTGGCATTATTACCAGGAGTTCTGGAGAGAGTACGCCGGGACGAGGTTCGGCTCTTGTTGATAGCCCCGTTCTGGCCGGGTCGAGTATGGCTGTCAGACATTGTGTCTCTCCTCGAGGGTCCTCCGTGGGAACTTCCGGTCAGGAGGGACCTTCTCTCCCAGGCGGCGGGGTCAGTATTTCACCCGCGTCCAGAGCTATGGAAACTGTGGGCCTGGCCTCTGAGGGGGTTCAGCTCATAGATTCAGGTCTCTCTACTGAGGTAGTGGAGACCATGTTGCACTCCAGAGCTCCTTCTACGAGGAGGCTTTATGCCCTAAAATGGAGAATTTTCGTTGCTTGGTGTACAAGCCAGTCTGTGAATCCGGTTGACTGCCCAGTTGGTTCAGTACTAGATTTTCTTCAAGAAAAGTTCTCTTCGGGGTTGTCCCCCTCCACCTTAAAAGTGTACATGTCAGCTATATCTGCATATCACATTTCTGTAGAAGGGGCGTCAGTGGGGAGACACCCATGGGTAACTCGCTTCCTCCGTGGTACTTTGAGGCTAAGGCCTGCGGCTCGCTCGAGAGTGCCAACTTGGGATTTGGCCATTGTATTAGAGGGCCTAGCCCTGGCCCCCTTTGAGCCCATTGAAGAGGTGTCAGAGAAGTTTCTCACATTAAAAACTCTGTTCCTTCTCTCAATCTCTTCTCTTAAGAGAATCGGGGATTTACAAGCTTTGTCAGTTGCTCCCTCTTGTCTTGAGTTTGCACCTGGTATGGTGAAAGCGTTCCTGTTTCCAAAGGAAGGATACGTGCCTAAGGTCCCCACTAATGTGGCGGGTCCTGTAATGCTGCAGGCCTTTTCTCCGCCTCCATTCCAGAATCCGGACCAGGAGAAATTAAATTTACTCTGCCCAGTTAGGGCTTTGGATGCTTATGTCCACAGAGCTGCCCTGTGGCGCAAGTCTGATCAACTGTTTGTGTGTTTTGGGTCCCCGAGTAAGGGGAAGCCTGCATCTAAGCAGACTTTAAGTAAGTGGATAGTCGAGGCTATTTCTCTTGCATACGAGGCGGCCGGTCATCCTTCACCACTAAAGGTCCGAGCCCACTCGACTAGGAGTATGGCTGCTTCTATGGCCCTGTTGTCAGGGGTTTCACTTCAAGAGGTATGTGATGCGGCGGGGTGGTCCTCTCCGCACACCTTTTTAAGATTTTATAACCTGGACGTAGCTTCTACTCCGGGTTCTCGGGTGTTTTCTGTATAATATGCGTTACGATTTCACATATACAGGCACTTAAGGATTATGGCGACGTGGGTATTCCGTTCCCGCAGCGCTTCACGCAGCGCGAGTTCCCTTGAAAGGGAACGTCTCAGGTTACGTATGTAACCATGGTTCCCTGAGAGGGAACGAGACGCTGCGTCGCTTTGCCATACTCCCGGCATGCCTGTGACCAACTTGTTCGACCTATCAGAAGCTGACATTGTTTGGTTCAGGGGTGCTTTATACCTTCCTGGTCAATGACGTCACCCGCCTATGACGTCTCGTCACGCCATTGGACTGATTTCACGAGTACTTCATGACGCGTTCACGCAGGGGCGTTCCCGCAGCGCTTGACGCAGCGTCTCGTTCCCTCTCAGGGAACCATGGTTACATACGTAACCTGAGACGTTTTCATCGGAAGGCGACGATATATGTGCTGTCATTGATGGGAAATCTGTTTGCGTATAGCAATACTTGTAACAGTAAAGGAAGAACACAAAGTAACCCCAATTAACTTAGTGATTACTATCAGGATGTGAAGAGACTTTCAACCAGCATAACAAAAAATGTTTCTGGAACAAATCAACTATCCTGCCCTTAAAAGAAAAGCTTAGATTGGGGAATTTAAACTCGTTACTGATGCAAGATGCAAGACAATTATTCTTAATCGATAGAACATTTACATTTTACATTTAGTCATTTAGCAGACGCTTTTATCCAAAGCGACTTACATCTGAGGACTAAAGCAAGCGAGTCATCGTGAAGAGGGAAGAACGACGCCAGAAGTGCTCAAAATACAAAGTTCAGGCATTGCTCAGAGTAGCAAAAGCCAGACAAGGGAAGATTTAAAAGGGAAGGAAATATTTAAAAGAGAATATATATATATTTTTTTATGTTAAGTACTCACGGAAGAGATGAGTTTTCAGTTGTCTTTTGAATGCTGTCAGGGATTCTGCATTACGGACGAGAGTGGGGAGATCATTCCACCAGCATGGAACCGTGAATGAGAATGTTCTGGAGAGTGATTTAGTGCCTCGCTGTGATGGCACCACGAGCCGTCGCTCCTTGGCCGATCGTAGGCTTCTGGTAGGGACGTAGACTTGTAGTAGGGAGTGAAAGTAGGACGGAGCTGAGTCTGTGGTAGATCTGTAAGCAAGCGTCAAAGCTTTGAATTTGATGCGAGCAGCGAGTGGTAGCCAATGCACGGAGATGAACAGCGGAGTGACGTGGGCCCTTTTGGGCTCGTTGAAGACAAGGCAGGCTGCAGCATTCTGGATCATTTGTAGAGGTTTAGTAACACATGATGGAAGTCCAGCCAGAAGAGCATTGCAGTAATCAAGCCTAGAAATAACCAGGGCCTGGACGAGAAGTTGTGTTGCATGCTCAGTTAGGAAAGGCCTGATCTTCCTGATGTTATACATTGCAAACCTGCATGATCGAGCTGTCTTTGTAATGTGGTCTGTGAAGGTCAGCTGGTCATCAAATATTACTCCAAGATTTCTGACCGACCTTGATGGGGTGATTGAGGATGACTCTAGCTGGATAGTGAAGTCGTGCTGTAGAGACGGATTGGCAGGGAGGACGAGTAACTCAGTCTTTGCCAGGTTGAGCTGGAGGTGATGTTCCTTCATCCAAGCCGAGATGTCCGCCAGACAGCTTGAGATACGTGCAGCCTTTGTGGGATCATCTGGTTGAAATGAGAGGTGGAGCTTCATGATAATGAGAAATCATTATCATGATTAATCTTGATCTGACTATCTGTACACAGAATCACATGATCAATGTCACAAATTGACTTATTTGATTAGTGACTTATAGTACCAAATTTATTTACAGGTTAAAATTAGATTTTTTTTATGTGGACCCCACTGTACAGTATATCCCTCTAATGCATTCTTGTGGTTGAGCTGAATCAATTGAAATAGTATATTTTATCAAGCAGTTTATTTTCCAGACTCTCAAGCTGGAGCTGCTGACATTGATATAGCACCCTGATGCTTGCAAAACCTGGCAGACAGCAAGACTGCAGTTTTCATCGATTTTTATCTAGTTAATCTCCAACATGTTATTTAAATATAGTAAAAGCCAAACAAGGAGAAATCATGTATTGACATCCCGGCTGGTAATATCAAACCGAAAAGTAACCTTTAAAGTTTGAGTTGGGGTATTAAAGGAATCATCTTTCTTTGCTGTTGTTTCCAATACTATTGGGAGCACTGGCTCAGATATTAACATTTAAATTTGCTAGCTGCCTCCATTTTCAACCTAAAATAGAGGGGTCTACAGAGGCATAACCATACTGCACAGAGTGCAAATTAGTTTTTAGAAGGATAAGAAATAAGAAAATAGAAGAGATGATGGGCATGCTTTGGCGGTGTGGTTATAGTGTAGTGGCTCAGTTCATGCCTCTGTAATACTCCTGTAAAGGATGATATTAATTAAAGGACAATTCCGGCCAAAAATGAACCTAGGGTTAAATAACACATGGGTACCGAGTCGACCATTCTCTGGAATGCGTTTTCATGTTAATCGAATGTACCCAGTTTTAACGTTATTTTTAGTTTAACCACAGATTAATTTATAACGCTAGTGTATGGGGCAAAGTATCTTCTTATTAAACTGTCTGTACACTAACAAAGTTCTCAATGCTTCGGTTTGCAGGTAGAGACCCTAATTATGCCTCTGTGTTAGTGTGGGGCTATTTTGAGCCTTGTTAGTGGTATTAACTAGCGATTATTATTTTTAATTATTCGATGCTCCATACACTAGCGTTATAAGCTAATCTGTGGTTAAACTAAAACTACCGTTAAAACTGGGTACATTCGATTATAATGAAAACGCATCCCAGAGAACGGTCGACTCGGTACCCATGTGTTATTTAGCCCTATGTTAACCTTTCCTGCTTCTGTCTCCTAACCGTGGTTGGGACAATACACTGCATACCTTCGACATGCGCACTCGCTCACTCTCGTTCACACACACACTGAGCTGCCCTGAACTGAACACATTAGAGACACATCTCACAACACCTAGGTTAATTTTTGGCCGGAATTGTCCTTTAACACACGTCCAAGCAATGCTTCATCAGCGTTGCTTTATCGTCAATGAAGCGTATCGTGAGAACTCCTTCTACAAAAGCACGCAATGACGCGCACACGTTGGTATAACCAATCACACACATCCATCTTTAACTATAATATTGTATTGAATTAATTCCAAGCAATAGTGCTTATTATAGAACCCAAAATATTTGTAACAAGCATTTAGATGAAAACAATAATGATAAAAATGATATAAATCGAATATAAATCTGTAAACAATCCCTTAGCATAAAAAAATGAAAATACATAAGAAAACTGATAGTGATAATAATTATGCACTTATCACAAAAAAAATAGAATTAAGAAGCTGTTTATAGTGAGGATTATTCAGCATGTCACTCCTCCTGTTACGTTAAAGTGGGTAAGCTGAGTTGTACAATCACAGTTGTGTTATTAAAATATTTGCTTTGCACTAGGGATGCATCGATATTACAATTCTGATATAAACCGATAATCGCCAAAAAACTATATTGTTTAAATAAATAAAAAATATACCACTAAAAACTGGAAACTGGAAGTGAATTTATGCATCTTGATGCATCGATTGGGTCGTGAAGCACGTGTGAAATCAATCCAATGGCATGACAGAACGTCATAGGCGGATGACGTCACAATTTGGAAGCTATAAAGCACACCCAGACCAAACAGCGCTGGCTTCTGTGTCTTGGGTGATCCTGGTCAGGAGGGACCTGCTGTTCAAAGCAGGGAGCACAATCCTTCACCCTTGTCCAGAGTTATATAAGTTGTGGGCTTAGCCCCTGAGGGGGCCCAGCTCATAGACTCAGGTCTCTCAACCAAGGCTGTTGAGACCGTTCTTCACGAAACTATCCTGAAGATAGAGCTCCATCCGCGAGGAAACATATATGCCCTGAAGTAGAGAGTATTCATTTCATGGTGCGGAGAGCCACCAGCTGAACCTAGTCAACTGCCCGGTTGGTACAGTGCTGAAGTTCCTGCTGGAGCAATTTCCAGCAGGGTTTTCCCCCTCCACCTTAAAAGTATATGTGCTGCTTACCACACTGCTTTGGGTGGTGCGTCCTTTGGGAGAAACCCACTGGTGACTCGTTTCCTCCATGGCACCTTGAGGCTGAGGTCTGCAGTGAGCACTAGAGTGCCGGCTTGGGATTTGGCCATTGTATTGGAAGGCATTCCTATGGCTCCCTTTGAGACTATTGAAGATGTTCCAGAAAAAAATCCTCACTCTTAAAACTGTGTTCCTTCTTGCCATTTCGTCTCTCAAAAGAATTAGTTGGCCAAGTATCTTGGTAAGCTTGGCTTCCTCCACCCTTGACCGGGATATGTCGCTAAGGTTCATATCCTGGTCTAAAGTGGTGGGGCCTATTGTGCTGCAGGCTTTCTGTCCTCCCCCCTTTCGGACATCAGATCAGGAGAAACTAAATCTGCTTTGGGACATTAGATCAGGGCATTAGATGCATACGTCCACAGAGTTGTCGTGTGGTGAAAAACTGACCAGTTGCTTGTTTGCTTTGGGTCACCCGGGAAAGGGTCCCCAGCATCTAAACGTAGGATGAGCAAGTGGATAGTTGACACTCTCTCACATGCATATGAGTCGGTCAACCAGCCTTCATCTATGGCTGTCTGAGCCCATTGCACCAGGAGTATGGCTGCTACTAAAGCTTTGCTATCGGGTGTCTCCCTTCAAGATCTATTTGATGTGGTCCTCCCTGCAAACGTTTGTGAGGTTTTATAACCTAGATTTGGGCTCCACTCCGGGGTCTCTGGTGTTCTCGTCCTAGTGTGTGCTCTCAATTTCACACAGACACCCGCAGTCATGGCAGGTGATAGGCAGGGGACCAGGATGATAAGTGCAAGCTAGGTAGTCTCCAGGACGTTACCGGTAGTAACGGATGAGGAAGCGGATGACTAACTCGTCTTTGCCCAGGGACTGAGCGCGTCGGGGTTCAGAGAACGCCGCGACGGCTGCCACGTAAACCTTGAGAGTGGAGGGGGACCTGCCCTTGTCCAGCATCTCTTGAAGGAAAACTAGCAAAGACGACACCTCGCATGACCGTGGGTCCAGATGTTTGTTGGTGCACCATTTTGAGAACACAGACCATTTAGACGCATAGAGCCTTCTCGTGGAAGGTGCTCTAGCCTGTATGATAGTGTTTCTTACTCCCTCTGGCAAATCGACGAATAGTCGTTGATCACCCATGCATGTAGCGCCCAGCGCCGTGGATGGGGGTGCCAGATCGTGGCGCGAGCTTGAGAGAGGAGATCTGCTCTGACTGGGATGGGCCACGGGGCTGTCTGTGACAGCTGAGTGAGCTCCGGAACCCAATTCTGACTCTCCCAACGCGGAGCTATGAGGAGCACCGAGTGGCGTGTGTCCCTGATCCTCTGAATTACCTGCGGTAACAGAGCGATCGGAGGGAATGCATAGAGCGGGCGGCGAGGCCATTCCTGGGCTAGCGCGTCCTCGCTCCTTGAAAAAAATATTGGGCAGTGAGCGTTCTCTTCTGACGCGAAGAGGTCCACTTCTGCTCTGCCGAATAGCCGCCACAGTATTTGGACCGTTTGTGTGTTCAGGGACCATTCTCCTGTGGAGATGAGGTTCCTGGATAGTATGTCTGGACCGTCGTTCAGATGGCCCGGCACATGCGTCGCTCTGAGCGAGAGCAGGCGGCTCTGAGACCAAACTAAAATGCGGTGTGTCAGTAGAAAGAGATTCCTGGATCTGACACCGCCCTGACGGTTGAGATAGGAGACCACAGCCATGTTGTCCGAACGGATCAGGACGTGGTGTCCCCGAATGAGCGGGAGGAAGCGCGAGAGCGCGTTCTCGACCGCAAGCATTTCCAGACAGTTTATGTGTAAGGGGCTTTCCTGAGTCGACCAATGGCCGAAGGCCGGTGAGCCCTCGTAGACTGCACCCCAACCCGTGTTGGATGCATCTGTCGAGATTACTTTTCGGCGGGAAAAGGTCCCCATCGTGACGCCCTGCCGAAACTATTCTGCTACTGTCCATGGCTGCAGCGCCGTGAGACATGTCTGCGTAACCCTGATCAGCTGGCGGCCTGTGTTCCACGCGCGGTGGGGTACACGGCTGTTTAACCAAAGCTGAAGCGGGCGCATGTGCAGAAGGCCCAGCTGAAGCACAGCGGAGGCTGAGGCCATGTAACCCAGCATCCTCTGAAAAGTTTTCAGAGGTGTGCGGGTGCCCATCTGAAACGAGGCGGCTAGTCGCTGAACACTGCGTGCGCGCTGTGCGGACAGGCGAGCCATCATCGTGACCGAGTTCAAATCTATTCCTAGAAAGGAAATCGATTGACTGGGTTGAAGGGAGCTCTTTGTCCAGTTGACAGAGAGGCCCAGCGTTTTCAGATGGTTGAGGAGAACTGCGCGGTGCGACAGAAGCTCCGTCTGTGATTGGGCCAAAATCAGCCAGTCGTCCAGATAATTCAATATGCGCAGCCCCTGGCTCCGCAGGGGGGCGAGCGCCGTATCCATGCACTTCGTGAATGTACGGGGCGCCAGGGATAAGCCGAACGGGAGAACGGCGTATTGATAAACATGACCCTCGAAGGCGAAACGTAAGAATGGCCTGTGACGGGGATTTATCTGGATCTGAAAATAGGCGTCTTTCAGGTCTAGAGAGATGAACCAGTCCCCCTGGCGCACTTGCGCGAGGAGTTTCCTGGTAGTGAGCATCTTGAACGATCTCTTCATGAGCACTTTGTTCAAAAACCTGAGATCTAAAATTGGTCTGAGGCCGCCGTCTTTCTTGGGAACCAGAAAATCACGGCCGTAAAACCCCGACTCGGTCATAGATGGCGGGACTCTCTCTATGGCGCCCTTTTGCAACAGCGTCGCAATTTCTGAGCGGAGCGTGCCGGCGGCCAGCGGGCTGACAGTAGATTCGAGCCGAGCACGCGCACGAGGCGGGCGGCGGCGAAACTGTAGCAGATAGCCGTTCTTTATAATGCTTAGCACCCACGGGGAAATGCCTGGAATGGCTTCCCACGCTTTGGAGCATGCGGCTAGTGGCCGAATGGCTATATCGCCCTGATTGCTGTACATAGCGGGCTGGACACAGTGTGTGGGCGCGCTTTGAATGTGTGTGGCAACGGGACTTGCACTCAGAGAGGAGTCTATGGGCCGTGAAACAGAGCGAGCAGAGAGGGGACACGCGCATGAATTCGTGGGCGTGTTTATGTTCTCTGATATTAGAGCGGGCTGTGCCCGTTTCATGTGATGGGGCTCTGAGAGAGACACGGGATATGTTATGCTTGTGTGTATGGGTGAACACATGATTGTGGGCACATTTTCTACACAACCGGCATATTTTCTCTTTTTGAGATTTCTCTGGGTAGCCGTAAAAACGGCTTTTTGTCGCTCGCAAGCGGGCAGGGACACCGGCTTGTTTGTGGCGGTAAACACTACAGCAGTCGGCGAAACAACGGGGACTGGCAGAGGGCGAAGCTTTGACGGCGGTCCGGCCGCAGCGGGAGAGCGCCGTCGTTTTCTTAACTTTGCTAGGCAGACTTCTGATGATCAGGCTTCAGCGTGATCTTGGGTCGCGGGCCCCGTGGGGGCGGCGGTCTGCGGCGGCTGTCAGAGCGAGAGCGAGGGCGGCCGCCCTGTCTGCGCTAGGCTGTTTGAGTCTGCGGAGGAGGGCGCTGTGGTGGAGCTCTGGCAGGAGGCTCGCGAGAGCGGCCTGCGGAAGAGCTAGTGCGGCGGGGCAGAAACAAATTCATGGCCTGAGTGGCTTTCTGGACCTCGGAAAAGCGATCGACGATTCCCGTGACAGCAGATCCAAAAAGGCCCGTCGGGGAGAGGGGCGCGTTAAGAAACGCGGCGCGCTCAGAATCTCCCATGTCGGCGAGCGTGAGCCATAAGTGTCTCTCGGATACACAAAGGCTGGCCATGCATCTCCCCAGAGCTTGTGCGGCGGCTTTAGTGGCGCGAAGGGCGAGGTCCGTAGCACTTCTCAGATCCGTGACAGCGGAGGAGGGGTTTCTACCGCTCTCGGCCCACTCACGGAGAATATCGCTCTGTAACACTTGGAGGACAGACATAGAATGTAGCGCTGCGGCGGCCTGAACGGCGGCGGCATAAGCGCGAGCATGAAAGCTCGAGGTCGCTCTGCAAGCTTTCGAAGGAAGCGTGGGGGAAGAGCGCCATCTAGCAGAGGGCGGGCAGAGGTGTCGGGCAGGCTCTCACAAAAGTCGCATCCTCCATCCGCGAGGGCGAGTTCTGCGTGCTCGAGTCCCAGGCAGAGAGCGCAAACGATATGGCGGTCTCCGTCCTCGAGAGGAGCGCGGCAAGAGCCGCAGGAAAAACGAGACATCTTTACAAAGACGCTCGGCTCTTTTATATATAGAGAAAAGGATACAGTCGTCGGATGGCGCTAGCTTGCAGGGCGGCTGAAGGTGGTGAAGACGGCCGGCTTCTTCAGGGTCCGGGAGCTCGCTAGAGTGATGCCTTCTCGACGGCGACGGCTTTTCTCAGGACAGCAGAAGCGTGTAGCTCGCTGAAGATGAAATGAATCAACATATAAGCCTGGGAGAGACTGTTATATACACCATAGCCACGCCCATTCTGGCGGGCCATGTTGTATGAGCGCGCGGGCGCGTCCCATTGGCAGCGGGCTCAGCCCCACTCTCCCATAGGCTTAAGCAGTTCTCTCTGAGCGAACCAATGAGCTGCTAGCTAGCCTGCTCTAGGTCTGCCGCAGAGGAACTGCGTTGTCAATGGATACAAATTATGAAATAATTTTTTGGCTTCAAACTCTCAGCAAAGATGAATCTTTCCCGCAGCGTAAGCTAGCTTACGCAATACGAGAGAACCTCTCGTAAGAGAACTACTTGCCTATAAATTTTGATGCAGAATTTTATTTTATCTTATCACTTCGGGTAGGTACGCGAACTGAAAAATTCCACTAGGCTTTATCTGTAGAGTGGTATAGGGATCCTCCATAGGGAGAGGCTAGTTGGCACTTCAGCACTGCATTGTCATCGGGTCCAGGCGAAGGTCCTGCGTCAGATCTGGAAACGGCCTGGATCCGGCAGGCTGCAGCAAAACCTCGGGATAAACAAAGACACTAAAATTAGCGTAGATGCCATTCTTCTTATGATGTAACGAGTACATCAGGATTTAAGGGAAGTGTTCCCAGTTCCGGCTGACCTAATCTAAGTAGCCTAATATTGAATTATAAAAGTCTATAGAGTGTTATGTGAATGCTAGGTCAAAGAGATGTGTTTTTAGTCTAGCTTTGAACTGACAGACTGTGTCTGCTTCCCGGACAATGTTAGGAAGATTGTTCCAAAGTTTTGGTGCTAAATAGGAAAAGGATCTGCCACCAGCAGTCAACTGGCCAGAATTTTGAGATCGCAATAGACGTGAAGGAGTATAATGCGTTAAGAGCTCGCTCAAGTACGGCGGAGCTAAACCATTTAGTGCTTTGTAAGTAATCAGCAATATTTAAAAATTTATACGATGTTTAATAGGGAGCCAATGCAGTGTTGACAGAACGAGGCTAATATGGTAGTACTTCCTGGTTCTGGTAAGAAGTCTAGCGGCTGCGTTTTGAACTAGCTGTAGTTTGTTTATTAAGCGTGCAGGGCAACCACCTAGCAGAGCATTACAATAATCTAGCCTTGATGTCATGAACGCATGAACTAATTGTTCCGCATTTGTCAATGAGAGCATATGGCGTAATTTAGATATATTTTTAAGATGGAAAAATGCGGTTTTACAGACACTAGACACGTGACTTTCAAATGAAAGATTGGTATCCAAGAGCACACCCAGGTTCCTAACCGACGAGGAGGACTTAACAGAGCAGCCATCAAGTGTTAGACGGTATTCTAGGTTATTACGTGTGGAAGCTTTTTGTCCAATAATTAGAATCTCTGTTTTTTCTGAATTTAGTAGTAGGAAATTACTAGTCATCCAATTTTTCATATCAACTATGCATTCCGATAATTTTGTGAATTGGTGAGGTTCATTAGGTTTGGAAGAAATATAGAGCAGAGTATCATCAGCATAACAGTGAAAGCTAATTCCATGTTTCCTAATGATATCTCCTAAAGGTAGCATATACAGAGTAAAAAGCAGCGGTCCGAGAACTGAGCCTTGTGGTACGCCATACTGAACTTGTGATCGATAAGACATCTCTTAATTTACTGCTACAAACTGATAGCGGTCAGATAAATATGATTTAAACCATGCTAATGCAATTCCACTAATGCCAACATAGTTTTCTAGTCTATCTAAGAGAATGTTGTGGTCAATGGTGTCAAATGCAGCACTAAGATCAAGTAACACTAATAGAGAGATACAACCACGATCGGATGATAAGAGCAAATCATTTGTGACTCTAATGAGAGCAGTCTCAGTGCTATGGTGCGGTCTAAATCCTGACTGGAAATCCTCGCAGATATCATTTCTTTCAAGAAAGGAACACAGCTGTGAGGATACTGCTTTTTCTAATATCTTTGATAGAAAAGGTAGATTTGAGATCGGCCTGTAACTGACTAATTCTGTAGGATCAAGTTGCGTTTTTTTAACAAGCGGTTTAATCATAGCCAGCTTAAAGGTTTTTGGTACGTATCCTAGAGACAAAGACGAATTAATGATGTTAAGAAGAGGATCTATGACTTCTGGAAGCATCTCTTTCAATAGTTTAGTCGGTATAGGGTCTAACATACATGTTGTCGATTTAGATGATTTAACGAGTTTGCAAAATTCTTCCTCTCCTATAGCAACAAATGAATCAAATTTTTCCTCAGGGAGACTACACTGCACTGTCTGATGCGATACTGTAGTAGACGGTTGCATAGTTATAATTTTGTCCCTAATATTATCAATCTTATAAGTGAAGTAGTTCATAAAGTCATTACTGCTGTGTTTCTTGGAAACTTTTGGGCTTGAAGCTTTCTTTTTCGTTAGTGTAGCCACTTTTTCAAATAAATACCTAGGATTATGTTTATTTTTCTTCTAATAGGGTTGAAAAATAAGCAGATCTAGCAGCTTTTAAAGCCTCTCTGTAAGCAATCGAGCTCTCCTTCCATGCAATCCGAAATACCTCTAGTTTTGTTTTCTTCCAGTTGCGCTCCATTTTTCTGGCTGCTCTCTTAAGGGCCCGGGTGTGCTCGTTGTACCACGGCGTTGGACTATTTTCTTTAATCTTCTTTAAGCGCAACGGAGCAACTGTGTCTAAAGTGCTGGAAAGGAGAGAGTTAAAAGTTTCTATTGCAATATCTAGTTCTGCTAAGCTATCTGGGATGCTGAGATGATGAAACTGATTAGGAAGATTATTGATAAAGCAATCTTTAGTGGCAGAAGTGATAGGTCTAACATACTTGTAACACGGAGTCGGCTTTGCAGCCTTGGCTAAATGTAATTTACATCAGACTAGATAATGATCTGAGATGTCGTCGCTCTGCTGCAGAATTTCAACAGCATCAACATCTATTCCATGTGATAATATTAGATCTAGAGTATGATTACGACAATGAGTAGGTCCTGACACGTGTTGTCTAACTCTAATAGAGTAAGAATGTCTTTAAATGCCAATCCCAATGCATCTTTTTCATTATCTACATGTATATTAAAATCACCAACAATTAGAACTTTATCTGCAGCCAATACTAATTCTGATAGAAAGTCAGCAAATTCTTTGATAAAGTCTTTATGGTGCCCTGGTGGCTTGTATACAGTTGCCAGCAGAATTCTCAAACTTGATTTATCGTTTACATTATATATTTTTACATTAAGCACCAACACTTCAAAAGAAGTATATTTAAAACTAGATTTTTTAGTGGTTTTGAAAATATTACTATAAATTACAGCAACACCTCCCCCTTTGCCTTTCACGCGAGGTTCATGTTTATAACAGTAATCATGGGGGGTGGACTCATTTAAAGTAATGTAATCGTTTGGTTTTAGCCAGGTTTCTGTCATACACAGCACATCTAGGTTATAATCTGAAATCATATCATTAACTATGAGCGCTTTTGAAGTAAGGGATCGAATATTCAGCAACCCAAGCTTTATCGTTTGCTCATCTGTATTATATCTATTTTTTATTTGTTGAATATCAATTACATTTTTAACCTTAGATCGGTTTGGACGTTTTTTGGATTTCCAAATTCGGGGAACAGACACAGTCTCTATATAATGATATCTAGGTGAAAGAGGCTCTATGTGATGGGATTTATCTGACCTTGGTGACGCGAGGCTGCTAGCAGACGGTCGGTTTAGCCAGTTTGTCTGCTTCCTGACCTGAGCCCCAGATTGTCATGTTTTGTCTCTAAGACTATGAGCCAAATTACTAGAGAGAAGAGCAGCACCATCCCAGGAGGGATGAATACCATCTCTTTTCAACAGGTCAGGTTTGCCCCAAAAACTTTTCCAATTGTCTATGAATTCTATATTATTTTGCGGACACCACTTAGACACTTAGGATTACCCCTAACTTTTCAGAGATTTAGGAGCTGGTTTTAATGCTAAAATGCTTTATGAAATGCTCGTAGAGCAAACATGTAGGAGTCCTTACTTTAGGACTTTAAAATTATTTTTAAGAGTTTTATCTAAATCGGCAAGTTAGGAGCTACTTTTAGCCTTAAGATGTTTTGTGAATACAGCCCCAGATGTATGGTCCAGATATATTGTGCATTCCTACTGTTTTTCTGTTATGTTAAATTGTACATCCTACCCAAAAAAATTATCGAATCTCAAGCCAGGGATATTGGATCCAGTCTCTTCACCAGATTCCAAAAGTAGACATCCTTTTGGTCTGTATCCAAAACTTTCAGCAGAGTTTTGTCTGATACCAAAACCAGTTAACAAAACGGCATTTTGTCTGGTACTTTATGAACTAAAGGTCTTCTATCAGCCTGTGAGGTTGACAGGGGAAGGCATGGAATATCAGAGAGCAGCAGATGATGTGATGATAACAAATGATCAGGGTCTGAGCCAACAAATCATTGTTATACAGGTTTATAAATGCCAGCTATTTAACATACAGCCGAGGGACAGATAATTGAGGACAGATGGCTGGTGAAAGTATCGATCGGTTGAGCAATTACTCAGCAATCAGGACTTTCAACATGATTGTTTTATCCATATTGCAGAAACTTGCTGCATACTGTATAGGGAAAAAGTAACTGAAGAGAATATTAAATTACTCAGCTCAGTCTGACTACTCACTGTCAATCCGTTATAAAGGTTTGGACATAGTAGAGCATTGCACAGTGATTGTCAAGATGTTTGTATCCGATTAGATATTATGTTTTTGTGCACCTATATTTATTCTTCTATGAAGGTCAGCAGTAATATAATTCCAGGGCCTGGGCTACATGCCCAAACCAACTCAACGCCATGATTTACAGAAGAAATACTGTGCTTTGGGGCACAACAATCTGCTTGTTATTCCATGCATTTCTTTTTCTGTAAGCCAAATGCAGGTCAGCCTCCAGAAAACTATAGTTCCCTTTCGTTGTCACTCCGAGTTACGTCGGATGACGACGAAATGGGGTTTCGCTTAGAAAGCATATCAACTTCGAGTATTACAAAACGAGCCAATGGCAAAGAAATGCCATGGGTCTGCGGAATTTGCATGACGTAACTCCGCCCCACCTCGTGGGTATAAAAGGAGGAAGTCTGCAACAGCAGTTTATGTTTTCGCTTCGGAGCCAAGAGGAAACATAAACTGCTCGCCCGTGCATAAAAAAAAAAAAAAAAAACGAATGGTTGCGGCAGCTTGGTATCGGACTCTGATGGGCACGAGCGTTGTCTGGTATGTTTGGGCTTGATCATGCTAGAGCAGCGCTCGTGGATGACTCATGTTCTCTCTATGGGAACATGATCATCGCGTCATATAGGTCGAGACTCGGTGAACTCGCAAGAGTGAGAGTCCCCTCATCCACCCCCCGATCTTCGGCTGGTGGCCAGGGTGACCTGAGGGTGTTGGTCTGGAACAAGGCGCCGACTCCGTGTCCGTGACCCCAGCCTCCCCTCAACGGCGGTGCCCGCTAGTGAATAGGTGATTCCCACGAGTCTACCCTCTGGTGGCCCGTGTGTTTCATTTAAAGCTACAGAGGATGATACTATGTATGTAGCAGCTTCACAAGGTGGGTTTGATTCTCTGGGAAGTGACGACTCGTCACAGCTGCCACCTTCTGGTGTGCATACGGCTGTGCCTGAGTCTGATCCAGAGATGACGGCCATGCTTTCCTGGGACGATTGGTTTTTGGGTAAGGCCGCCGACCCTCGTCCACGGCAAACCCCAATACCTTCCCTCCCGGACGTGCATGATGAGATCTCGAAGTCCCAGAAGACCCCTTGGTTTTCTCGGGACCGCTCGCTGATCTCATCCGCCTTTCCCCCCTCGATGGGGCCGCTGCCATGGGTACACTGGGGTTCCCCGGCTGAACGCTCTGTTGCGATGCTATATGTCCTCAGAGTGCTTCTTCTCGGCGCAATCCTAAGCACCCGCCCATGGTATAGTTTTCGTCTACACTTGTGGCGAGATCCTATAGTACCACGGAACTGGCAGCCGCCTCTCTGCAGGCCATGGCCATTCTGCTGGTCCCCATCCCAGATGCTCATGGACTTGCATGAGGGCGGGACTGACCCAGGGCTCTTCACTGAGTCGTGCGCCGCCACTGACCTTGCTCTCCGAGCGACGAAAGTGGCCGTACGCTCCCTGGGTCAGGTGATGCCTACCATTCTGTGGCTGAACCTGTCTGATGTGCTGAATGTCGCGCGGCCCCGTCTATCCGACGTTCCCATATCCCAGGTCGGCCTCTTCGGCGGTGCGGTTGAGAACTTCGCCCAACAGTTCTCAACCGCCCATGTGCAGACTGACGTTGGTTCTGTCCCGATGGCCCCGCCGTCCGCTCAGATCCCTTGGTCTGCCCACCGCCGAAGGCGCCCTCCCGCGGCTCTCACCCGGGCCGGCTCTGGGGGCCCGCGGGCGGACGCCTCAGCCCTCTCTAGCCCCACCCCCCGCTACACGTCGGGTTAAGCGGCGCTCCTGAGATGGGCTCCTCGGCCCAGAGATGGGACTCAGTTCTTTCCAGGAGTTGGTAGCAGGACCACTCCTTTCCCCGGTGGAGGGCCGGGGAAGAATCCCTATTCTCCAGAACTGACTCTCCCGTCTCTGAGCACACAGAGTTCGGGACGACACAGAGCGCCGCCCACAAGCCGTGCTCTCCTCGTCCCCCTCTGTCCCAGTGGTGGTTGACACGGCGTGCCGTCCACGGACCGCTTCGCCCCTGTCCCCCTCTGTCGCCAGACCCCTGGCAGAGCAGGCCCCTGCGGGACGACCAGCCTGGTCCTCCCCTGGCCCCCTCTGCCAGGGCGCGGTTGCTAAATGTGCCCCCACACCGGGCCGATATGCCGTCCACGTCTGGGCCAGTTACTCCGCTTCGCTGCCCCTCCGGGGGGACGCCTGTTGCCCGCATGATCCCGCTGGTTCAGTTCCTGGGAGCCTCGTTAGAGCTTCCCCGCCTGTCCCGCTGGATCGCGCGTACCGTCAGGCTCGGCTATGCGATTCAGTTCGCACGGTCTCCTCCCCGCTTCAGGGGTGTCCGCTCCACTTGGTCGGTGGCAATGCCCCCATCATGAGAGCAGAGATTGCCACCCTGCTGGCGAAGGGTGCAATCGAGACTGTCCCTCCAGCCGAGATGAGGTCCGGCTTCTACAGCCCTTACTTCATTGTCCCCAAGAAAACCGGTAGGTTACGGCCAATCCTGGACTTGCGTGTGCTGAACCGCTCCCTTCACAGGCTGCCGTTCAAGATGCTCACCGCCAAACGCGTTTTCGAATGCGTGCGGCCCCAGGATTGGTTTGCAGCGATCGACCTGAAGGACGCCTACTTCCATGTCTCCATTCTTCCTCGACACAGGCCGTTTCTACGGTTTGCTTTGAGGGGCAGGCATATCAGTACGCGGTTCTCCCATTCGGGTTAGCCCTGTCTCCTCGCGTCTTCACGAAGGTCGTCGAGGCAGCCCTTGTTCCTCTTCGGGAACACGGGGTTCGCATCCTGAACTATCTCGACGACTGGCTGATTCTACCTCACTCTCGGGATCAGGTTTGCGAACACAGGGACCTAGTACTCCAGCACCTAGCCCGTCTGGGCCTTCGGGTCAACTGGGAGAAGAGCAAACTGTGCCCCGTGCAGAGGATCTCTTTTCTCGGTATGGAAATCGACTCGGTCGCCATGTCCGCGCAGCTTACGAGCGAGCGCGCGCAGTCACTGCTGACTTGCCTGAGACAGTTCAAGGGCAAGAGTGCGGTTCCTCTGAAACTTTTTCAGAAGCTCCTGGGGCATATGGCATCTGCAGCCGCGGCAACGCCGCTCGGATTGCTTCATATGAGACCGCTTCAGCTTTGGCTTCACGACCGAGTCCCGAGGTGGGCATGGCAACACGGCACCCTCCGAGTACCAGTTACTCCGACCTGCCGTCAGACCTTCACCCCGTGGGCGAACCTCAGCTTTCTACGGGCCGGAGTGCCCCTGGAACGAGCTTCGCGGCATGTTGTTGTATCGACAGATGCCTCTTCCACGGGCTGGGGCGCCATGTGCAATGGACGTGCTGCCGCGGGCTCCTGGATGAGGACCCCAGCGCCTATGGCACATCAATTGCCTCGAGTTGCTGGCTGTACGTCTTGCTCTGCGCCGCTTCCGGGCCGTGCTCAAGGGCCAACACGTACTAGTCCGATCAGACAATACCGCCACTGTAGCGTACATCAACCGTCAAGGTGGTCTACGCTCCCGCCGTATGTCACAACTCGCCCGCCACCTCCTCTTATGGAGCCAGAAGCATCCGAGGTCGCTTTGTGCCATTTATATCCCCGGAGCTCTGAACTGTGTAGCCGACGAGCTCTCTCGGTTTCAGCTCCTCCCGGGAGAATGGCGGCTCCATCCCCGGTCGGTTCAGCTGATTTGGGACCAGTTCGGGGACGCACAGATACATCTGTTTGCCTCCCACGACTCGACCCATTGCGCCCAGTATTATTCCCTGACCGAGGGCACGCTTGGCACGGATGCTCTGGCGCACAGCTGGCCGCAGGGCCGCAAGTATGCGTTTCCCCCAGTGAGCCTTCTTGCGCAGACCTTGCGCAAGGTCAGGGAGGACGAGGAGCAGGTCATGCTGGTTGCTCCGTACTGGCCCACCAGGACCTGGTTCTCCGAACTAGTTCTCCTCGCGACAGCACCTCCCTGGCCCATACCTCTGAGGAAGGACCTCCTTTCTCAGGGACGGGGCACCCTATGGCACCCTCGTCCCGATCTTTGGAACCTCCACGTGTGGCTCCTGGACGGGACGAGGCAGGTTTGAGTACCCTACCACCACCTGTGGTGGCTACCATCACTTCCGCTAGAGCAGCGTCCACGAGACATCTCTATGCGTTGAAGTGGAACCTCTTCGTCAGCTGGTGCTCTTCTCACCGAGAAGACCCCCGGAGATGTTCGATTAGTGTCGTGCTTTCCTTCCTACAAGATGGGTTGGAGCGAAGGCTGTCTCCCTCCACCCTAAAGGTCTATGTCGCCGCCATTGCGACGAGGAGACTGAATCCTCCTCGCCCTCCTCTCGTTCCCTCTTGGGACCTCGCAGTGGTGCTAACTGCCCTGCGGAGTGCTCCCTTTGAGCCTCTGCAGTCAGTGGAGCTTAAGTTCCTGTCAATGAAGACAGCGCTCCTGGTTGCACTGGCCTCCATCAAGAAGGTAGGGGACCTGCACGCATTCTCCGTTGACGAAGCGTGCCTGGAATTCGGGCGGCTTACTCTCACGTGATCCTGAGACCCCGGCCTGGATATGTGCCCAAGGTTCCTACCACTCCCTTCCGGGACCAGGTGGTGAACCTGCAAGCGCTGCCCCTGGAGGAGGCAGACCCAGCCTTGGCACTGCTCTGTCCAGTACGTGCTCTCCGCACCTATGTGGACAGAACCCAGTGTTTCAGGACCTCAGACCAGCTCTTTGTCTGTTATGGTGGGAAGCTGAAGGGAAAGGCTCTCTCCAAGCAAAGGTTGTTTCACTGGATAGTGGACGCCATTGCTTTGGCTTACCAGCAGCAAGGCATGGCGCCTCGCTAACAGACATCTGCAGAGCTGCAGGCTGGGCGACACCGAACACATTCGCCAGATTTTACAATCTCCGAGTGGAGCCTGTGTCCTCTCATGTACTTGCTTCAACTAGCTAGTACTGGACCCGCTCAGGTGTCTTCGCTTGCTCGCCATTCCACTCCACGGACTGGATATGTGCGATATTCCCCTCAGGTGAGCTTCTCCGAAAGCCCTGAGTTCCTCCAGCACTTCTGACGTCGCCGCCAGTGTCTATTGCCTGCGCGCCGGCTAGGTGCCTCCCGTGTGCATGGTCCCTCCCCTGAGCGACCCCCACATGTGTATTTCCACTGTAAGCCTCTCTCGAGCATGTGTCTTTCCCTTGGCAGGCCACCTTGCCACCCTGGGGTTGAAATATTCCACCTGCGGCTGGACACCCCAGTGTTCTCCATATGCATCCTTCGGGTCATATGTGTATTCTCTAAGTCCCCCCCTCTGGGTTGGCAATAATTGCATATTTCCTCTAAAATTGTGGGATATGCTCCCCAGTGTACCTTGGTATTCCTGTGCTAAATAGGAGTCATTCGTCCGTGCTAGTCTCACGACAGGGATCTCAGATTTACGCAGGGCACTGGAAGACAGCTGAGAAGGTGGCGTGATTAGACTGGTAACCCCATTTCGTCGTCATCCGACGTAACTCGGAGTGACAACGAAAGGGAACGTCTCGGTTACGTATGTAACCCTCGTTCCCTGAGTAGGGAACGGAGACGTTACGTCTTCCTGCCACTTTCCGCTGTACCGCGGGGATCGCCTGAGCTCAGTCTTGGCTCCTCAGCGAAGAAACATAAACTGCTGTTGCAGACTTCCTCCTTTTATACCCACGAGGTGGGGCGGAGTTACGTCATGCAAATTCCGCAGACCCATGGCATTTCTTTGCCATTGGCTCGTTTTGTAATACTCGAAGTTGATAGGCTTTCTAAGCGAAACCCCATTTCGTCGTCATCCGACGTAACGTCTCCGTTCCCTACTCAGGGAACGAGGGTTACATACGTAACCGAGACGTTTCTTATTCTTCAAGTCTCTGTTAATGCAGAATGCTGCTGCAAGACTCGTGACAAATACCAATAGGGTCCATATATCACCTATCCTCACCTCTCTTCTCTGGGTACTGGTTCAATTCAGAATTCAGTATAAAGTGTTATGTATTTTAAAGGTTTATGTAAAAGGGCACTTGGTTATATTTCTGAAGTCATCGGCTTCCAGCATAGCCACAGGCTTCTCAGATGAGAACCAACTACTCTTCTCTGTCTCATTTTAAATGCCCATTACATCCTCCACCTCAAACTCATTTGTTCACTTTGGCCATTGCAACAGCATAATGATTGTTGTGTGCTAGAGAGTTATATATTCTCTTTCTCCTTTTTTTATTTAATAGAGATATAAAATAATATCTCACTATTTTCTGGGATTTTGTCGATAATTAGACTATATTTGATGAGTGTGTTATAGGCCTGTTGTGGACAGCTGGGTCACAAAGCTTTTCATATTGTTTACATCCTGTGCAGTGGTTAGTTTGCAGTGGTGACAAAAATAAACATTTCTATTAAAGGATTAGTTCACCTCAAAATGAAAATTTCCTAATAATTTACTCACCCCAATGCCATCCAAGATATCCATGTCTTTCTTTCCTCAGTGGAAGAGAAATTAAGTTTTTTTGAGGAAAACATTTCTGGATTTTTCTTCGAATAATGGACTTCAATGACAGCCAGCGTTTTGAAGTCCACATCAATGCAGTTTCAAAGGTCTTTGAAAACAATTGTTCGGATTGAGCTGATCTGCAACGCGCCGGGAACTACGTCATCACGTTGAAAGGTCAGGCTCGATGTCGCTGGCGTCGGCGCCCTACTGTTTACGAAGCGACCAATACAATTTGAACTATCCTCCTTCGCACGGTTGAGGGGGGCGGTACTTCCGCTGGCGCCATCGAGCCTGACCTTTCAACGTGATGACGTAGTTCCCGGCGCATTGCAGATCAGCTCAATCCGAACAATTGTAGTTAAAAAGTATATATATATATATATATATATATATATATATATATATATTTTAGAAAATGACCTATCGTTTCGCGAAATAAGACCCTCCTCCTCAGCTGCGATTGTGCACAGTCCATTGAAGCACGTCAAAGACCTTTGAAACTGCATTGATTTGGACTTCAAAACGCTGGTTGTCATTGAAGTCCATTATTGGAAGAAAAATCCAGAAATGTTTTCCTCAAAAAACTTAATTTCTCTTCCACTGAGGAAAGAAAGACATGGATATCTTGGATGGCATAGGGGTGAGTAAATTATTAGGAAATTTTCATTTTGAGGTGAACTAATCCTTTAAGGGGCAATATTTACCTGGGTCTTTTTTAAATTATTTAAATTGATGTCTATAAGATCAATAAGTTATCACAACATATGTTTTTACATTGCTTTAAAGGGGAAATTGGCTACTATTTCAACTTAATAAAACCATTTAGAAATCATTTGGATGGTTTAATAACCTGTTCTGGTGAAAATGGTGACTTTCCCCGCTCCCCCAACTGTCACGGGTGTGGTGCAGGCTGAAGCAGAAGCTGAGTCAAAAGTTCCAATTTAAACTTTTACAATTAACAAATAAACAAACAGGTACAGGCAGGCAAACGGTACACACACAAAGTAACGTTAAAGCAGCGTAACATATCCACATAACATACACAAAAACCGACCAGGACTAACTGAACAGAAGGAAACTAAATATAGATACAAATCAAATATAACGAGGTGAGCACAGGTGACACAGATGATGATGACAATGAACAGGTGGGTAAATGAGGGAGTGAGTTCAGGTGTGAAGACACGAGGGATTCTGGGAAGTGTAGTGTAGACGAAAGACAGAGTGGTGCAGACGAAGACTGTGACACCAACGTTCCCAGGCGAAAAACCAACCTTGCAACATGGAAATAGGAAGTCTCGTGAGAAGCGAGAATGAGTGAGAAACACAAACTGATTTACGGCAATTCGACATAAACACACACGCCCCCCTCAATGTGCATGATGTATTACCACCTCGGTAGACATAGCTCCACACAATAAAGTTGGCCGGCTCCGATAAATTACAAATGCACATGAGCAGCGGTAGAAAGGGGAAGGAGGGTGCCGCAAGTGAGTTTTTTTACAACAGTGTTTTGAAATATACGCCCCACAGCAGTAGGGGGAGCTCGTTGAGAAAACATGCGACAACAAGTGAAAATCAGCAAAGAAATGGCTAGAGTTGCCAAGTTCCCCTTTAACTCATCAAAATAAGTTTAGACCATTTCAACTCATATGGTTTAATGTAATTTAAGTTGAAATGACTTCATCATCCAAGTTGATTGTACTTAACAATTTAAGGCAGCAACTGTTTTTTTTTTACAGTATAGGGCATTTTTGTCTTTAATAAAGTTGTTGCAAGCAGTGCAGGGACAAGAGCCGTAAGAGCATAAAAGGAGGAGCGACGACAGTGAAGGATGAGAGAGGACCAGGCCTGGACTATTTATGTTATGTTTTGGTGATGTGTGTGCGGCAGGCATCCATGAGGGGCTGCCGCTTTTACTTTCAATTTGTGTTTATTTATATAATAAAGTGTAGGGCTGCAACAACTAATTGATAAAATCAATAATAATCTATTATGAAAATCGTTGTCAACGAATGTCATTATCGATTAGTTGGTCTGCTCATGCACGGGGAGCATTTACTGGTGATTGGTTGAAACAGGCCAATCATGATGCTCTCTGTCTTACATGCGCTTCATGAGGCACACACGCATGGTCTCTCTCCCTCTCCCGCTCTGCCGTGCGCGCTCGCTACACGGTTTGGAGCACAGTCTCTTCTTTCTCACATGCGCGCTCTTGCTCGCGCTCTAGATTCCGGGAGATTTTAACTAATTTGCAGGCATCAGGAAGCCGCTATCAATATGTGGGAGACTCCCGGAACTTCCGGGAGACTTGGGATGTCTGTATTTTGTCTCGATCATCAGGTTGCGCAATCAGTTCGCTCGCAACATAAGTGATGAATTAAAATAGCGCTACCGCAGAAATAGGATAAATTAAAACGGTGTTTACAAAGCGAAGCACTAAATATAAAGGCAGTTAGTAACAGCAGCAGTAAAAGATTGTTCTTTAGTCACTGTAGTCAGTGGTTTTCAGCGAATGCTTGTGCACTAATGCATCATTTTTCCTTTCCTTTTAATCAAGCATGTTAGCTTGCTGCGTATGCTACCTACATTCCGTTCTCCTTTTTTATAGCATTTGTCTACTATTTTATTAGACATACTATACTAGTATGTCTACTATTACTATTGTTTTTCAAACACGATCTACTGTGGCTCTACTACGTTCACATGCTTGTTTTCAGTCTTTTATTTTATCAATATATCCTTATAATTCATTTAATTTTAAATAAAAATTAAATGAATTATATATTTTAGATGTTTTTGGTTTATATCTTCACATCTGAACAACATGTCTGTGTAAATTTGTTTTAACCAAAATTATGTTAAAACATAATATGTTGTATATAATTTTTTTTTTTTTTTTTTTTTACATTAATCATGGTTGTCAATTATCATTAAAAACAATGCAAATATTGATATTAGTAAAACTCAATGTGTGGCTTTTGCACTTTTTAAAGTACACTTTTACACATAAATACCCTGATTTAGGGTTTAATTTAGTTATAATAAACAAAAACTCAAACTGAATAAAAAAAAAAAAAAAACGTTTTATCTGATTAATCGATTAATCGAAAAAAATAATCATCCGATTAATCGATTATCAACATAATCGTTAGTTGCAGCCCTAATAAAGTGTTAAATGTTCGCCAGTTCCAGCCTCCTCCTTCCCTCAATTACTAACCTTGTTACAAAAGTGCAATGTTTTTTTCTAATCTTATTAGATGTAAACATTGTCTTTTATGTCAAATTCTTATATTTAATCAATCAATTCCGTTAGTATAGTAATACATACTATACAGGGTGTTACCAAATTGGTGTATCCAAAAGTCAATGTTTATGTCAATCTTAAATTCATGTATTCATGTATACTACTTCATATATTAACCTCCATCATATATTTAAGTATTTACTCATTATTGTTACTTATTTATGTTTATCTTTTAAACTCAGTTTTTATATTCTATATTTCTATCTCTCACTTGTACAGTACAAACAATTAAATAAAAAAATAAAAAAATTGTACTGTAACTCACCCAAAAAATATTTTCCCATGTATAAAGGTTGTAGTCAGGGCTGTAGGCGTGTTTTTTTAATCACAGAGCTCGCATATGTTAGGCGGGTTCGGGGGCAAGAACATTTTGATTTCTCTGACCTACATATGGGAAATTTAAGACTTTTGAAGGCCAAAAAAATGGATAAGAACTAGTTATAAAACAGTGGCTGTGGGCAGTAGATTATTTGTCGATACCTGCTCTCCCCGCGAATGCCCCCCCCCCCTTGTCGCAGGGCCTGTTTGGAAGTGGATGTTTGCTTCGCTATCTTTGTCTAAAGGTGGCAAAACCACACCTCGTATAACTAGTTTTATATCTTTGACATCTGACCAGTCACGCCGACCTAGCCGTTACACCAATTAGGCTATATGACATAAGCAGAGCCCGTCTAACGGAGAGCCTTGGCACTTCCTATTAGCCCCATTGTATATCAGTTCCCTGGCCATAAACCACTGAGGGTCATTAAAGAGGAATTCCACAGAGTGGCGTGTTTGTCCGTTCTATGATATTCTATGACAGACCATTTTAGTTACATAACACTACTTAAAGGTACAATATGCAGGATTTTTTCACCACCAGGGGTCGCGAACCTCTTACAATAACAAAGGCGTATATTGATGACGTATATTCCACATTAAGCTGAATTATGGATCTTGTCGTCAAGCTGATGGATCTTTTATAGATGAGTGAATACATTGATGTTTTTAACATGACTGTGGTATGAAGCAGGGCGCGATTGCTAGACGTATACCAGCGCCACACACAACGTGAGTCCCGCGGATATAAAGGAATAAGGACATTTCATTCTACTGAACTACACGCAAGTGCTGAATTAATACTCACACAGGTCAGTTTATTAGACGAATTAAACTTGAGGTAACGCAGCGCTGTTTCACTTGCTCTAACAGTTACACTATCACACTAAACTGCATTGGAGTGTGTTGAATGTTGCTAGTTAGGTTGTTTGTTGGCTGTATGAGACTAACTAAGCTAGATCAACATTAGAATAACATACAGATCATATTCTAACATTTCATTAGTTTTAAATAACATTGATTAGTTTTATGTACATTTGGTCATCTGTCTAATAAAGTACATGCAACACTCGCATCTCTGTCAAGTCGAAGTTAGTCGTGGACATGGAGCTCTCGGCAGCTCGAAAGATGCTGATCTTCGTTTTAGTCCTTTTTTTGTCTCAAAGTCTGCTTGCCATGGTCCATAATGTTTGAACAAAACAACAACAGCGTGTGCGTCCTGCTAGCTATAACGGGCATAACCCAGTTGTCCACGTCTGTCGCCATGGTTACTATGGCAGTGCGAGATCAAACCTGGCAGAAACCGAGGGTAACGCGGATATGACGTCATTGACTGGCGACTCCTTACCCCTGCTCACACGTCCCGTTTCCTTGGTTAAAATCGCAATTTTCTCACGATTTACAAATGGTTGGAAATATTTGGGATATTGTAAGTAATCAACTAAACAAAATATATAACATTGGCCTAGTGGTTTTTGGATATTTTACTGCACAATTCTTACATATTGTACCTTTAATCTATCCATACTGTATACAGTCACAATAATTTTAAATGTTTCTAATTATATAACTTTCAATTTCAGGGTTCCCAAATGTGATTGGGTGCATTGATGGAACCCACATTCCCATTATAGCTCCTTCAGTCAGTGAAGGAGACTATGTTAATAGGAAGTCAATCCATAGCATCAATCTGCAGGTGACAATAGATTTTTTGGGTGCTAAATGTTTGGGTGATTAAACCATTAAATCATTCTCATTACTGGTCCCCACTAACTAGGTAATATGTGATGCAACCCACCTCATCACTAATGTTGAAGCCAAATGGCCAGGGTCTGTACATGATGCCAGCATGTTTAGGGAGTCATCATTGTGCCACAAATTTCAACAGGGTATGTTTTGCCTTACACAATGTTTTTTTTTAATGTTTTTTTATGCAATTATACACTTTAACTACCTTTATAGGACACTTCAATGGTTACTTGCTGGGGGACAGAGGGTACCCTTGTCTGCCCTATATGATGACACCCTACCCTGAATCTGAGCTTGGACCACAAGCACAATTCAACCTGGCCCACAGCAGAACACGGGTCAAGGTGGAAATGACCATAGGCATCCTGAAGGCAAGGTTTCAGTGCCTGTGTGGGCTCAGGGTCAGCCCAGAAAGGTCATGTGACATCACAGCTGCTTGTGTTGTTCTTCACAACATCGCCATACTGAGAGGTGAGAGGGCCCCCCCTTCTCTTGGTGAAGATGGCCAAGAGGAACCCCCAGTGAACCCAGTAGACCAAAGAGATGGCAGGGTGGTACGAGACATGTTTTGCCAAAATCACTTTAATTAAAACCAGTTAACAGTCAAGTGTTGTTCATGGTTTCTTTATTTCCTGTAACAAAAGACATTTGTATTTATTGCTTTAGATTTCATTCAACAACAAATGACAGATTAATGTTCACATACTGTTTTCCACCTTAAGCTGGTGCTCCAGCAATTCAATTTCAAGTCTGGCCTTTTTTAGGTTAAGTCTTTTCTCCTCCATTTGAAGCTGTATAAGGTCCATCTCCATGTCACTTTTTCTGATTTGCTTTTGAAGGTGGACCTTATACAGCTCTTTGGCAGGCAACTAGAAAGACAGAATAATTAAACATGACTGAAAAAGTCTGTAATACAAACACAGACCAAATATTTAAATGAGGAAGGAGAACTCCTGAACATTTCTTACACTGCTAAGATTCTGTGTGGAGGTAGATGGACCCTCATTTGTATTAAAATCTCCTGCCATATTCTGTAAAATGACAATGACAATTTATTTATTCTCTTATGTAAAAAAGGGGGAATGCATTCTATACATCATACCTCTATGGGCCTCCCCACATTTTCTGTTTCTGTCACAGCAGAAGTGGTCTCTTCATCGTCATCCTACAGTGAAAATAAGGAAGGATGCTTGGTCTAGCAAACAGAAACCTAAAGACAATAATCACTTACAACTGTGACAGAGTGTGGTGTTGCAGGAGGATCCAATAATACAATGTGGCCATCAGCAACTGCAAGATAATTAAACCAATAAGATAATCATGCATATTCAATACACAATGTATATTCTTAAACAAATACAACTAATAAAGAAGGACATTAGGAACATCTCAGAGTACTAGTAATAGTATTACAGTATACAGCATATGCAGTCAAAGCAGCATGCATACTGCACAAGTGAATCAATGACTGTAAAATGCATTTAAAATGCCTTTTTAAAATGGTGACAGTGTTGATGATTTTCTTTATTAAAACACTGACAAAAACAGTGAAAACATCAATAAATCATAAGTATTAATATGGTACACCTAAATTTTACTAAGCCACTTGTCTTGGTAGCTGAGTCTGACGAACTGCCCCCTGGAATCCCATCGACCACACGTCGCCTTTTATTAAGGGACAGTACCAGCTCCTCAGCTGGGGTGAGGGAAGGTGGAGGTGGACCCCCACCGGTTTTACGGGCATCAGCCTTCTTTTTATTGGCTACATAGAAAACTAAATACTAAATTACATGGCGTCAGTAACAAGTTTAGAAAATATTACCTTGCTGGAGAATGTTTTTGTGTTTCATTTTTACTTGGCTCACACTTCTTCTGGCTCCAGAAGGATTACACCTGATAAAACAAGAAGCCAACATATAACTAGCCAATGATGTGCAGTAGGCTACTACTGTAATATTAAGAAATGTATGGAGGCCAACAAGTAAATACTTGTTGTCTATTTTTACTACATGCCCCAAATAATTTTTGCGTCACAATGAAAGGGGAAAATAGCCCATTTATAATTTTCTAAACTCACGCATTTACTCTGTCCATTATTTTTTGCCATGCCAAGCCAACTCTCTTTCTTTTGCTAATGCAGCAGTATTGCTTTTTTTTTTAGTTATAATGGGCTTATAGTCTTCATAAGCAAGCAAACTCCAACTCAGTTTCACCAAAGTATGTAGCTCGTTTTTTTTCTCCCTTGGTTTCCATGGTGACTCCTGAAATCGGCGATCCATTAGAAATGTCTTTATGTACTCGCCGTGCCCGCGCATTAACTCTGGGTTACCAATATGAGGTTGATTAAACTAACTCCTCACAGGTGTTTTGGAACCGACATACCCAGAGTAAGCAAGTTTGGGGTTAACCAACCAAGAGTTCAAGGTTTATCTGACGGTAAATTAACCTTGCTTTCTGGAATACACCTCTGATGGTTATACTACAATAGGCTACTTAGTTTGAGAAATTGTTTTATTATGAAAAATAACAAATATGAAAAATAATAAATTAACAAAGATTTCACTGTGATATAAACTTCACTACTTTATAAACCTCACTTTGCAATACCATCAACTTTTTTCCCACACATGTAATCTTGCTGGTAATAGTAAACCTTTTCATAATCCTGGGAAATTTTCTATAGAGCCAAATATTGTCAATAACAAGAGATATTGTCAAACTCTCCTACGGCCTCTTTACTTGCTTTTGCACTTAGCACAATAAAATCAAACATATCAAACAAATAACAGTTATAGCAATCTCTGAGACTTGGCTCATTGATGATCAAGCTGTGATGTACGAAATAGAAGGATATGAGATGTTCTTTGTGAACAGAAGGGGAAAAAAGGGAGGGCGAGTTGCTCTGTACATTGACTCTAACTACAGGAGCAGAGTTATGGAAAATATGTCGTTTGTTAAAGACAAAGTTATGGAGTGTATTACTGTAGAAATCAAGATAGAGAGAGCAAAAAATATAATTATAAGCAGTGTGTATAGAACTCCAGGTTCTTGTATTGAAACGTTTACAGAAGCATTAGTGGGTTTGTATGACAGTATAAACAATAAGAAAATGTGCTTTGTTTGTGGAGATTTTAATATAGATCTATTGAACCCACTCCACAATAATACAATAACAGAATTTATTAATGCAATGTATAGTATGAGCTTATACCCCGCTATTATACGTCCAAGTAGAATCACGACACATAGTGCAACTTTAATAGACAATATATTTACCAATGTTGTTGATAAAAAAATAACAAGTGGAGTTCTAATTAATGATCTAAGTGACCATCTGCCAGTTTTTGCAACCATACCATGCTGTAAGGGGACCAATATAGACATACAAGTTCAACTAATAATACATAAAACCAAGGGTGCAATTAACTATTTCAAAGAAGATCTTATAAAACAAGACTGGAAGGAAGTTTATGTTGAAGATGTAGATGAAGCCTATGATAAATTTATATCCATATTAACAACTTTATACGACAAAAACTGTCCTTTAGTAAAGGAAATGGGGAAACAGAAATTTGCTGGAAAACCGTGGTTAACAAAGGGAATCCAAAAATCATGCAAACGGAAAAATATATTATATTAGCTTTTTATTAAAAAAAGAACTAAAGAAGCAGAGCAAGCATACAAGTTATATAAAAACAAATTGACTGATATTATTAGAAACAGTAAGAGAGAGTACTATAGTAAAACATTGGATAATAATAGAAATAACATAAAAAACACATGGAAAATATTAAATGAAATAGTAAGAAACAATGTTGGAAGGACAGGATGCCCAACCTATTTTATGACAAAGAATAATATGATTATAAGTGATAAGGAACAGATTGCTAATGAATTTAATGATTTCTTTGTCAATGTTGGTCCCAGTCTGGCTGGGGAGATTGTAGGAATTGATAGGAAAAGTAGAACGGAAAGAGAAACAGGTAGTGTAAATAAGCAATCAATGTTTATAAGAGGAACAGATGGAAAAGAAATAATTGATATTGTTAAATCATTCAAAAATAAGAAGTCAACTGACTGGAATGATATGGATATGTCTGTGGTCAAACATATTATCGAGTGTGTTGAGAAGCCTCTGGTACATATATGCAACTTGTCTCTTCAAAAAGGTTTATTTCCTAAAAAATGAAAATCGCTAAAGTTATACCCATATATCAAACTGGAGATAGACATACCTTTTCAAATTATAGGCCTGTTTCTTTGCTTTCACAGTTTTGGAAAAAATATTGGAAAAATTATTCTATACAAGATTAAATGATTTTGTTATTAAATACAACATATTAATCAAAAAACAATATGGGTTTAGAAGTAATAGAACAACCTCACATGCATTAATAGAATTTGTGGAGAAAATATCTAACGCAATAGAAAATAAACAATACACAGTTGGGGTATTTTTAGACCTTAAAAAAGCATTTGACACTGTCGACCATGACATCTTACTAGAGAAACTGAAAAAATATGGAGTAAGAGGTGTAGCTCACTCTTGGATAAGTAATTATTTAGAGAAAAGGCATCAATATGTCCAAATAGATAGTTGCAAGTCACAACAGGTGCAGGTAACATGTGGGGTTCCCCAAGGCTGTGTGCTGGGCCCTTTGCTTTTTCTGTTATACATTAATGATATATGTGAGGTTTCCAAAGTATTACAACTGATATTATTTGCGGATGATACAAACTTATTTTGTTCTGGTGACAATCTGAAACAACTTTTGGATACAATGGGAAAAAGAAATGGCACTGCTAAAAAATTGGTTTGATTTGAATAAATTAACGTTAAATATAAGTAAAACAAAATTTATTGTATTTGGCAATCGTTTATCGAATACAATAGGTAAATTAATGATTAATGAAGTTGAAATAGAAAGGGTGTCAGCTATTAAATTTCTTGGAGTAATTATAGACAATAACTTAAATTGGAAGTCCCATATATCTTATATTAAGAACAAGATCTCAAAGTCAATTGCAATATTATATAAAGTTAAAGATTTCTTAAATGAAAAATCATTATATATTTTGTATTGTTCCCTTGTGCTTCCATACATTATTTATTGTGTGGAAGTATGGGGAAATACATATAAAACAAACACCAATCAAATTTTTATGCTTCAAAAGAGAGCCATGCGAATAGTAAAGAAAACCACCTATAGGGAGCCAACAAACTCCCTTTTTATTGAATTAAAGGCCCTAAAGTTTAAAGAATTAGTATAATTAAAAACATTACAAATCATGTACAAAGCAAAAAACCATCAATTGCCAGAAAGTATCCAGGGGTTGTTCACAGAAAGAGAATGCCAACATGACTTAAGGGGAACTTGTATATTTAAAAAGAATCACGTGAGGACCAATGCAAAATACCATTGTATTTCAGTTAAAGGTGTAAATTTATGGAATAACTGTCATGAGGAACCAAAAATATGTGGGACACTTAGTAAGTTAAAGAAACTATTTAAAAATAATGCAATGAAACTATATGAAACAATTTAAAGAGTGATAAATGAACAAGCTGTTTTTGTTGTATTTTGGATTGTGCAATTGTATTGCATAGGAAATATTAATGTTTTTGTAGTTTGTTTAGATTTGTTTGTCAACATTATATTGATGTAAGACAATACTTATTTTTATTTGATTTGATTAAAATATGAGATGTTTTTCAAAAAGGGTAGGCATTATAAGCAAGAGCTTCAGCCTACACCTGTTTCAGACTGCAGTAAATATGCTGTTGTTTGTCAGCTCAACTGTGTTGAAACTAAGTTGTCTGTCTGAAATAAAAATCATTCATTCATCATTCATTCATTCATTCATACCAAGGGATATCTTTGCTTGGTATTTGTGCTGCTGTCATTCCAAGACATCGTATGTGAAACCGTCTCGCACAAGTTCCACAATTAGGGGATATATGTCAATTATATGAAGAAAATGTTCGCTTTAGGAATCCTATAATGCATAAAAGTATTACAATAATTAATTACTATAAAATAATCCATGGAATTTAACTCCAGATGTTTTACATATTATCCACTACATTATCTACTCTACAATTAAAGTATAAATCTCACCCAGTTGACTACTCCCCCAATTTTCTTTTTATTTGAACAGAACATGTAAGTGTGATCAGCTCTGTTCAGCTGAGGATACTTATCTTCACTTCTCCACTAAGTAACAAATATTGAATTTATGATACATATAACATTTTAATTATTACTTTATGCATAAAAATACCTTGAAAATTAATTAATTAAACATTTTAAGTTATCCCATGACTTATTATTATTTGGCCCTTTTAACATTGTAAGGGCTCACATTTTTTTTGCTAGTTTTGGCCTCCATAAACATAACTGTTTCCACATAAATTGATAAGACACACTGATAGCAATATAAATAAATCATATATAAAATATTTAATAATAATAATAGAAAATATATGTATTTGTAGTTGTATTTACTTGACTATATTCTTATAAATATTTATTGCATTGTAAGGCTGATAAGCTTTAAATGCACAAACCATGAACCGTGCAAAAAATGCTGTTAATAATAATAATAATTTTGAAAGACGGATGAGACGTTGGCCATACATTATTACACGATGAGCTATATACTCACCACAAACTTCCAATGTACTTTCGCTGTTTTGACAATCCAATGGCTCCATAGTCATTAAATGTGACCTGATACAATGTGTGAAAATGAAAAAAAATAAAAAAAACAGCTGTATTTTGTGTACAGAAACAATAGAGACATTACATATTAAAAAGAACATTTGTCAGTATCTAAAGACTATTATAAGAGTTCAAACCCATAATGACGTAATACAATATTGAAGTGACAAAAATTATGGCTGTCCAATTCATTGTGATTAGTCAAACTTGTATGTATTTTTCAGCTCATGAAAAATGGGGGCTAAAACAAAAGTGTTGCGTTTATAATTATGTTCAGTGTATGCGTAGCACTGTAAATGCTCTGATATCCTTCCATGTCTTTAGTTTTGAACAAATGTCAAACGCCCTGTCCAAGTAGCTGACAATGCTGTCCCTGTTGAATGCCAGAAGAACACTTTTGAGTAGTGCCCAGCTAATGCCGCTATAGTCTGTTTCTATCTGATGAACTCTTAGTTTTGTGTACTGTGACAGTTTTTGGAGGAACGGCATCATCCCGAATGTGATTGGTGGTATAGAGTGTTACTACTGAAATTAGTCCAGGAACGGAAGTTTTCTGTTGAAGAATTGTCTAACTCCTTTGTTTAAGGCTCTTGCAATTCTCCCTCTTCTTGTGTTTGATGCTGGTCTGAATTTTCTTTCCCTTTTTTTGTGTGCAATTTTTCCTCTTTGTAGCACAGATATCTTCACTGGGTTGTCTCCCACTAGCTCCTTTTTCTTTTTAAAGAAGTATTTTGCACTGCAGAAAGGAAATGTACAAACTGCTGTGATATTTAAATATGGACTATTAATTTTCCGGCTGTGAGTTTTAATATGCTGGCTCTTGAAGGCAAGGGCAAGGGTATAACAGGGATCTTTCTGTCTGAAACTGTTGTACAATATATGGGGCCACGATTGTCTCAGTTTTGTTGAACCGTGCAGTGGAAATTTTTTTGCCATTTCTTTCTGTTCACTTTAATTATGAACCTTTTTGAAACCACTGTCATCTTTCTCCATTGGTTTTTGTGCCCTGTTTTTCCATGTTCAGATGGGACTCTGCTCTCCAATGACACATTTTGTTGTTTATCTTCTGTGTCAGTTTTGTCTGATACTTCCTGACCTTGTCTGATCTCTTACTCCATTTCGATTTGGGGTCCACATGACCCATAGCCAATGACGGTTTTTATTATGATCTTGACCGAACAGAGTCTGAGAGAGTTCAGACCAGATTTCTGAGGAATAACCTTTATCTCTCTTTGAAATGTTAATACTCTTCATTGTTCTGACCAAAGCATCCATTCCACCAGCCATTGCACACAAGTTTTTCCTCTGAACACTCTGTCCTTTTTTAACTCTACCCATTTTGTTTCAAGTTGCCTTTCGAAGCTAGTACAAAGGGAACAGACAAAGCTTCAACCTGTGGTGGAGATTTTAAACTGAATATTAAATTAACCATGTTTTTAATATCTAACCATAAAGATATGAATTATACTAACATCTCGTGATAAGTGAACTTCCTTTGGTCCTATGTCTGAAGATGACTAAAACTTCCATTCCTGATTCTAACAATAAATCTAAATTGAGCTTACTTCCTTTTTCTTCTAGGATGTAGCAGACAAACTCTAACCTCCTAAAGTTTTGACTTAATATAACTTTGGTCAAAGGAACTTTGAAATTGGACTAAACCGTTATATTGTGAAATGCTTGATTAAAATATTAACCCCTCACAATGTTTTTGATGATACAGGATATTTTGCTGATGTTACTAACAAAGGGTAATGAAAGGGGGGGACTTGCAGAGCGTGATATGTTAGTCATGATGATTCTGTTTTGAGATGTCTGGGTTTATTAACTCGTGGTTATGAATCATGTTACATTATAAAAACTGTTTTATTCATGTTTACTGGTGGGATTCTCAATGTGATTTGTCAGAGATCCACCGGCCTTGCTTCTTCTAGGGAGATTCTCTGAGAACTGCTCGAGAACTCTCCTGGCCGTGATTAAAGCATTTAGAGGACATTTGCTGGAGTCTGTCTGTTATTTTCTGTTGCGCAACAGGTTAGACTAGGGAACCAAGTAAGTAAGTAAGTTAGTGTTAGGGAAACTCAGCCAGTGTCAACTAGAGACACAGAAGCTAGAGTATGGGTTATTAAGTGTCGACGAGAGACGCTATAGATTAAGTGTCGACTAGAGACGCTATAGATTAAGTATCGACGGATGCTAAAAAGGAAGTTGTTAAGTGTCGACGAGAGACGCTTGGGTGATGACTGGGCACCCCAAATAAATTCATTGACGAAAATAATTAGGTTCCAGGTACGCAGTTAGGTTTATGGAAAAATCTACAACAAACCTTTCGTCAAGATACAGTCAGTTTGTGCTGTAAAATCTTTTGGAAATAAGATAAGTAGGTCCTCTATGTAAAGATAAAGTTGGCACTTTACAAAAAACCCGTAAACAAATGATTTAGGGCTGTCCATCGATTTAAATTATTCATCAGATTAATTACATGTTTTTATTAATTCATGTTAATTACTCAAAAGTAATCAACATGATTACATTACATGATTACAATTGCATATTGATATTTTCTGAGAGAACGTCCCAAAATATGTTACATTGCCTTAATGTTGCAGACAGAATCATTTAGGCTAGATACCACAAAAAAGCGTCTTAATAAGTTAATACCAAATGTTATAATAATAAATCAGAACTGTGCAAGGACCTGTTCATAGATAGGGTGATCATATGTCCCTTTTTATATACATATAAATGCACATGTATTTATCAATACGCAGAGCAAAACAAAATTGTCATTCATTTTGACAATCCAGTCATTTATTTATATTTTGAAAATGCATTTTCAACATTAAATTCCACTATTTAATTATGAATGCATTCATACATTTTTAGTGGTGTACTTCTGTTTTGTTTTCTTTTTTGTATTCTTTATTTGAACTGTTTTTGATGGTTTAATATCTCATTTATTAATTCATTTTAAAATTGCTCTTTTTATTTCTCATTAAAATATCCAAACATAAATTACCTTGTCTTTTAGTACATTAATTTATAGGTAAACACCTTTTAAATTCCTATTTTGATTGTACAATTAGTAATTAATGAAATGCCTATTTACGAGACACCACCTCATAAATTGTTGCTATTCATTCAATTGAATAAAAAAAAAAAAAAAAAAACTGCTTTCTAACTAAGTTTTTTACATTTGTCAACAAGACAAATGTGGGTCAGGAATTTGTGTTACACTAAGGGTTGCTGTCCCTGTTCACAAAGTGCTGAAACGTCAATCACTTTATAGTACTCCTGTTCACGAAGTGCCAATGTCAATGAAAAAGTCAATCACTCGTCATTAACTTGTTAAGAGCCTGCAAATGACAATAGATAATTTCCTTTTAAATATAATATCCCCACTCCCTCTGAATTGATTAAACGCATTTATTTTTTAGCGAGTTATTTTGTTAATTTTGTAACTAAATGAACATTAGATGGACAGCCCCAATTCAAGTATATAATTTGACTAATATTTAAAAATATGATAGTTTAGACAAAACTTGTCTAAATCTGAACTAGTAAATAAGAATAATTCAACTAACTACATTAATAAATAGGCTACAAAAACGTCTCTGTTACGTATGTAACCCTCGTTCCCTGAGTAGGGAACGGAGACGTTACGTCGGATGACGACGAAAGGGGTTTCGCTTAGAAAGCCTATCAACTTCGAGTATTACAAAACGAGCCAATGGCAAAGAAATGCCATGGGTCTGCGGAATTTGCATAGCGTATCTCCGCCCTACCTCGTGGGTATAAAAGGAGGACGCCGGCAACATGCAGATATGTTTCTTCGCTGAGGAGCAAAGACTGAGCTTCAGGCGATCCCCGCGGTACAGCGGAAAGTGGCAGGAAGACGTAACGTTACATACGTAACCGAGACGTTCCCTTTCGTTGTCACTCCGAGTTACATCGGATGACGACGAATGGGGTTACCAGTCTAATCACGCCACATTCTCGGCTGCTTCCAGTGCCCTGCGTAAATCTGAGATCCCTGTCGTGAGACTCGCACGGACGAAGGACTCCTATTTAGCACAGGAATACCAAGGTACACTGGGGAGCATATCCCAAGGTTTAGGGGAAATGCAATATTGCCAACCCAGAGGGGGGGGGGGACTTATGTGTATTCTCTATGACCCGAAGGATGCATATGGAGAACACTGGGGTGTCCAGCCGCAGGTGGAATATTTCAACCCCAGGGGTGGCAAGGTGGCTTGCCAAGGGAAAGACACATGCTCAGAGAGGCTTACAGTGGAAATACACATGTGGGGGTTGCTCAGAGGAGGGACCATGCACACGGGAGGCACCTAGCCGACGCACAGGCAATAGACACTGGCGCCGACGTCAGGAGTGCTGGAGGAACTCAGGGCTTTCGGGGAAGCACACCTGAGGAGAATATTGCACGTATCAAGTCCGTGGAGTGGAATGGCGAGCAAGCGAAGACACCTGAGCGGGTCCAGTACTAGCTGGTTGAAGCGAGTACATGAGAGGACACAGGCTCCACTCGGAGATTGTAGAATCTGGCTAATGTGTTGGGTGTCGCCCAGCCTGCAGCTCTGCAGATGTCTGTCAGCGAGGCGCCATGCGCTAGAGCCCAAGAGGACGCCACACTCCGGGTGGAGTGGGCAGTCACACCAAGGGGGCACGGTCGACCTTGCTGCTGGTAAGCCAAAGCAATGGCGTCCACTATCCAGTGAGACAACCTCTGCTTTGAGAGAGCCTTTCCCTTCAGCTTCCCAGACAAAGAGCTGGTCTGAGGTCCTAAAACACTGCGTTCTGTCTACATAGGCGCGGAGGGCGCGTACTGGACAGAGCAGTGCCAAGGCTGGTTCTGCCTCCTCCAGGGGCAGCGCTTGCAGGTTCACCACCTGGTCCCGGAAGGGAGTGGTAGGAACCTTGGGCACAAATCCAGGCCGGGGTCTCAGGATCACGTGAGAGTAAGCCGGCCCGAATTCCAGGCACACTTCGTCAACGGAGATTGCGTGCAGGTCCCCTACCTTCTTGATGGAGGCCAGTGCAACCAGGAGCGCTGTCTTCATTGACAGGAACTTGAGCTCCACTGATTGCAGAGGCTCAAAGGGAGCACTCTGCAGGGCAGTTAACACCACTGAAAGGTCCCAAGAGGGAACGAGAGGAGGGCGAGGAGGATTCAGTCTCCTCGCTCCTCTCACGAACCTGACGATCAGGTCGTGCCTTCCCAAGGACTTACCTTCAACAAAGTCATGCTGTGCGGCAATGGCGGCGACATAGACTTTTAGGGTGGAGGGAGACAGCCTTCGCTCCAACCCATCTTGTAGGAAGGAAAGCACGACGCTGATCGAACATCTCCGGGGGTCTTCTTGGTGAGAAGAGCACCAGCTGACGAAGAGGTTCCACTTCAACACATAGAGATGTCTCGTGGACGAAGCTCTAGCGGAAGTGATGGTAGCCACCACCGCTGGTGGTAGGGTACTCAAACCTGCCTCGTCCCATCCAGGAGCCACACGGGGAGGTTCCAAAGATCGGGACGAGGGTGCCATAGGGTGCCCCGTCCCTGAGAAAGGAGGTCCTTCCTCAGAGGGATCGGCCAGGGAGGTGCTGTCGCGAGGTGTACTAGTTCGGAGAACCAGGTCCGGTTGGGCCAGTGAGGCGCAACCAGAATGACCTGCTCCTCGTCCTCCCTGACCTTGCCCTCCGTCAGGGAATAAAACTGGTTGCAATGGGTCGAGTCGTGAGAGGCAAACAGATCTATCTGTGCGTCCCCGAACTGGTCCCAAATCAGCTGAACCGACCGGGGATGGAGCCGCCATTCCCCCGGGAGGAGCTGAAACTGTGAGAGCTCGTCGGCTACACAGTTCAGAACTTCGAGGATATAAATCGCACGAAGCGACCTCAGATGCTTCTGGATCCATAAGAGGAAGTGGCTGGCGTGTTGCGACATACGGCGGGAGCGCAGACCACCTTGGCTGTTGATGTACGCTACAGTCGCGGTATCGGACTAGTACGTGTTGGCCCTTGAGCACAGCCCTGAAGCGGCGCAGAGCAAGACCTACAGCCAGCAACTCGAGGCAATTGATGTGCCATAGGCGGAAGGGTCCTGTCCAGGAGCCTGCAGCAGCACTTCCATTGCACATGGCGCCCCAGCCCGTGGAGGAGGCATCTGTCGTTGCAACAACATGCCGCGAAGCTCGTTCCAGGGGCACTCCGGCCCGTAGAAAACTGAGGTTCGCCCACAGGGTGAAGGTCTGACGGCAGGTCGGAGTAGCTGGTACTCGGAGGGTGCCGTGTTGCCATGCCCACCTCGGGACTCGGTCGCGAAGCCAAAGCTGAAGCGGTCTCATATGAAGCAATCCGCAGATGCCATATGCCCCAGGAGCCTCTGAGTCAAGTCAAGTCAAGTCAAATATATTTATATAGCGCTTTTCACAATACAGATTGTATCAAAGCTGCTTCACAGTATCAATCAAAACAACTTAATGTTTGTTTATTACTGGAAAAAAGACATCCAAGTTTGGTAGAGCTGATCAATGGTATGATTGGTTAATTAATTTGAATATCCCCAACTGAGCAAGCCTAAGGCAACAGTGGCAAGGAACCGAAAAACTCCATCCAGTGACCTAATGGTGTCCTAACACCCCATCAGATGACCCAATGGAGAAAAAAAACCTTGGGAGAACCCAGGCTCAGTCGGGGGCCAGTTCTCCTCTGGCGTTTATGAACTAGAGGCCGAATTTACAGTAACTGTAAGATAAAAAATTTATATGAATGCCTGGCTAAATAGATGCGTCTTCAGTCTAGTTTTAAACTGGGAGAGCGAGTCTGAGCAACGAACAATATCAGGAAGGCTATTCCAGAGCTTCGGAGCTAAATGTGAAAATGCTCTGCCTCCTTTGGTGGATCTGGATATCCTAGGAATGACCAGAAACCTCGAATCTAGTGATCTTAAAGAGCGCGATGGATTGTAAGGCGATAGAAGATCCGTTAAATAGACTGGAGCTAAACCATTTAGAGCTTTATAGGTCAAAAGCAATACCTTGTAATTAATACGGAACTTTATAGGTAACCAATGAAGTGATGATAAAATCGGTGTTATATGATCATATTTTCTTGATCTAGTAAGAACTCTAGCGGCTGCATTTTGGACTAACTGTAGCTTGTTTATTGAAGATGCAGGACAACCAGCTAATAAAGCATTACAGTAATCTAGTCTCGAGGTCATGAATGCATGAACTAACTTTTCTGCATCAGAGACTGATAGCATATTACGTAGCTTAGCAATGTTTCTAAGGTGGAAAAAGGCTGTTTTTGTAACATATGAAATATGCTTTTCAAAAGACAGGTTGCAGTCTAATGTAACACCCAGGTCTTTTACTGTAGCGGATAGAGTAAAAGGGCATCCTACTATGTTAAAGTCGTGCTGTGAAAGGTTTTGTGGATGGTTTTTAGAACCGATAAGTATTACCTCTGTCTTGTCTGGATTTAATAAAAGAAAATTATGCGTCATCCAATCTTTTATATCTTTAACACAATCTGTCAATTTGGATAATTTAGCGTATTCATCTGGCCGTGAGGAAATATATATTTGAGTGTCATCAGCATAACAATGGAAACTAATTCCATGTTTCCTTAGAATATTACCAAGTGGCAGCATATATATTGAGAATAATAAAGGGCCTAACACAGATCCCTGCGGCACTCCATAGTTTGCCGAAGTTATAATCGATTTTTCTCCATTTAAGTAGACGAAATGGTAGCGGTCAGATAAGTATGACCTGAACCAGCTTAATGCTTGTCCTTGAACACCAGTGTAATTTTGTAGTCGGTCTAAGAGTATTGTGTGATCTATAGTATCGAACGCAGCACTAAGATCAAGTAAAACTAGTACTGAGATACAGCCTTGGTCCGAAGCTAAAAGTAAATCATTTGTGATTCTAACAAGCGCAGTTTCAGTGCTATGATGTGGCCTGAATCCAGACTGAAACTTTTCATAGATGTCGTTTTCTTGCAAGAAAGAGCCGAGTTGAGCGGACACAACTTTTTCTAATATTTTTGACATAAATGGAAGATTCGAAATGGGTCTGTAATTTGCTAGGTTATTTGGATCTAATTGTGGTTTCTTAATAAGAGGTTTTATAACTGCCAGCTTGAACGTTCTTGGAACATGACCTAAAGATAAAGATGAGTTAATAATATTGAGAAGAGGCTCTTCCACTACAGGTAACACTTCTTTCAGTAGTTCAGTTGGTATAGGATCTAATAAACATGTTGTTGTTTTAGATGAAGTGATAAGTTTATTTAACTCTTTTTGTTCTATGGTTGTAAAGCATTGTAATTGTTCTTGCGGGGTGATAATTGCGGCTGAATTATAAGGCGCGAGCAAAGATCGAACGTTTACGATTTTGATTCTGATGCTTTCAATTTTCTCGGTGAAGAAGTTCATGAAATCATTACTACTAAACTGTAACGAGGTATTTTGTTCAGACGACGTCTGTTTATTTGTTAGTCTAGCCACGGTATTAAATAAAAACCTTGGATTATTTCGGTTGTTTTCTATTAATTTGCTGAGGTGCTCAGCCCTGGCCGTTTTAAGTGCCTTTTTATAAAGTGACATACTGTCTTTCCACGCGATTCTAAAGACCTCTAAATTAGTTTTTTTTCCATTTACGCTCTAAATTACGGATTTCTCTCTTTAAAACATACGTAGTATTATTGTACCATGGTGCTATACTTTTTTCTCTGACCTTTTTTAATCTAATGGGTGCAACAATATCCAATGTTCTAGAGAGAATGGTGCTCATAGTGCTAGTTAGTTCGTCTAATTCATCTGTTTGTTTGGGTTCAGACAGCAGCTGAGACAGATCAGATAAGCTATTTGAGAAATGATCTATGGTGGATGGACGAATTGTTCTACCTGGTCGATAACGTGGCGCAGCATGACATATTACAGCAGTGCGTAATATGCAAGTTACCAAGTAGTGGTCAGTGACATCATCACTTTGTGGAACAATATCTATATCGGTTGGATTGGTTCCATATGATATAATTAAATCGAGTGTATGATTAAGACGATGAGTTGGTCCGGTGACGTTTTGCTTGACCCCGAAGGAGTTTAATAAATCTGTAAACGCAGCCCCTAACGCATCATTTAAATTATCTACGTGTATGTTAAAATCTCCAACAATTAATGCTTTATCGACGTTGACCAAAAGATCTGATAGAAAGTCAGCAAACTCTTTTAGGAAATTGGCGTAAGGCCCTGGAGGTCTATATACGGTAGCCAATGCTAGAGATAATAGGGATTTTTTTCTTACATCTAAGAGCGTAACATTTAGCACAAGTACTTCAAACGAATTAAACCTATGACGAGTTTTCTTAGTAACATTCAGGATATCTCTGTAGATTGTTGCAACACCGCCGCCACGACCGATCAGACGGGGCTCATGCTTATAACAGTATCCTGGCGGAGTAGACTCATTTAGACCGAAATAATCATTTGGTTTAAGCCAGGTTTCAGTAAGGCACAGAACATCGAAATTATTATCTGTGACCATTTCATTTACAATAACCGCCTTAGGTGTGAGCGATCTAATGTTTAGAAGACCTAGCTTTAGAAATTGTTTTTGTTCACTAATAGCGAGATTTTTTGTTTTAATAACAATTAGATTTTTTCTAGATCCTGCAGTAGATTTATTATTTGATCTTAGTAAACGAGGAATAGACACAGTTTCTATGCAATGTTCTACACTAGTATTAATATCAATTAAATTGGTGCAGTAGAGACTGTGATTTGGATTTTTGGTTACTAGTCAAATGGTATTTAACATCTTGGAGATGTTATCCGACAGAAGATCTGCCCCGATTCTACTTGGGTGTAAGCCATCAGCGCGGAAGAGCCTTGGTCGCTCCCAAAACAGATTCCAATTATTTACAAAAATCAATTTCTGCTCATTGCACCATGACAATAACCATTCATTTAGAGCGAATAATCTACTGAACTTTTCATGCCCTCGTCGGTACGTAGGTAGCGGTCCAGACACAATAATCTATGTTTCAGGCGATGTGCTGCGTACCGTATCGATAAGGCTCCTGAAGTCTTTCTTCAGAACCTCCGTCTGTCGCAGCCTAGTGTCGTTAGCTCCCGCATGCAGCACAACAGCTCCGACGCGCTCGTCACCGTTCAAGATCTCAGTTACCCGCGCAGTGATATCGAGAACACGAGCACCAGGAAAGCAGTGACTGTGCACCTTACTTTTACCTAACGTAGCATGGACGTGTCGGACGGTGGAATCGCCGATGATCACAGCATCGCGTTCCGTTTCGCGAAGAGGGGAGAAGCGGTTCTGAGTGGAGATCTCGAAAACCGGGAGGGGCGAAAAGATTCTTGTCCTGGCTCGCGGCTTCCGCGGAACCACCCAGGCTTCGTGGTGGTGTGTTGGAGCCGGAGTGAATGAAATCATGGCTGATCGTGACCTGGACGCTCGGGACCAATGCTGAGAAACGCACGGAGTAGACGAGGTCAGCGTCAGCGGGTTACTAACGTTAATCACTGATCCGTGTGCATCAGCGCGTGATGTTTCAAGAGCTAAACGCCGGTCTCTCAGCTCAGCTTGTCTCTCTAGAAGGTCAAGGATCTGCTTTTCTACAGCTTCTAATTCAGACTGCACCGCAAGCAATTCAGATTTGTTCTCATCTGCACCAAAAGGTAGATAACATACACCTGATATATTCGCCATTTTAACAGATGGACAGTAAGTTAGCAATGATGCAACCAGTGATGCTATTAATATTTATACTAATTTATGACTCAAGTCTTGGGTATAACCGTCTTTTTAGTGGTATGGGTGTAATATAGACGCAGGATAGACGGGAAAACAAACAAACTCACAGCAGGCAACGAGGCTGACAAAAGCAGTCGATCGCAGGGCGAGCAGCAGTGAAGCGGTGTCTCGCTCTACGACCAACAACCAATGTTCAAACCGTATTTGCGCAAACAAACAAACGCAAACAAACAAACTCACAGCGGGTAACGAGGCTGACAAAAGCAGTCGATCGCAGGGCGAGCAGCAGTGAAGCGGTGTCTCGCTCTACGACCAACAACCAATGTTCAAACCGTATTTGCGCAAACAAACAAACGCAAACAAACAAACTCACAGCGGGTAACGAGGCTGACAAAAGCAGTCGATCGCAGGGCGAGCAGCAGTGAAGCGGTGTCTCGCTCTACGACCAACAACCAATGTTCAAACCGTATTTGCGCAAACAAACAAACTCACAGCGGGTAACGAGGCTGACAAAAGCAGTCGATCATGTTTTTTCTGAAATAATTTCAGTGGAACCGCACTCTTGCCCTCGAACTGTCTCAGGCAAGTCAGCAGTGACTGTGCGCGCTCGCTCGTAAGCTGCGCGGACATGGCGACCGAGTCGATTTCCATACCGAGAAAAGAGATCCTCTGCACGGGGCAGAGTTTGCTCTTCTCCCAGTTGACCTGAAGGCCCAGACGGGCTAGGTGCTAGATCCCTGTGTTCGCAAACCTGATCTCGAGAGAGAGAGCTAGGATCAGCCAGTCGTCGAGATAGTTCAGGATGCGAACCCCGTGTTCCCGAAGGGGAACAAGGGCTGCCTCGACGACCTTTGTGAAGACGCGAGGAGACAGGGCTAACCCGAATGGGAGAACCGCGTACTGATATGCCTGCCCCTTGAAAGCAAACCGCAGGAACGGTCTGTGTCGAGGGAGAATGGAGACATGAAAGTAGGCGTCCTTCAGGTCGATCGCTGCAAACCAATCCTGGGGCCGTACACATTCGAAAATGCGCTTGGCAGTGAGCATCTTGAACGGCAGCCTGTGAAGGGAGCGGTTCAGCACCGACCCAACGGGACAGGTTGGGAAGCTCTAGCCAGGCTCCCAAGAACTGTACCAGCGGGGTAATGCGAACCACAGACTTCCCGTCGGTGGGGCAGCGAGGCGGAATGACTGTCCCGGACGTGGACGGCATAGCGGCCCAGTGTCGGGGCATAGTCATTGACCGCGTCCTGACAGAGGAGACCAGGGAAGGACGAACGTTCCACAGCGGTCTGCTCTGCCAGGGGGCTGGCGACAGAGGGGGATGAGAGCTGCACGGTCCGGGGATGGCGCTTGCTGTCATCCAGCTCTGGGACAGAGGGGGACGAGGGGTGCACGGCTTGGAGGCGGCGAATCGTGTCGTCCGAGAACTCTGTGTGCTAAGGGATGAACATATCACTTCTTTCTTTAACCACATTAGGGTGCTGCCCACCCGGGGGTGAGCAGCGGGGAGTGGAGAACAAAGGATTCTCCCCCGGCCCTCCACCGGGGGAAGGAGTGGTCCTGCTACCTTCTCCTGAGAAGTGAAAGTCATCCCTGAGCAGCCCGTCTCAGGAGCGCCGCTTGACCCGGTGTTTAGCGGGGGGCGGGGCAGGAGAGGGCTGGGGCGCCTTCTTACGGCTTCCTCCGCGACCAGGCCCGGGTGGAGGCTGCTGCTTGGGGAGGGGAGGGGGGGGGGGGGACCGCAGGAGGGCGCCCTCGGCGGCGAACAGACTGAGTATTCGGCCCGGTCGGCTGGGTGGAGGCAGCAGCGGGCCGTTGGGGCAAAATGTGCTTAATAGCCTCAGTCTGTTTCTGCGCAGTCGAGAACTGTTGGGCAAAGTCCTCGACTGCACCGCCGAAAAGGCCGGCCTGTGATATGGGGGTGTCGAGCAGACGGGACCGCTCGGCATCCCGCATATCAGCGAGGTTCAGCCAGAGATGTCTCTCCTGGACCACGGCTGTGGACATCACCAAACCCAGGGAGTGTACAGTCACCTTCGTCGCTCGGAGAGCAAGGTCGGTGGCGGCGCGCAGCTCATTGAAGAGCCCTGGGTTTGTCCTACCCTCGTGCATGTCCCTGAGCATCTGGGCCTGGTAGACCCGCAGAATGGCCATGGCATGCAAAGAAGTGGCTGCCTGTCCCGCCGCTCTGTAAGACTTCGCCACTAGCGAATATCTACAGGCTTTGGATGGGTGCTTAGGCTCACCACGAGAAGAAGCGCTCTGAGGACACAGTGGCATAGCAACAGAGCGTTCAACCGGGGGGAGCCCAGTGTACCCACGGGCAGCCGCTTCATCGAGGGGAGTAAAGGCGGATGAGATCAACGAGCGGTCACGGGAAGACATGGGGGTCTTCCAGGACTTCGAGATCTCATCATGCACGTCCGGGAAGAAAGGTATTGGGGTTTGACGCGGACGGGGGTCCGCGGCCTTACCCAAGTACCAATCATCCAACCGCGAGCAATCGGGACAGGGTGGAGGGGTCCACTCTAAACCGATGCTCGCGGCGGCCCGGGAAAGCATGGCCGTCATCTCCGGATCGGACTCGAGCACAGCCGTATGGACACCGGAAGGTGGGAGCTGTGACGAGCCTTCACTTCCAGAAGAATCAGACCCACCTTGTGATGCTGCTATAGACATGGTGTCCTCCTCTGGAGCGGCAAAGGAAATCCGCGGGGCATCAGAAGACGGTCCCGCGGAAATCCCCTGAACACTCGCGTTGCAACATTGGAGAGGGTGCGGCTGGGCACGGACGGAAGTCGGCGCTTTGTTCCAAACCGTCACCCTCAGATCACCCTGGCCACCAGCCGAAGTAGAACCTCTCGTGGAGGCTCTAGATCGGGGTGTGGATGAGGGACCCTCACTCTTGCGAGATCACTGAGTCTTGATCGTAATGTTGCGATGGTCATGTTCCCGCAGTGAGAACATGAGTCATCCACGAGCGCTGCTCTAGCGTGATCAATGCCCAAACACACTATGCAGCGCTCATGCCCATCAAAGTCGGCCACCAGTCCACCGCTACCAGAAGTGCACGGGCGATGCATCTTTAAAAAGACGTGCCACGTGCAAGCTCTTTTGTGAGAGAAAAAAAACTCTGAGAGTGTTGAAGCGCCCGGGGAGAAACACACTCACTGGCAAACCACTGCACAGATAAGCAGGAAGTGCGCGCTCGCCGGGAGATCGCCGTCACACCAACACCAGAGAATCTCGCTCGTCTGTAAAGCTGACAGTTCAGAGATGGCTTGTGGAACGAAGGATTACCTTGGCTTCCAAAGCGAAAACATATCTGCATGTTGCCGGCGTCCTCCTTTTATACCCACGAGGTAGGTCGGAGATACGCTATGCAAATTCCGCAGACCCATGGCATTTCTTTGCCATTGGCTCGTTTTGTAATACTCGAAGTTGATAGGCTTTCTAAGCGAAACCCCATTCGTCGTCATCCGACGTAACTCGGAGTGACAACGAAAGGGAACAAAAGATTACTTGCATGTAACATGGAACTTGACCGAAGAAAAAAATGTCAGACTATTCAAAATGTATGAAAAGATTTTCTACCAGACTTCACTAGCCAATCAGGAGAAATATTCATGTCTGCATGCAGTGATACAGGTATAGATTAATTGAAAGTTGCTACTGACTGGCTACTGATTTAGTCACCCCCTGCAACTATCATTTGATTGGCTTATAGGCAGTAGCCATGAGACAAGCATGCACACTTAAAAAAGAAAAAGTTGTTTTTAAAATTTTGGAAAAATAGAAAAATACAGAAAATGTAAGGTTTTGTCTTCATAGATTTTCATCTATGTATAAAGAATAAATAAACATTACTTAAAAATTAAGCTCTTTTATCATAAAAAAAGTATTTGTTTCTTGCAAAGGCAGTAACTTGAACTTTGTCTCCAACAAAGATCAAGTTACTGTTCATTAGTGATGTATTTGAATAAAGCACCAATGCAGTGCGTAACAGTGAAGTTATTAAATATTTTTAATAATAAAAAATCATAAGATTATACAAAAATATTTTTTTCTCCAAAATAAGTATTGTAGTATAACCAACAGGACAGCAGTGATGTGTGATCTGAATTTGGCAACAATAGAGTGAATTACAGTGAAGCTATTGAATATTTTCATAAAAATCATAAAAAATATGCAAAAATATTTTTTTTCCCAAAAGAAGTGTTGTAGTATAACCAACAGGACAGAAGTGATGTGTGAACTGAATTTGTTATCAATACAGTGAATTACAGTTAAGTCATTGAATATTAAATAAAAATCATAAAAATGTTGCAAAAATATTTTTTTCTAAAAGAAGTGTTGTAGTATAACTAACAGGACACCAGTGATGTGTGAACTGAATTTTGCAACAATGCAGTGTATTACAGTGAAGTTATTGAATATTTGTCATAATAAAAAATCATAAAAATTATACATTTACAATTGTATATACAATTAAAAATATTTTTTTTCCAAAATAAGTGTTGTAGCATAACCAACAGGACAGCAGTGATGTGTGAACTGAATTTGGTGACACTATAGTGTGTGACAGTGAAGTTATTGACTGTTTTTGTAGTAACGCTTTTCGGGTTTTGCACTTTGAAGACGGTCCCTTCGGATCTGTCTCTCAGCCGCATGTGCATAGAGATCAATGTATTTTGTTGTAATTTTCCATCCTAAGATGGGACCCATCACTTCAGTGGGACTCAACACTTCACCACACCGGAGAGTTCAGTTCCCCTGGTTCCCCTTCAGTAGGCGTGCGCAACATCCAGCCGAAAATCATGACCTCCTGATTCCGCACAAGCTCCGTTCAGTGGATATATTGTGCATCACAGTGTTTTTACCTATTCTCCATCACAGTAATGTACATTTACATTCTCTCCATCACAGTAATGTACATTTTACGTTGTTTGTTAGATCATTTGTGTAGAAAATTTGCAAATACATACAGGTTTTAAAGTATAGAATGTATTGTTTTCAGATGTTTTATTGCTCAATCAGATGTACATCGTACCTGCTAATTGTAGTTCAAAGTTCTTTTTATTATTATTATTACTGTGTGTTGTTTTTGTCAGTTTTGGTGCAGACATAAATAAACGATATTGCACTGCACTATAAGTAATCTGTGTTATTTTAATTTACGATATTTTATGATACTCAACCGTTTCACCAGGAGGCCCAGAAAAAGTGCAGTAATGCTGGTGATGTATTTAAGTGTCATCTTTATGTGTAAACACTGTCATCCATAGATCAGTCTTTTCACCATCTCCACCTTGAGGAAATCCCCTGCCAGAAAGTGTTAAATATCCACAAGATCCTGGGTAAGCTACTGGGACTAGGAGTGATCACTCACTGCACACCCACTCTCACTCTAAATGTTGGCGTACTTCATCGAGAGGAGATTTCCATTCTGGTACTGGAAGGCTCAACCACTGACATCATCCTGGGATTCCCGTGGATGCTGATTCACTCACCTCAGATCAAATGGTCAACGGGATAAATCTTATCTTGGAGTCCACATTGTTTCAAGAACTGCATTAAACTTCCTCAACAAACTACGACTACCATAGCCGTTTCCGCTACGACCATCGAGAGTACCATTCACAATAAAATGGGTAAACGGAGTGCAAGATACAAGAGTTTGGACGTTACCTGAGGTCATACTGCCACAACCATCAGCACAGCTGGAACAAATACCAACCCTGGGCTCAAAACTCTCTCCGTCAAGCCACCACCGGTCTCATACCGTTCCAGTGCATACCCAGTTACCAACCACCCTTGTTTCCCTGGTCAGGTGAACCTTTGGAAGTTCCACCTGTGAACCACTGGATGCAGGAGCATGAGATACTATATTAAATATTATATTTAAGATTCAACTTACGTTTTTCAATATCACAGACAGGGTGTGCTTTGTCACTGTGCTTTGTAACCAGGACCGGAGGTGCTGTGCTTTAGACCAGGACCGTAGCTGCTGTGCCTGGGACCTAACCTAGAAATCTAGACGCACCCTAGCGGCAGCAAAAATTATTTTGCAGCAAAGTGTGGTCTAGCAACTCTCCGTTGGCATTCGAGCTGGAAAAACCAAACTCTGGTCAGGCCAATCACATCGTGTATAGAGTTGGTGGGCGGGCTTAACATAATGACAGCAGAGTTGTGACGGTTCCGCGTGATTTCCATAGGTGATTTCCTTGCTACTTGAAAACAAAGAAGATGCTGCTGGCGAACAGCGGTCTTTCGAATCCGCTTTGGCCGCGACTCTGGATGACTTGGAGTTAAGAGAACGTCACTTAAGTCATTCTTAAAAAAGGAAGATGTGCTCAGAGTTTTGACGACCGGATATGGCAAAAGTTTAATATAGGCCTATCAACTAGCTCCGCTGGTGGAAAAACGCATGGGACTCACTCAGCCACAGCCGCTCATTGCTTTGGTTGATTGTAGCGCTGTCCTATTGCGTGCAGACGGAATTTGAAAGACAACCGTTTATCCCGCCCCTCGGATTGAGGTATGCCAATTGTGAGTTCACAGACCTAACATCTTTATGTAGGTCTGGCTTGCCAGGCTACCTGGGACCAGGTCCGGAGGCGCTGTGCTTTGGACCAGGACCGGAGCTGCTGTGCCTGGGACCGGAGGCGCTGGGGTCACTTATGTCAAACCTTCTGAGCCTGTGAGGAACTCGAGCTACTTCCTCCACAAATGGGTCCAAGTTATCTAAATTAATTTTCTTGAAATTCACTCCATCATCGCTAATTAAATCTGCACTTTTGCCTTGTAAGGAAGTAATCATGAAGGGCCCCAGAAAATCTCTGACTTCCCACCTTTCCTCTGCTGACTTCTGATGTTCCTTCTGAGCACCCTTTCCCCAAGAATAAAGGTGTGAATTACAGCCCTTGAAGCTTTTTTTTTTTTTGCTTTTATTTTGTCCCTGGAGCAGTGGCGGCTTGACAATAGAGGGCGCTGGGGCGCCACCCCCATCAACATTCCAGAAGTATACATGCATACAAAAATGATATAAAAATGAAATAAAATAAAATACTTACTCATACGATGTGCAGGCTGGTAGTAAGAGCCTCAGCATTTAATAAAAACTGGCTTAAATTGGTTTACTATTTTCTATGTTTTTTAATATGTTTCATGCGGTTTCATGGGCGAGGGACGCCGGACAAATGGATGTCTATCTGAGTCCTTAAATTTTCGGGCAGCATATGATCTGAAGCTGGTCTCTAATTGGTTTCTTAAAGATTGTCCTCCTGACGCAGGTCGCTAACTGCATTTTAATAGGCTATACATCACCCAGTGAATGCATGGACTCTCAAGGTATGTTAATATTTGTTTTTTGCAAAGTGAGTGACATAATCAATGTCAGCTTGTATTTGTTAAAACAACAATTGTCACGGTTTATAAATTCTCTGCCTTCTTGTCTCGTGATTATGTGTGTGTGTTGTGTGTGTGTCTCCGTGTGGGCGTGGCCGCTAAGTGCCGCTGATCATCAGCGCCAGCTGATCTCACTTTTCATCGGCTATTTATTCCTGTGACTGGTATCTCTCATTGTCAGATCGTTTTGGTATGTCCTAGTGTTGGTTCCTGTCCCGTTTCGTGGTTGTCTTCGTGGTCTTCGTGTTCCTGGATTGTTTCCCGTATCTTCACTGCCGGTTCTACTCACGTCATTCCTTGGACACTGGATCATCACCACAGATCATCACTCACCACCCGGTTGCCTATCGAAGTCCCTGCGTCACTTGCCCTGTCTTTATTCTCTGTGTTCAGTGTGTCTGACCAGCGTTTCTGTTTATTTCTAAATAAACATTGTTAACTGCATTTGCTTCCAGTCGTTTTCCTGACATAACGATCTGACCAGCTATGGAAGCAGCAGGAGGATCCCCGAGCAGCCTAGAGGAATTTATCAGTCGCAGCATCGCACGGATGGATTCACAAGAGATAAACATCAGCAACACCAGAAGGGCAGTACAGACATTAGTGACGCAGGTGTCCGAGCTCACCCAACAGCTACAACATCTAAGAGCTCCCACTGCGCCACCCACACCGCCCGTTCAACCCACAGTCGCCATCCCAGTCAGAACCACGATTACCGGTCCCTGAGTCATATGGTGGAGAACCCAACTTTTGCAGAGCCTTTTTGATCAGGTGTTCTATGCATTTTTCTTTGCAGCCACGCACTTTTCTGAATGAGGAGACGAAGATGGCATTTGTTCTCACCCTGCTGACTGGGAGGGCGGCGTTATGGGGAACGGCGGTGTAGGAAAATCAAGATCCATGCTGTTCCTCGTTCCTGGCACTCGCCGAGGAGATGAAGCGGGTCTTTGACCGATCGATGGCGGGAAGAGAGGCGGCTAGACTTCTCGCCGACCTGGAACAAGGCAAGCGTTCAGTTTCCGATTACCATTGAATTCCGCACGTTGGCGGCCGAGTGCCAGTGGAACAAGGAGGCGCAGTGGGATATGTTCCTGCGTGGGCTGGCTGACCGTGTCCAAAAGGAGATTTACATGTTGGACTTACCTAGGACTTTGAATGGGCTTATCGACCTGGCACTGAGAGTGGATGCACGTATTTCCAGGATGGAGCGTCGGGGTATTTCGAACCGGTCACCTGGTGGCATTGAAGCTCTTCAGAACAGCGGGAGGGACACGGTCAGCCAAAGCAACGATCCTGAGCCCATGCAGGTGGGTAGGGCTCGGCTTTCCCGGGAGGAGAAGGAGAGGCAGAGGTCCCAAGGACTCTGTTTGTACTGCGGGGGAGCGGGCCATTTTAGTAACACCTGCCCGGTAAAAGGCCAAGCCCGATAGTAAATCTGAGGCTACTATCGGGTGGGATCTCCGCCGAGAATACCTCATCACCATCATCCACGCTCCTCCCGGTTAGACTGAGATGGGCAACCGGCACCCACACCTGTCAAGCTTTACTGGACTCAGGAGTGGAGAGGAACTTCATTGACAGTAAGCTCGTTCAGAGACTTAACATCCCGGTTCATTCACTCACTTGCAAGATATCTGTTCACGCTCTCAATGGACAAGAACTTCCGGACATTTCTCTCACCACTGAACGCATTACACTCATCACCTCTGGCAATCACACCGAGAGAATACCATTTCTCCTCATGGACTCACCATTAGCTCCCATAGTTCTCGGCCACCCCTGGCTTAACAAACATAACCCCCGGGTGGATTGGCATCATCATTCCATTTCGGCTTGGAGCACTTCATGTTATGAGTCTTGTCTTGTCTCTGCTTGTCCGTCTGTTCCTGTTTCTGTGTTTCAGGAGGAGGCAGGGGATTTATCTAACGTGCCCGTCGAGTACCTGGATTTGAAGGAAGTGTTCAGTGAGTCCGGGGCTGCTTCTCTCCCTCCTCACCGTCCCTATGACTGTGCCATAGACTTAGTGCCAGGTAAGTCTCTGCCTAAGGGCAAGTTATACTCACTCTCTGTTCCAGAGAGGGAGGCCATGGAGAAATATATTTCTGATTCTCTAGCATCAGGGCTCATCCAGCCTTCCTCTTCTCCAACGGGGGCGGGGTTCTTCTTTGTGAGTAAGAAGGATGGATCTCTGAGACCTTGTATTGATTACCGGGAGTTGAACAACATCACGGTAAAGAATACTTATCCTTTACCGTTGATGTCTTCAGCTTTCGAGAGGTTACAGGGAGCATCAGTCTTCACTAAGTTGGACTTACGCAATGCTTATCATTTGGTCCGCATCAGGAAGGGCGATGAATGGAAGACTGCTTTTAACACCCCCAGGGGGCACTTTGAATACTTGGTCGTGCCTTTCGGGTTGTCCAACTCCCCAGCGGTCTTCCAGGCACTCGTCAATGACGTGCTGCGAGATATGGTAGATCAGTTCATATATGTTTACCTGGATGACATATTGATTTTTTCATTTTCTCTCCAGGAACATGTGCAGCACGTCCCACGAGTGCTTCAGAGGTTGCTAGAGAATGGGCTTTTTGTCAAGGCGGAGAAATGCAATTTTCATGCACAGTCTGTTTCTTTTCTAGGATACATCGTCTCGTCTGAGGGAGTACGTATGGATCCTGACAAGGTTAAGGCTGTGGTAGATTGGCCAAGTCCAGATTCCCGTAAGGCCCTACAGAGGTTTCTGGGATTCGCCAATTTCTATTGACGTTTTATTCGTAATTTCAGCCAACTAGCCTCTCCTCTGACTGCCTTGGCCTCCCCCAGAACTACGTTCAGGTGGTCTGATACAGCCGAGACTGTATTTTCCAAACTCAAGAGTTGCTTTGTTTCGGCTCCCATTCTTGTGGCCCCTGACCCATCACGTCAGTTCGTGGTAGAGGTCGACGCGTGGTGGTCAGAGGTGGGGGTAGGCGCAGTTCTTTCCCAACGCACTCCCACAGACGACAGGATACATCCATGCGCGTTTTTTTCTCATCGATTATCCCCTGCCGAACGTAACTATGACATTGGTAACCGTGAGTTGTTGGCAGTCAAGTTAGCGTTGGAGGAATGGCGTCATTGGTTGGAGGGGTCGGGGGTACCTTTTATCGTCTGGATCGATCATAAGAACTTAGAATACATCAGAACCGCCAAAAGACTCAACTCCAGGCAGGCTCGGTGGGTGCTTTTTTTCGGTCGTTTTGATTTTTCTCTTTCGTACCGCCCGGGTTCTAAAAACATCAAACCCGATTTTTTGTCGCCCATTTTTGATCGCTCCGAGAGCATTTTACCTGAGAACCTAGTTATCTCCACTCTCACATGGGAGGTCGAATCGAAGGTCAAGACGGCCTTAAAAGGGGTAACGCCTCCGCCCGGGGGTCCACCGAACCGATTATTTGTGCCGGAGGAGTTACGGTCCGACGTTATTCAGTGGGGGCATTGTTCCAACGTGGCTTGTCATCCAGGAGTTAATCGTACCAGTTTTTTGATTAAGCAACGATTCTGGTGGCCATTAATGGCTCGTGACGTCAGTTTTGTTTTGGCTTGCTCGGTTTGTGCCACTGGTAAGACTTCCAACCGACCCCCAGCTGGGCTACTCCAACCTCTGTCAGTCCCTTCGAGACCCTGGTCCCACACTTCGCTAGATTTTATCACCGCCCTCCCGCCCTCCCAGGGCAAGACGGTCGTTTTGACCGTAGTGGACCGGTTCTCCAAGGCGGCTCACTTTATCCCCTTGCCTAAATTACCCTCTGCTAAGGAGACAGCGGTGACTGTCGTAGACCACGTGTTTTGTTTACATGGCCTCCCGACAGCCGTGGTTTCCGACAGGGGACCCCAGTTTGTGTCCAAATTTTGGCGAGAATTTTGTAGATTACTGGGGGCGACTGTCAGTCTATCTTCTGGTTTTCATCCCCAGAGCAATGGTCAAACTGAGAGAGCCAACCAAGACTTGGAGAGAATGTGGAGAGCGATGTTTGGTCTCCAAAAATCCTTCCTCCTGGAGTCAGCAACTTTCAATGGTGGAGTACGCTCACAATTCGTTACCAGTGTCATCCACGGGCCTATCTCCGTTTGAGGGTAGCTTAGGTTACCAGCCACCAGTTTTTCCGAGTCTGGAATCCGAAGTCGCGGTCCCCTCCGCTCACGCTTTCGTCCAGAGGTGCCACCGCACATGGACCAGAGCCCGTGAGACTCTGCTCCAAGTGGGGGCACGCACCAAGGCTACGGCCGATCGCCACCGGTCGAAACCTCCCGTATACGTCGTAGGTCAAAAAGTGTGGCTTTCTACCAGGAATATTCCTTTGCGCACCGTGTCTAATAAACTTGCTCCTAAATTTATTGGCCCGTTTCCCGTTACCAAGATCATTAGTCCGGTAACGGTCCGACTCAAACTCGCTCCTGCGTACAGGAGAATTCATGCCGCCTTTCATGTGTCTAAAATTAAACCCGTGTTTTATTCTCACATTAATCCGCCAGTCCCGTATCTTCACTGCCGGTTCTACTCACGTCATTCCTTGGACACTGGATCATCACCACAGATCATCACTCACCAACCGGTTGCCTATCGAAGTCCCTGCGTCACTTGCCCTGTCTTTATTCTCTGTGTTCAGTGTGTCTGACCAGCGTTTCTGTTTATTTCTAAATAAACATTGTTAACTGCATTTGCTTCCAGTCGTTTTCCTGACAACAATTGAACATATAGACAAGAAAGCTTTTTGGAGTTGTTTTATCGTTATTATTATTGACAATTATTATTCAGTTGTATTATTTATATATGTATTTCACACCCTGACCTCCTTCCAGCAAGGAAGTGTTCTGCTCAGCACTTTTCAGTCATTCATTATATGATGACCTTCATCTTTTTTGCACAGAAATACGTTTAAATGATAGCTGGAAGTCAGTATTTGACCCCAGAGTCAAGGCTTCAGTTCATATTCATATTCTAATAGCAGCACTGTCCAGATATCTTTGAAGGATACTACATTTAAATAGCTTTGCACAATTGTTTACCTTTCACATTTAAACTGAATAGGTCTTCAAAAATGTCCAAGGAAACAGAAGTAAAGTCTTTATTTTTTGTTTATTTACTCACTAGGGTCTAACAGGGTCGCTTGGGTCTGACCCAGACATTTAATCTGCCTTCTAATTTTCTTCACTGGATTCATCTTTTGTCTGCAACAGCTTTGTGCACTGCCACAGTCTGTCTGCCAGAAGCACAGGGGATTGAACAGCGGTTAGTATTCAGCTCTGTGTGACTGAGGTTCTTTGTTGTGCTGATCGTGGTCATGTCTGTTGATATTAGAAATCCCTTGATTATATCTGTAGAGATTTGGACTCTTTTGTGTGAGCTTAAATGCTTTTTGACAAGTGGTCTGTACAGAGACATTTTGCTATATACTGTGCCAAAGCTTTAATTTCATGAAAACCTGATGTTATAGTTTCACAAATATCAATAATAGCAATAAATAGATAAAAAGCATAAAAAAAACCCACAAAAATGTTGAGCTTCATCTAGATCACTGTGCATTAACGCTGTTGTTCCTCTCTCTGGTAATGTGAGCATATCTGTGGGATTATGAGAGAGATCCGAACTCCCACTCAGAGGGAATGACAGAGACAAGGCTTTTAAGGCAACCAAAATGGGTGCTTGTATGCGCTTGATGTTGAAATGGGACATTCCTTTGATTTGTAAATGGAACAAACATGCATGAAATATCAGCCTCTGACTGACGCACTTAGTTGCAAAAGGTGACACTTTTGGGCTTTTTTCATATTTCATTTCATTTTTATTTTTTTGAGTTGATAAATGTGTCATCCAAGGTTGTATGTCTTGATTTATTTTTTGATTTTCACATGCCTTTCAACCAAATATTAAAATCCATCAAATAAATATTAATTATTACATATTTCAAACTATGATACTCTAAGCAAATAGTGAAATAATCAAACATTTATTGCAGTGATCTCAAACTCAATTCCTGTAGGGCCACAGCTTTGCACAGTTTTGCTCCAACCCTAATCAAACACACCTGATCCAACTAATAAAGGTCTTCAGGATTATTAGAAGCTTCCTTGCAGGTGTGAGTTGGAGCTGATTGGAGCTAAGCGATATGTTCAAACAAGCTACAATTTATTTAAATATATATATATAAATATAAATATATATAAAAAAAATAAATATATATATATATATATATATATATATATATATATATATATATATATATATATATATATATATATATATATATATATATATTAAAATATATGTGTATTTAGGAAATAAAATGCTAGTTATGAAATTGTCATGTAAAAGATTTATTTTTCCAACACCACCACATAGTGCCATTAAACACAATACATAATTTGAAATGTTAATGACTTAAAAAAATGTCTCACCATCGTCATATGCTTCACTGCAGCTACAAATAACCTGACAATTAAGTATTATAAATGATTGTGTCTAGAATTACTCCTACAGTGTGACAGCTCTTACAGCTTGCACGCACTAAAGAACTTTTCTTCTTTGCAAACTCTCCATCACACTGTTCCTTGTTTACAAAACAAAATGCTCCTAACAAACATATCCTTTGACGCAATCTGGGACGCCATTAAAATAAAACATCTACTTGTCTCAAACGCAGGTATCCGCTTGAAGTCTGTACAGAGACCTAAATGAGCTATTTAAACTGGACGCATCAAATCGAACATTCTTTCACTCTTCCATTTGTATTGTTGTTGTCAGGCTCAAGTGTGTGGAATATGTTAGAACTGAATGCCCATACTGTATCCAGTGTAGACAGCAACGCGATGCTCACATCCAGTGTAGACAGCAAAGCGATGCTCACATCCAGTGTAGGCAAATGTCAGTCATGAAGTAGTCTCATGCTCAGATGTCACACCCACGGACCGCTGGCTGAACGTCTGATGCATATGGCATTCTTAACTGGAAACATTTCAGGAGTTTCGAAGTTGCATCTGATAGGTTGAATGCAACACGATGTCTTTATTGGTCTGCCCGGACACAAAGAGGCTGTGATGCCAAACCCCGAAATAAAGTTGTTGTTTTACAGCTGTGACATTGAGCGCTTATCAGGATGAACTAAACGCTGGAATTTCTAAAGTATGTAAAGTCCATGGGAGTCTGTTATTGTAGGGACATCGACTTTGTATTTTCACACTCCTAAACATAATGCGGAACAAAACAAACTATGATTCCTTGGCCAATGAAAGCTGCTATGGAGTCCAGACCTTCTGCCGTCAGTCTGAAGGTCTGGCTATGTGAGACTAGACATTAAGCGACTGAATGCCAGTGAATTGCCAGAGCTTGTCTGATCTGTCTCAGCTGCTGCCTGAACCCAAACAAACAGATGAATTAGACAAACTAACTAGCACTATGAGCACCATTCTCTCTAGAACATTGGATATTGTTGCACTCATTAGATTAAAAAGGTCAGAGAAAAAAGTATAGCACCATGGTACAATAATACTACGTATGTTTTAAAGAGAGAAACCCGTAATTTAGAGCGTAAATGGAAAAAAACAAATTTAGAGGTCTTTAGAATCGCGTGGAAAGACAGTATGTCACTTTATAAAAAGGCACTTAAAACGGCCAGGGCTGAGCACCTCAGCAAATTAATAGAAAACAACCAAAATAATCCAAGGTTTTTATTTAATACCGTGGCTAGACTAACAAATAAACAGACGTCGTCTGAACGAAATACCTCGTTACAGTTTTGTAGTAATGATTTCATGAACTTCTTCACCGAGAAAATTGAAAGCATCAGAATCAAAATCGTAAACGTTCGATCTTTGCTCACGCCTTATAATTCGGCCGCAATTATCACCCCGCAAGAACAATTACAATGCTTTACAACCATAGAACAAAAAGAGTTAAATAAACTTATCACTTCATCTAAAACAACAACATGTTTATTAGATCCTATACCAACTGAACTACTGAAAGAAGTGTTACCTATAGTGGAAGGGCCTCTTCTCAATATTATTAACTCATCTTTATCTTTAGGTCATGTTCCAAGAACATTCAAGCTGGCAGTTATAAAACCTCTTATTAAGAAACCACAATTAGATCCAAATAACCTAGCAAATTACAGACCCATTTCGAATCTTCCATTTATGTCAAAAATATTAGAAAAAGTTGTGTCCGCTCAACTCGGCTCTTTCTTGCAAGAAAACGACATCTATGAAAAGTTTCAGTCTGGATTCAGGCCACATCATAGCACTGAAACTGCGCTTGTTAGAATCACAAATGATTTACTTTTAGCTTCGGACCAAGGCTGTATCTCAGTACTAGTTTTACTTGATCTTAGTGCTGCGTTCGATACTATAGATCACACAATACTCTTAGATCGACTACAAAATTACACTGGTGTTCAAGGACAAGCATTAAGCTGGTTCAGGTCATACTTATCTGACCGCTACCCTTTCATCTACTTAAATGGAGAAAAATCGATTATAACTTCGGCAAACTATGGAGTGCCGCAGGGATCTGTGTTAGGCCCTTTATTATTCTCAATATATATGCTGCCACTTGGTAATATTCTAAGGAAACATGGAATTAGTTTCCATTGTTATGCTGATGACACTCAAATATATATATTTCATCACGGCCAGATGAATACGCTAAATTATCCAAATTGACAGATTGTGTTAAAGATATAAAAGATTGGATGACGCGTAATTTTCTTTTATTAAATCCAGACAAGACAGAGGTAATACTTATCGGTTCTAAAAACCGTCCACAAAACCTTTCACAGCACGACTTTAACATAGTAGGATGCCCTGTTACTTTATCCGCTACAGTAAAAGACCTGGTTGTTACATTAGACTGCAACCTGTCTTTTGAAAAGCATATTTCATATGTTACAAAAACTGCCTTTTCCACCTTAGAAACATTGCTAAGCTACGTAATATGCTATCAGTCTCTGATGCAGAAAAGTTAGTTCATGCATTCATGACCCCGAGACTATATTATTGTAATGCTTTATTAGCTGGTTGTCCTGCATCTTCAATAAACAAGGTACAGTTAGTCCAAAATGCAGCCGCTAGAGTTCTTACTAGATCAAGAAAATATGATCATATAACACCGATTTTATCATCACTTCATTCGTTACCTATAAAGTTCCGTATTAAATACAAGGTATTGCTTTTTACTTATAAAGCTCTAAATGTTTAGCTCCAGTCTATTTAACGGATCTTCTATCGCCTTACAATCCATCGCGCTCTTTAAGATCACTAGATTCGACGCTTCTGGTCATTCCTAGGATATCCAGATCCACCAAAGGAGGCAGAGCATTTTCACATTTAGCTCCGAAGCTCTGGAATAGCCTTCCTGATATTGTTCGTAGCTCAGACTCGCTCTCCCAGTTTAAAACTAGACTGAAGACGCATCTATTTAGCCAGGCATTCATATAAATTTTTTATCTTACAGTTACTGTAAATTCTGCCTCTGGTTCATAAACGCCAGAGGAGAACTGGCCCCCGACTGAGCCTGGGTTCTCCCAAGGTTTTTTTTCTCCATTGGGTCATCTGATGGGGTGTTAGGACACCATTAGGTCAGTGGATGGAGTTTTTCGGTTCCTTGCCACTGTTGCCTTTGGCTTGCTCAGTTGGGGATATTCAAATTAATTAACCAATCATACCATTGATCAGCTCTACCAAATTTAGTCTTTTTTCCAGTAATAAACAAACATTAAGTTGTTTTGATTGATACTGTGAAGCAGCTTTGATACAATCTGTATTGTGAAAAGCGCGATATAAATATATTTGACTTGACTTGACTTGAATGGGTTCATCGATTCATTGACCCTTACGGAACAAAAATAAATGGGAATATACTGCAAAATATAATGCAATATATTACATAATACATTTCCATATATGGGAAACTAGTGCTTATATTTTTTAATATATATATATAGGGAAATACATTTTCTTTGCATAAGGGGACATCCTGCTCTGGAGGCAGTTATATGCAACTGTATTTACCCGTGTGTGACATCACAGATCCCGCAATGATTAAATAAATGCTCTGTTTATAATGAGGATGTTTTAAGCTATGAAACTTTCAGGGTGTTTTATTGCTAACACAACCTCTTATATGTCAAACGATCAAGGCAAATTGGATTACTCCTACCATGACCCCCTTAAAGTCAAATCATACTAACAAGAAACTAATTCTCAGTAATGTATCGAGACCAAACCTAAGAGCAGAGCGCTCTGCCTCAGCTGCTATTGGAAACCTTAGTGGCATTTAGAAGAGACGGTTCTCTTACGAGAGGTTCTCTCTTATTGCGTAAGCTAGCTTACGCTACGGGTAAAGTCATCTTTTCTCGAGATATTGAAGCCAAAAATTATCCTTAATTTTGCATTTATTGTCAACGCAGTGCAGCAACCAGCAGACCTAGAGCAGGCAAGCTTGCATGCTCATTGGCTATAAATTAATTCCTTAATTCGTCACCGCCTAAGGAGCCCGCGCCCAATAGGCTCGACGGCTGCTTCCTCCACGCCCACGTGAGCCGCCTGCACGACACGCTAGCCAGCGCCCAGCTCAGCCCCAGCCTCCGCAGCGTCGACAGGGCGGCCGCCCTAGATCACGCTCATCTGGACGCAGACCGCCTCCCCCCCGGGGACCCCGGCCCAAGATTGCGCTGAAGCCCGAGCAGGGAAAGTCCTCCTAGCAACACCAGAGAGGAAAAGACGGCTGGGTCTCGCTGCGGCCGGACCACCGTCAAAATATCTCGCCCTGTCAGTCCCCTCAGAGAAGGCTACCGCAGGTGCACATTTAGCAGCCAACGAGTCTGCAACACAGCCCGCTCGTCTGCACACAAACGCCGTTTTTATGGCGACCCAGAGAAATCTCAAAAAGAGTATAAATTCTGGTTATCCGGCTCACGCCGATGGTGTTTTAAGTGTAGAAAAAGTGCCCACAGATCAATGCTCACCCCTACACATAAACACGATGCCCCACGTGTCTCACACAGAGCCCACTCTCATAAAGCTGGCAAATGCCGCTCGAGTGCTAGATGTAGAGAATGTGCCCACAAACCTGTGCTCACACCTACTCGCTGTCCACTCTGTTACACGGCAACAGCCTCACAGCGGCCAAGTTTTAATAATACATTTTATTTATAGGCGCCTTACATGACACTCAAGGACACCTTACAGACACAATAAAACAATCAACAATAATCAAATACTCATTATTAAAACCTTGGATACAAGTATTAAAATATAAAAATAATCACATAAAAGCCTGCCGGAAAAGATGGGTCTTAAGGCGAGATTTAAAAACATGAATACTTTCACTGTTTCGCACATCCTGTGGCAGCAGGTTCCATAAATAAGGAGCTGCATGACTAAAAGCTCGGGACCCCATAGAAGTAGTGCGAGTTCTAGGGAGAACAAGAGTGAGTGAAGAAGACGATCTTAAAATCCGAGAGGGAGTATAAATATGAAGAAGGTCCAATAAATATGAAGGGGCAAGGTTATTGAGTGCTTTGAAAGTAAGAAGAAGAATTTTAAAATTAATACGATATTTTACCGGGAGCCAGTGCAAGTGTTGTAGTACGGGAGTAATGTGTTCAGCTAGAGGAGTTCTGCTGATGATTTGGGCAGCCGAGTTCTGTACTAATTGGAGTTTATTGAGTACCTTAGAAGGCAATCCATAAAAAAGACTGTTGCAAAAATCAAAACGGGACGTAACTAGAGCATGGACTAGAATTTCCGTGCTCTTTACTGAGCGAGCCGGACGAAGTCGATTGATATTGTGTACATGAAAATAAGCAGAGCGGATGAGACTGTTTATATGTGCTTCAAATAAAAGAGTACTGTCCAAAATGACCCCCAGACTTTTAACTTGTTTAGATATAGAGACCGGTAAATCGTCAATTTTCACAGATGAGCATTGAGATTTCGACAGATCGTTTTTTTGAGCCAACTAGAAGAATTTCTGTTTTACTGGTGTTAAGTTTAAGAAAATGTAAAGTAAACCATTCTTTAATCTCTGCCAAACAGTCTGAGAGGACAGATGGAGGAAAATTAACAGAAGGTTTAGAGGACAGATAAAGTTGGGTGTCGTCGGCATATAGGTGGAATTGAATGCCAAATTTCCTAAAAATATTACCAAGGGGTAAAAGATAAATGATAAATAAAAGAGGATCCAATACTGAGCCCTGCGGGACACCTGTATTGACATATGAAGTCTTTGAGCAGAACTGCTTCAACTGTACAAATTGAGTATGGCCCGTAAAGTATAATTGAAACCAAGTCAAAGGGGTACCAACAATTCCAATAGTCTCCAATCTGTGCAACATAATGCTGTGTGATATAGTATCAAATGCTGCACTTAGATCAAGTAAAATTAGAATAGATAAAAGTCCAGAGTCAGCAGCTAACAATAGGTCATTGGAGATCTTAACTAGAGCAGTCTCAACACTATGGTAAGGTCGAAACCCAGATTGAAATTGCTCATACAGACCATTGTGAGACAGATGATTCTGGACTTGAGCTGCAACACACCAAAATTTTAGAAAGGAAGAGTTGAGATGGGGCGAAAATTATCAAAGTTACTTGAATTAGCCCCCGGTTTTTTAAGTAAAGGAATTATCACAGCAGTTTTCAATTGAGATGGAACCATTCCAAAACTAAGTGAAGAATGTATAATTTCCATAATTAAAGAAGATAGAGAAGAGAAGCAGGATTTAACCAAGTACGTTGGAATAGGGTCCAACTGACATGTGGTAGATTTACTCTTATTAATAATATTGCTTACTTCCTCGATGGTTGGAAGTTCAAAAGAGGAGAGCATAGAATTAAGAGGTTGATCAGAACAGGGGTTAAATTGACAGCTATCTAACTTTGTCACAGACATTTGTTGATGAATGTTTTCAATTTTCCTAATGAAAAACGACAGAAAACTTTCACAGAGATCAGCAGAGTAAAGATGTGAGGGAAAAGAATCAGGTGGTTTTAAAATATTATTTAACACAGAAAAGAGGGTTCTTGTGTTCCCTTCACCAGAACTAATCACACTCGCAAAGTAATCAGTTTTAGCTGTAGTAAGGGCAACCTTATACTTTTTCATATGCTCAGAATACAGTTCTTTATGCACCACGAGTCCAGTCTTAACATATAATCGCTCCAGGCGTCGACCTTTAACTTTTAACATGTGTAGTTCTGGAGAAAACCAAGGAGCAGACTTAACAAATGAAACCGACCTGGTTTTTAATGGAGCACAGACATCTAAGATAATTTGCAATCCATTATTGTAATGTAGAACCAGGTCGTCTGGTGTGGAATAGTGAACATTGCTACAAAGGTTGGAAAATCCTTCAGCAAAGATCGCAACGTCAATGTTTTTTATGTTCCGGAATGAGATAGAACGGCATAGATTATGCTTAAAAACAGGTAACTGAACATTAAACGACACCAACATATGATCTGATAAGGACAGATCAGAGGTAGTACAATTATGAGGAGTTACACCTGAACAACACACAAGATCCAGGGTATGACCTTTTACATGGGTAGGTGAATTAATAAATTGATGTAAGCCAAAGCCATCAAGACATGATAAAAAATCCCTTGTGGATACACTACCAGTATTATCAATATGAATATTAAAGTCCCCGAGCAGAATCACATTAGGAGACAATGAAGAAAGAAAGGTTAAAAACACAGAAAGTTCATGTAGAAAAACAGAGTTGGTCTTAGGAGGGCGATAAACCGTAGCGAGAATCGTAGGAATTGACCCAGTAATTTGCAATGTAGTAGATTCAAATGAGGTGTATTCAGGCATGGGTATTTCTTTGACTTTCCATTTATCATTATGTAATATTGCTAAACCCCCACCACGGCCCGATGCACGGGGTTTGCAGATGTAAATATAGCCCGGGGGAGTAGAATGGTTGAGTTGAGAGAAGTCTCAGGTCACGTCTCAGTCAGACAAAGAAAGTCAAACTTACGATCCGAGAGCAGAGCATACACAACAGGACCTTTGTTTGACAGCGATCGAATATTCTATAATCCAAAAGTAAGATCATTCTTACCGGCTTTTGTGTCAGCTAATCTGGGTAGCTTTGCTAACACACTGTGGTCCGTGGCCCGTGGATATATCTTGGAGGGACGAGGGTTGGAAGACCAGAAAGATGGTATTGTTCTTGAAGTATCAGATACATAACCTCGTCGGGACCCCCGATGTATGTATTTGCGTCGTGGGTGATAAGCAATGTCCCGATGAAAGTGTAGAACAGGATGTGGCTTGCAGAGGCGAAAGCGCAGTTCAAGCAGTTCCTCCGCCGTGTATTGATTAATTAAAATCACAGGGCAAAAGCCAGAAGAAATGATAAATCAGACGAATACGATCCAGGAAAGTGATTTAGTGAACTTCATATTCCCACTCTGCGACACAGCTCTGTCTGTGCGACAAACCGAGCCAACAGTTAGACCGCTCCAGAAACAAAGTTTCCGATGTAGACAAACTCTGGTTATTATTGCAACTTTGACAATAAAACAATAAAACAGCCGCTACAGCTGAGTAAAAGCATAAAACAGCAATATCAGTAGCCTATCTGGAGCAGCGGCAGCCAACGTGCGCCTGCGTTCACTCACTGATGCGAGTACAATCACAGTACAATCTTACAGTATACAATTTAATGAACGCATATTAATGCAATTTAATACATAAAGTTATGAATGTAAGTCACGTGCCCGCTTACGAGCGCTCACGCTTACTGACAAACAGTCAGTATCAGGTGGTATCCCAAGTGCCTCACCAGGCTTGGGTTTCAGGCTACAGACGAATCAGAGTGACTCAGAGCTGCGTTTTGGCTCTGCAGCCCTGGTTAGCGGCCGACTGGTACCAGCGGGGAGTGACAATGGGGGCTGTCTCACACCGAAAGGTCATCTCGACGGACGCCTCCAACTCAGGTTGGGGCGCCGTCTTCGAGGGCAGACCGGTCTTTGGCCTGTGGTCAGACCAAGAGAGACGCTTCCACATAAACTGTCTGGAAATGATAGCGGTCGAGAACGCGCTCAAACGCTTCCTCCCGTTCATACAGGACCACCATGTGCTAGTCCACTCGGACAACATGTCTGTGGTGTCCTACTGTACATAAACCGTCAGGGCGGTGTCAGATCCAGAAGCCTCTGCCATCTGACGGAACGCCGCCTTGTATGGTCTCAGTTCCACCTGTGCTCGCTGAGAGCTGCGCATGTGCCAGGCCTCTTGAACGACGGTCCAGACAAACTGTCCAGGAACCACGTTCCCCCAGGGGAATGGTCCCTGCACCCCAAGACAGTCCAGTTACTGTGGCGCCTTTTCGGCAAAGCGAAAGACGACCTGTTTGCGTCAAAAGACAACGCTCACTGCCCACTGTTCTTTTCAAAGAACGAGGATGCGCTGGCCCAAACCTGGCCCAGCCAACCAGTTTATGCTTTCCCTCCGGTCTCTCTGTTACCTCAGGTAATCAAGAGGATCAGGGAAACGCGCCACTCTGTGCTCCTTATAGCCCTGAGCTGGGAGAATCAAACCTGGTTCCCGGAGCTGATGCGGCTGTCTCACATAGCCCCTTGGCCGATTCCGGTGAGGAGAGATCTCCTCTCCCAAGCCCGTGGCTCAATCTGGCATCCCCATCCAGAGCGCTGGTCTCTGCATGTATGGTTAATCAACGGATACCCGTTGTCCTGCCAGAAGGAGTGATGAACACGATTGCGCAATCCAGAGCTCCCTCTACGAGACGGCTTTACGCGTCTAAATGGTCGGTGTTCTCCAAATGGTGCGCTGATATAGATCTAGACCCACGAACGTGTGGGGTCCCGGGGTTGCTTTGCTTCCTTCAAGAGCTGTTGGATAAGGGCAGGTCCCCATCCACGCTTAAAGTTTATGTGGCGGCCGTTGCAGCGTTCGCTGAGTCGACGCATGGCCAGTCAGTAGGAAGAAACGAGCTCGTCATCCGCTTCCTTAGAGGAGCTAGACGGATGAATCCCCCGCGACCCCCGTCGGTTCCCATGTGGGATCTTTCATTGGTCCTAGAGGCCCTGAAAGCTTTCCCCTTTGAACCGTTAGACTCCATGGACCTTAAGTACCTTTCGCTCAAAACCGTTTTTCTGACAGCTCTGTCATCAGTTAAACGTGTGGGGGATTTACACTAGCTATCTGTTAGCGTTGCGTGTCTTGAGTTCGGGCCAAATGACTCTAAAGTCATCCTTAAACCAAGACATGGTTATGTCCCTAAAGTGTTGGGCACCCCCTTCAGAGCGCAGGTCGTTTCTCTTTCGGCTCTGTCAGCATCCGATAGTGAGGGTGATGTTAATCTCCTCTGCCCTGTTAGGGCGCTGAAGGCTTACATTACGTGCTCCGCCTCTTTCAGGCATTCGGAACAGCTCTTTGTCTCGTTCGGTGGGCGCACCAAGGGTCTCGCCACTTCGAAACAGAGCCTGTCCAGATGGATAGTGGAAGCTATCACATCTGCTTATGAGTCTAAAGGTCTGCAATGCCCTTTTGGCATCAGAGCGCATTCCACCAGAAGCGTGGCCTCGTCGTGGGCTTGGTCCAGCGGAATTTCCATTCAAGACATTTGTGAGGCGGCAGGCTGGGCCTCTCCGTCCACATTTGTTAGGTTTTATAACCTGGAAGTTCCCGCCTTGCAGGCTAGACTTCTGTCAGTGTGAGTGGTGTGTTTGTCCTGCCCAGATTATCATGCGCAGACTACTCTCACGCGACGTTAGCTCTCCTGGTTGAGCTGCACTATATGGTGAATAGTTATATGGACCGGCGACGCCACTCTGTATACCCTATATGTGCTTATAACATGTGCTGGCCACCTGTTTCCCACTTATCTATGTTCCCCGGGAATCCCTGGGACTCACGAATTGGAGGCTGGACGCGCACGGCGTTGACAGTGGGTTCCCGTAGCGTAAGCTAGCTTACGCAATACGAGAGAACCTCTCGTAAGAGAACGTACTCTGTTACATACGTAACCTCGGTTCTCTCTAGAAGAGGGAACGAGTATTGCGTAACCCGACCGTGCAGGCGCCACGAGCGATTTTCGCTTCAGCTGATGAAACCAGTGACGCAGCCTCTGAGCCTGGCTTTTATATGCTAAACCACCCCCATTTTGGCGGGCTGTGACGCGTAGTGGGCGCAACGTCACGCGCGAGGCAAAGTGATAGGCTGCAGCAGTTGCTGCACGGCAGCCAATGAGCACGCAAGCTTGCCTGCTCTAGGTCTGCTGGCTGCTGCACTGCTTTGACAATAAATCCAAAATTAAGGATAATTTTTGGCTTCAATATCTCGAGAAAAGATGACTTTACCCATAGCGTAAACTAGCTTACGCAATACTCGTTCCTTCTTCTAGAGAGAACCGAGGTTACGTATGTAACCGAGTACATTTTATTTATACAGTACATCAACTGTGTCCTTCAAGATGGATGCACTTTAGATTGCAGCAGTCCAGTTTCATTTAGAAATGTTTATTTTACATGCATTGCAAAGGTTGGTGAATATATTACAGGAACGACATGACTCATACAGTTTAAAATAAATGGATTTTACACTGAAATAAAACCTTTTTTTTTCTTATCCAATAGTTAGTTTCCAGCCTCCTTGTTCGCTGTGTTAAATTGTCTGCAGGTCTTTATGAAAGGCTGTGATGACTTAGAATGTTTGTCTGAGTATTTTAAGAAAGGCTTGTTAGTGGGACATCATGGTCTTAAATTATACCATACAATCTTGCTTACCAAAAACCTACTCATTTACTATTTGTGTGTTTTCCAAATAGTGTTTTAACCCCTCCACTGTGACTCAAGGAGAGAGAGGCCATACAGGTTTGCTGTTGGCTGCTAAATTCAGTGTTGCGATGGCAACACAAATGAACGCTTCTATTTTTGTGGCCTTTTTTTGTTCTCAAATTGATGCCTTTGTTTTTGCCCTGCCATTCTGGTGGATGGCAGTTGTTTCACGTCTCCAAGGTCAGATAAATCCCATCACACAGAGGATCTTTCACCTAGATATCATCATATAGAGACTTTGTCTGTTCCCCGAATTAGGAAATACAAAAAACGTCTCGGGTTATGACTATAACCCTTGTTCCCTGAGAAGGGAACGAGACACTGCGTCGAGAATCGACACTTTGGGGACGCTCCCTTTGCGTGCGCCTCTGAAGTAAGAATGAAACTAATCCAATCCTGATTGGTGTTGCGTCGTGACGTAACATGTGACGGCATAACCGGATGCATAAAAGTGACGCTGACACACACACACATCAGCTCCGCGATGAAGCAAGACGCTCTAAGGCCTCGAGGGGCATGGCAGGACGACGCAGTGTCTCGTTCCCTTCTCAGGGAACAAGGGTTATAGTCATAACCCGAGACGTTCCCTTTCGAGGGAACTCAACACTGCGTTGAGAATCGACACTTTGGGGAACGAATGCCCACTAGGCCACGCACCGAAAACAGGCCTGCCCCGGAGTGAAACTGATTCAGGCACTCAGCTAGGACGAAAGCACGTGTGCGCCAAGCGTACTAGGGAGGTGCAGACTATAGAACCTAACAAAAGTGTGTGGGGTAGCCCAACCGGCTGCATCACAGATCTCCTTGATGGGAACTCCCGAAAGGAGGGCCCTAGAGGACGCCATGCCTCTGTTAGAATGAGCCCTAACGGCCAAAGGTGAAGGGAAATTCCGCACCTTGTAGGCCTACCTATGGTTTGTATAGCCGGGAGCCCCTAATAGGTGATCCAAAACACACTACAGTAGGTCCGACCTCCTCCAAGAAGAGGACCTCTCAAGGTAATACTCGGAACTCTGACTGGCAGAGCAAGGAACCTCTCCTTTTCTGCCGACACATGAGGTGGAGGATGAAATACTTGCAGGACCATGGACCTAGCCATGATAAATTGCACTTAAGGCACATAGCTGGGTCTCGGATGCAGGATGGCCTTAACTCCGCCGGGGGCACACCCCAAGCAAGCTGGCGATAATGCCAGGGCTTGGAGATCTCCCAGTCTCTTTAAAGAAATAGCTAAGAGAAAGGCTATCTTGAACGTGAGGTCCAAGGCAAAGCCGACTGGAGGTATTCGAAGGGAGCCAAGGGATAGCCCTTCGAGAACCACCGCCAGGTCCCAGGAAGGAACCCTGGACCTGACTGTCGGTCTCATCCTCCAATACCATGGAGAAATAGTATGACCAGTTGGTGCCTCCCTAAAGGCCCAACATTTAGTGGTGCATGGAACGCCGCAATGGCAGCCACGTACACCCTACGTGTGGATGGGGAGAGATTTGCAGAGAAACGATCTTGAAGAAACTCCAGAACTGAAGCCATTGGGCAGTTATCTGGGTCTAACTCAAGTTCTCTACACCAAGTAGAAAAATATTCCACTTGAGGCCATATAATCTCCTAGTAGACGGAGCCCTAGAGATAAGTATGGTTTCGACCACCCCAGATGATAGACCAGCATCTAGGTACTGAGCCCCCTCAGAGGCCAGACCCACAATTTCCACAGCTCTGGATGAGGATGGAATATAGTGCCCTCCGCCTGAGACAACAGACCCCTCCTCAGAGGAATCTGCCATGGTGGAGCTATCAGGAGTGAAATTAAGTCTAAAAACCATTCTCGGGCTGGCCAAAACAGGGCTATCAGAAGAAGACTGATGCCCTCCTGACGGACCCTCTCCAGGACTCCCGGGAGCAGAGCGATTGGGGGAAAAAGCGTACAGGCGAAGCCTCGGCCAGGCCTGTACCATGGCATCCAACCCCAGCGGGGCTGGATGAGTGAGGGAGAACCAAAGTGGACAGTGGGATGGACGTCCCTCGAGACGCAAACAGATCCACTTCCACTGGTCCAAACCTCTGCCATATGAACTCCACCACCTCTGCCTCGACAGGATGTCTGCTCCCTGATTCAGAACCCCCGGGACATATATTGCTCTTATAGATAATATTTTCCCTTGGGGCCATAAAATTATCTGATACGCCAATCTGGATAGAAGGCGCGATCTGAGTGTTCTTTGTCGGTTTAGATAAGCTACCACTGAGACGTGGTAACCTTTGATGTCTGTGAGGAAGCTCCTCAGAGCCCTGAACACAGCCAACATCTCTGGGCAATTTATATGCCAAGAATGATGATGGTCCTGCCACAGACCCCTGGCAAAGCGTCCGTCCGAGACCGCGCCCCAGCCAGCGAGGGAAGCGTCTGTCGAAACATTTTCCCGGCGATATGACGCCCCTACCACTAGCCCTTGGGACAAGAACCAAGGTTTCTTCCATATTAATAGGGAACGAAGGCATCTGCGCGTAACCTTTATTATATGGAACGGATTCCCCTTGGGGAAAAAACCCTTGGCTTTGAGCCACCACTGAAGGGGCCTCATGTGAAACAGGCCCAAAGGAATTATGTTGGATGCCGCTGTTATGAGGCCCAGCAGTCTTTGAAATTGTCCTACAATTAGGACCTCTACGCCCGAAGGACGGCCCTCAGGTCACCCTTCTGGCTGGAGAACTTCGGTTGAGAGTGCTTCCTCTGTTTGCCAAACTCCCGCAGGAGGGGCTCTAGAGGCAACGCTCTCTTTTTTTTTTTTTTTTCACTTCCTGAAACCTGTCAACGACTGTAGTGACAGCGTTGAAAAACAGGCCAGAAGGAGATAGCGGAGCGGCCAACAGGAAATATTTGCCTCACTTAGATCTTTAAGAAGATCGGCCTGGTACGCCTGCAAAATCGTCATAGAGTGCAGGCACGCACCAGCCTGACCTTTTCTAAATATTTTACCAAAGGAACCAGGCTCTCGAGCCTGGCTTCGGGTATTAATCGGGATTCGTTCTCGACCCCCTGAAGCGGGTTTTCGGCAGGGCTGGACCGAAAATGATTCTCGATTGGCGAACGCGAATGCTGCCTGGCCGCAAAAATGTGGGGCGGACAGTGCAGCCTGCGTTCGCTGGAAACCGATGTGTCCCGAAACGTTTTTAACGGCGGAAGAGCAACATCGATTTCCGGCACCATATAAGCCCAGCCAACCAGTGCAGAGGTGTCCCTGCACGGTTTGTTGGGCAGCGCCGGGGCTTAAAGTGAAGATGCTGGAACAGGAGAAAGATAGATCGCTAAAGCTTCCTCCATCTGCGGCATCTTGCCATAACCCGACTCTCTCGCACCCACCACATTCGAATAAACATATAATGAATGTGGTGAGATACGTAAAGAGTGGGGTTTTTCCCAGGATCTACACATATATATTTATATTTTTATAAAGATCTGAGAAAAACAGTAAGCCCCGGCTCTGAGGTTGTGAACGGTGCTGCAGGAATCTCTCGTCTAATTCATTTTGACGGGGATCATCCTGCTTATTTTGTGGCCAGCTCATATATTTTATACACATATATATATATATATATATATATATATATATATATATATATATATATATATATATATATGTATATTTATTTAGTCTGGCCACAGCACACATCACAACCTCCACGAGCTCTACATAAGCAGAAACATAAGCCGGAGAGTGTGACTCATGTTGCTCGTTCCCGATGCTGAGCTCATCTACTTCCTTATAAACAGACAGCTCGAGCACTGGGCACTCGTCACGGGCAGAAGAAGCCGCATCACGGGCTTCTGCGTTGTGAACGAGTGTCATAGAATCTGCGGATGATGAGAGAAAAGGTGCCTCAGCAGTCTCGTTCTCATCCGCGAGATCCTTCTGCGATCTCCACGATCTAAGCCGTCGCGCCGCCTCAATGGACGCGGGACCCGAACCGCGGGAATCGCGAGCCTGCCCATCATCAGGAAATAATAAAGCCAAGCGGGAGCGCAGCACTCTAATAGGAAGTGCTTCACAGTGTGCACAGGCAGCCCTCTCGAGAGCTGACAGTGCGTGCTGCGCCCCTAAACAATACACACACACACAGCTGATGCATGTCCCCACCCGTGGCATATATATTATCTTGGGCAGGGGTGCACACACTTAGTGTATTGTTCACTCGCCATAATACAGAGCTTTGCACAGACAAACAACACCAAATAAGACAGACAGTTTCACAGAGAGCGCTTGCTGAAGAGCTAAAGCTGATGTGTGTGTGTGTCAGCGTCACTTTTATGCATCCGGTTATGCCGTCACATGTTACGTCACGACGCAACACCAATCAGGATTGGATTAGTTTCATTCTTACTTCAGAGGCGCACGCTAAGGGAGCGTCCCCAAAGTGTCGATTCTCGACGCAGTGTTGAGTTCCCTCGAAAGGGAACTTCCAAACCCATCTAAGGGTAAAAAATTAATTGATTTTCAACAAATAAAAAACAGAAATAATACAAATGAACAAATGATAAAGCTTGGGTTGCTGAATATTCGATCCCTTATTACAAAAGCACTTATTGTTAATGATATGATTACAGATTATAACCTAGATGTGCTGTGTATGACAGAAACCTGGTTAAAACCAAACGATTACATTACTTTAAATGAGTGCACCCCGCAAGATTACTGTTATAAACATGAACTTCGTCTGAAAGGCAAAGGGGGAGGTGTTGCTGTAATTTATAGTAATATTTTCAAAATTACTAAGAAGTCTAGTGTTGGTGCTTAATGTAACAAAAGTGTTGGTGCTTAATGTAACAATATATAGTGCAAATGTTAAATCACGTTTAAGATTTGTGCTGGCTACTGTATACAGGCCACCAGAGCACCATATAGACTTAATCAAAGAATTTGCTGACTTTCTATCAAAGTTAGTACTGGCTGCAGATAAAGTCCTAGTTAGACAGTTAGAGTTAGACAACAAGTGTCAGGACCTACTCATTGTCATAATCATACTCTAGATCTAATATTATCACATGGAATCAATGTTCATTCTGTTGAAATTCTGCAGCAGAGCGATGACATCTCAGATCATTATCTAGTCTCATGTAAACTTCATTTAGCCAAGGCTGCAAAGCCGACTCCGTGTTACAAATATGTTAGACCTATCACTTCTGCCACTAAAAATTGCTTTATTAATAATCTTCCTGATCAGTTTCATCATCTCAGCATCCCAGATAGCTTAGAAGAACTCGATATTGCGACAGAAACTTTTAAATCTCTCTTTTCCAGCACTTTAGACACAGTTTATCCGTTGCGCTTATAGAAGATCAAAGAAAATAGTCCAACGCCGTGGTACAACGAGCACACTCAGGCCCTAAAGAGAGCAGCCAGAAAAATGGAGCGAAACTGGAAGAAAACAAAACTAGAAGTATTTCGCATTTCATGGAAGGAGAGCTCGATTGCATACAGAGAGGCCTTAAAAACTACTAGATCTGCTTATTTTTCAACCCCATTAGAAGAAAATAAACAAAACCCTAGGTATTTATACTTATCACTTATAATTTTTTTTTCTGATATTATCAATCTTATAACTATGCAACGTCTACTACAGTATCACATCAGACAGTGCATTGTAGTCTCACTGACGAAAAATTTGATTCATTCATTGCTATAGGAGAGGAAGAATTTTCTAAACTCATTATCATCTAAATCATGATTTCTTAAATCATCTAAATCGACAACATGTATGTTAGACCCCATACTGACTAAACTATTGAAAGAGATGCTTCCAGAGGTCATAGATCCTCTTCATCTCATCTTCATATCATTAATTCATCTTTGTCACTAGGATATGTACCAAAAACTTTTAAGCTGGCTATGATTAAACCACTAGTTAAAAAAACGCAACTTGATCTTACAGAATTAGTCAATTACAGGCCGATCTCAAATCTACCTTTTCTGTCAAAGATACTAGAAAATGCAGTATCCTCACAACTATGTTCCTTTTTAGAAAGAAATGGTATCTGCGAGGATTTCCAGTCAGGATTTAGACCGTATCATAGTACTGAGACAGCTCTCATTAGAGTCACAAATGATTTGCTCTTATCCGATCGTGGTTGTATCTCGCTATTGGTGTTACTCGATCTTAGTGATGCATTTGATACTATTGACCACAACATTCTTTTAAATAGACTCGAAAATTATGTTTTCATTAGTGGAATTGCATTAGCATGGTTTAAATCATACTTTTCTGACCGTTATCAGTTTGTAGCAGTAAATGAAGAGATGTCTTATCGATCAAAAGTTCAGTATGGCGTACCACAAGGCTCGGTACTAGGACCGTTGCTGTTCAATCTGTACATGCTACCCTTAGGAGATATTATTAGGAAGCATGGCATTAGTTTTCACTGTAATGCTGATGATACTCAGCTCTATATTTATTCAAGCCCTGACGAAACTTACCAATTCACCAAATTAACAGAATGCATAGCTGATATAAAAAAATTGGATGACTAGTAATTTCCTACTACTTAATTCTGAAAAAACAGAGATTCTAATTATTGGACAAAAAAACTTCCTCACGTAATAACCTAGCATACTGTCTACCACTTGATGGCTGCTCTGTCAAGTCCTCGTCGTCGGTTAGGAACCTGGGTGTGCTCTTTGATAGCAATCTTTCATTTGAAAGTCACGTGAATAGTATCTGTAAAACCGAATTTTTCCATCTAAAAAATATATCTAAATTACGTCATATGCTCTCAATGACAAATGCAGAACAATTAGTTCATGCGTTCATGACATCAAGGCTAGATTATTGTAATACTCTTATGGGTGGTTGCCCTGCACGCTTAATAAACAAATGTCATAGTGTCTGGTTGTGTTTCCCTTGTCATTCACTAGAGGTCCTCGTTCTCACGGTGTCCTTCACATTTGACTTCAATTCCCGCAATTCTGTCTGTCACTGTCACTCATCAGTTCATTGCACTCAGCTGTTCCCCGTAATCATTGTTCCCAGCTGTTCTGTGTTAGTCTTGTTAAATATGTGTATATAACCCTGTCTGTTTCAGTGTGTGTCACGGAGTCCTTGTTTAATGTCACCACACTTTGGATGCCTGTTCTTGCCTGTTTTTTGTTTAGTTTCTTGTGTTGGATTGCCTTATTGGATTTTGACCCCTGCCTGGATGACTACGAGTTTGGATTGCCCTTTAAATAAAAACTACTGCAATTGGATCTCTCTCTCTCCTGTGTGTGTTTGTGACAGAAGGACTCCGTCATTAGAGATCCAGCGGTATGTTTTGCAACATCTCTTCCCCAGCCACCGAGCGGGAGAGAAGGGAGTTGTTTAAGGGGACCCGGTTGGTAAAGTTCCGCAGGACCCGTGGAGGTCGCCGCAGAGGAGGTGAAAGGGAGATGTATCACGTCCCGTCTGCCCAGTCAGAGACTGTTCACGTCCCGTCTGCCCAGCGAGAGACTGTTTACGTCCCGTCTGCCCAGCGAGAGACTGTTCACGTCCCGTCTGCCCAGCGAGAGACTGTTCACGTCCCGTCTGCCCAGCGAGAGACTGTTCACGTCCCGTCTGCCCAGCGAGAGACTGTTCACGTCCCGTCTGCCCAGCGAGAGACTGTTCACGTCCCGTCTGCCCAGCGAGAGACTGTTCACGTCCCGTCTGCCCAGCGAGAGACTGTTCACGTCCCGTCTGCCCAGCGAGAGACTGTTCACGTCCCGTCTGCCCAGCGAGAGACTGTTCACGTCCCGTCTGCCCAGCGAGAGACTGTTCACGTCCCGTCTGCCCAGCGAGAGACTGTTCACGTCACGTCTGCCCAGCGAGAGACTGTTCACGTCACGTCTGCCCAGCGAGAGACTGTTCACGTCACGTCTGCCCAGCGAGAGACTGTTCACGTCACGTCTGCCCAGCGAGAGACTGTTCACGTCACGTCTGCCCAGCGAGAGACTGTTCACGTCACGTCTGCCCAGCGAGAGACTGTTCACGTTCCGTCCGCCTTCCTGGACCTGGACTATCGGGAGCGTCTGGCTCGGATCCTGGACATGCCCGTGTCTGCTGTTCCAGAGCCGGAACCAGTGTCTGCTGTTCCAGAGCCGGAGCCGGAGGCAGAGCCAATGGCCGTTCCAGAGCCGGAGGCAGAGCCAGTGCCCGTTCCAGAGCCGGAGGCAGAACCATTGCCGGTTCCAGAGCTGGAGGCAGAGCCATTGCCGGTTCCAGAGCCGGAGGCAGAGCCAATGCCTGTTCCAGGGCCGGAGGCAGAGCCAGTACCCGTTTCAGAGCCGGAGGCAGAGCCAGTGCCGTCTGCCTTCTTGGATCTGGACTATCTGGAGCATCTGGTTCGGATCCTGGACATGCCCATGTCTGCTGTTCCAGAGCCGGAGCTAGTGTCTGCTGTTCCAGAGCCGGAGGCAGAGCCAATGCCTGTTCCAGAGCCGGAGGCAGAGCCAATGCCTGTTCCAGAGCCGGAGGCAGAGCCAATGCCTGTTCCAGAGCCGGAGGCAGAGCCAATGCCTGTTCCAGAGCCGGAGGCAAAGCTAATGCCTGTTCCAGTGTCTGTTTCAGAGCCAGTGCCTGTTCCAGTGCCTGTTCCAGAGCCAGAGCCAGTGTTTGTTTCTGTGTTTGTGTCTGTTTTTGTGACTGTTACAGTTCTTGTGGCTGTTCCTGAGCCGGTGTCTGCTGTTCCTGAGGCGGTGTCTGCTGTTCCTGAGCCGGTGTCTGCTGTTCCTGAGCCGGTGTCTGCTGCTCCTGAGCCTCTGCCCTGGCCGCCCGAGGGGCCTTCACCGCCCTGGCCGCCCGAGGGGCCTTCACCGCCCTGGCCGCCCGATGGACTGTCTGCTTCACCCTGGCCGCCCGATGGACTGTCTGCTTCACCCTGGCCGCCCGAGGGGTCTTCGCCGCCCTGGCCGCCCGAGGGGTCTTCGCCGCCCTGGCCGCCCGAGGGGTCTTCGCCGCCCTGGCCGCCCGAGGGGTCTTCGCCGCCCTGGCCGCCCGAGGGGTCTTTGCCGCCCTGGCCGCCCGAGGGGTCTTCGCCGCCCTGGCCGCCCGATGGACTGTCTGCTTCACCCTGGCCGCCCGATGGACTGTCTACTTTGCCCTGGTTCCCGGTTAAGCCCTCACCCCTTGTTCCTGTCTCCCGTCACGGACCTGGCCCACCATCCCTCCCCCTGATCCTCCACCGTTCCACCTCCCTCTTGAACTCTTGTATCGTGTTTTAGTGTTGTCGTGGAGCGTCTGGTAGCCGCTCCGTAGAGGGGGGGTTATGTCACAGTGTCTGGTTGTGTTTCCCTTGTCATTCACTAGAGGTCCTCGTTCTCACGGTGTCCTTCACATTTGACTTCAATTCCCAGCATTCTGTCTGTCACTGTCACTCATCAGTTCATTGCACTCAGCTGTTCCCCGTAATCATTGTTCCCAGCTGTTCTGTGTTAGTCTTGTTAAATATGTGTATATAACCCTGTCTGTTTCAGTGTGTGTCACGGAGTCCTTGTTTAATGTCACCACACTTCGGATGCCTGTTCTTGCCTGTTTCTTGTTTAGTTTCTTGTGTTGGATTGCCTTATTGGATTTTGACCCCTGCCTGGATGACTACGAGTTTGGATTGCCCTTTAAATAAAAACTACTGCAATTGGATCTCTCTCTCTCCTGTGTGTGTTCGTGACAACAAATTACAGCTGGTCCAAAACGCAGCCGCTAAAGTTCTTACCAGACCAGGAAGTATGACCATATTAGCCCGGTTCTGTCAACACTGCATTGGCTCCCTATTAGACATCGTATACATTTTTAAATATTGCTTATTACTTACAAAGCACCAAATGGTTTAGCTCCCCAGTACTTGAGCGAGCTCTTAACGCATTATAGTCCTACACGTCTATTGCGATCTCAAAATTACGGCCAGTTGATAATACCTAGAATATCAAAATCGACTGCTGGAGGTAGATCCTTTTCCTATTTAGCACCAAAACTTTGGAACAATCTTCCTAACATTGTCCTGGAAGCAGACACAGTCTGTCAGTTCTAGGGCTGTGAAAAGATTAATCGTGATTAATCGCATCCAAAATAAAAGTTTGTGTTTACTTAATATATGTGTGTGCACTGTGTATAATTATTTTGTATATATAAATACACACACATGCATGTATACATTTAAGAAAAATGTATTTATATATAAAATATTTATATATAATATAAATTATATATAAATATATACAGTATATACATGCAAATATTTCTTAAATATATACATGCATGTGTGTGTATTTATATATATATATATATATATATATATATATATATATATATATATATATATATATATCAAAATAATTATACACAGTGCACACACATATATTATGTAAACACAAACTTTTATTTTGGATGCGATTAATCACGATTAATCTTTTCACAGCCCTAGTCAGTTCAAATCTAGACTAAAAACACATCTCTTTGGCTTAGCATACACATAACACATTATAGACTTCTATAATTCAATGTTAGACTGCATAGTTTAGATAGGCCGGAACCGGGAACACCTCCCATAAATCCTGATTTACTTTGTACATCATAAGAAGGATGGCGTCTATTCTAATATTTGTCTCTCTGTTTATCCCGAGGTTTACCGCAGTCCGCCGGATCCAGGCCGTATCCGGATCTGATGAAGGACCTGCGCCTGGACACCACGACAATGCAGTCCTGTAGTGTCAAATAGTCTCTCCCTTGTGAAGGCCTCCTTCCCTTTACCTCTGTACTGATAAAACGTTGTCAGGATAATTCCGATTCACGTGGCTACGCTGAAGCAATAAAAAAAATTCTCAGAGCCACCAGGCACTATTTTATGAAAATGAGCGGCCGGATCGCATTAAATAATTTTCTGTTAGAATGGTGTCATGTTAGCGGCCCCTAAGTTAAGAACTAATGATCGTTGCAACGGAAGTGAATCAATCAAAACTAACTTCAGCTGGACATAAACTTTATTCTAGAGCTGCTGTAAAGCCAAAACAATCTCTGTTACTTTGATTTCCTATTATCACTGTAAAGCTGCTTTGAAACAGTCCATATTGTTAAAAGTGCTATATAAATGAAGGTGACTTGACTGACTTGGTAAGGAGGGTCGGAGCTAAGATATCTTCCATGGGAACCCACGAACATTCCTCTGGTCCGTAGCCCTCCCTGTCTACCAGATATTCGAGGCGACCACCACGACGTCGGGAGTCCAAGATTTCTCGGACGGTGTAGACTGTTCCATCCTCCAGCGCCAATGGAAGGGGGGGTTCCTCTGTCGGGCCAGGCTCTGTGGAGGGAACAGAAACAGGTGAGTGAAAGTGTTTGAGGAGTGAGACGTGGAAAGTAGGGTGAATTCTGTAATATGAGGGTAACTGTAATTGATAGGTGACTGGGTTGATCTGTCGGGTGATGGTGAAGGGGCCAACGAATCTGGGACTCAACTCCTTGCAGAGCAGGCGCTCCTTGTTGTCCCGTGTGGAGAGCCAGACTTTCTGTCCTGGCTGGAAGGTTGGTGGTTCGGCTCTTCGGGTGTCTGCTTGGACCTTCTGTCTGCGCACTGCCCTTTGAAGGTGATGATGAGCGTTGTCCCAGACCCTCTCACTCTCTCCGAACCAATAGTCGACGGAAGGGACATCGGAGGGTTCCCCGGACCAGGGGAACAGTGGAGACTGGTAACCAAGTACGCACTGGAAGGGAGTGAGTCCAGTGGCAGGCTTACGGAGGGAGTTCTGCACATACTCGGCCCAGCCTAGGAATTGGTTCCAAGAGTTCTGGTGGCTGTGGCAGAAGGTTCTCGGGAAACGTCAAATCTCCTGAATTTTCCTCTCTGTCTGCCATTCGTCTGAGGATGGTACCCGGAAGATAGACTGACGGTCACACCTAGGAGTTTGAGGAAAGCTTTCCAAACCTGGGAGATGAACTGTGGGCCTCGATCCGATACAATATCCTCAGGGATTCCGTAGTATCGAAACACATGGTTGAAAAGTAGTTCGACTGTACCCATGGCTGTAGATAAACCCTTTAATGGAATCAGACGGCAGGATTTGGAGAAACGATCAACAACTACAAAGATGCATGTATTACCTTCGGAGGGAGGTAGGTCTGTAGCGAAGTCTACTCCTAGGTGTGACCAGGGGCGTCGGGGAATGGGCAACGGAAGGAGCTTGCCGGATGGAAGATGGCATGGGCTCTTGGAAATAGCACCCCGGGACAAACCTTCTCACGTCCCTGGCCATGTTGGGCCACCAGAAGCGATCTTGTAGCAGTGAGAGGGTACGGTTGGCCCCAGGATGGCCAGTGCCCACGGAAGAATGTGACGAGTGCATGAGGTTATTGCGTTGTGAACGAGGAACATAGATGTGACCAGGTGGACACCCCGGCGGACATGGCTCGGAGACACTGGAGGAGGTGAGTTGTTGATGGATGGACCATTTGATTGGGGCTCAGGAGGATCTTTTGAGGCAAGATGGGCTCAGGATCCTCTGTGTTTTCTTTGGGGTTGAAGAGACGGGAGAGAGCATCTGCTTTGAGGTTTTTAGTGCCAGGACGGTATGAAATGTTAAAGTTGAACCGGGTGAAGAATAAAGCCCATCTTGCCTGTCTGGGATTGAGGCGTTTGGCATCATGGAGATATTGAAGGTTTCTATGATCTGTGAGAACAGTGAACTTTTCCTTGGTACCCTCCAGCCAGTGTCTCCATTCCTCCAGGGCGAGCTTGATGGCTAAAAGCTCTCGATTGCCTATGTTGTAATTGATCTCCGCCGGGGAGAGTTTTTTCGAAAAGGCGCATGGATGGAGATGGGCTGGATTCCCCTGCTGCTGAGAGAGCACCGCTCCTACTCCCTGTGGTGGAGGCTTCCACCTCGACGACGATGGATGAGGAGCGGTGCTCTTGTGAAGGAATCTTTGAGGCTCTGGAAAGCTTGGCTTGCTGCTGGTGTCCAGGACAGAGACTTGGGCTTATTTCGGAGTAGGTTGGTTAATGGTGACGTGATGGAACTGTAATTGTAGATGAACCGGCGATAGAAGTTGGAAAATCCTAGGAAATGTTGGAGTTCTTTGGTGGTAGTTGTAGGCCAGGTCCGGACCGCCTTTACCTCCCCCTCGTCCATCTGGATGCCGTGTTCACTGATGTTGTAACCGAGAAACTGTACTGAGGGCTGATGGAAAGTACACTTCTCGGCTTTGAGGAAGAGATGATGTTCCCGGAGATGTTGGATGACCTCCGCAACGTGATGGCGATGTTCGGCCAGGCTCCGGGATTAGATCAAAATATCATCAATGTAGACGATAACCTTGCGATGAAGCTAATTCCCGGAGCACCTTGTGCATGAAATCCTGGAATACGGAGGGGGTGTTAGCTAGGCCATATGGCATGACCAAGTATTCATAGTGACCTGTGGGTGTCACGAAGGCCGTCTTACATTCGTCCCCCTCACGTATCCGGACGAGGTTCTATGCGCTGCGTAGGTCCAACTTGGTGAACACGGCTGCACCTCGAAGTTGTTCCAGGGCTGCTGGGACGAGAGGAAGTGGGTACCGGAACTTGACGGTGATGTTATTGAGTGCTCTGTAATCAATGCAGGGCCGCAAGCCTCCGTCCTTCTTGGCCACAAAGAAAAAGCTTGAAGCAGCAGGGGAAGTAGATGGACGGATGTAGCCCTGTTGGAGTGCCTTCTCTTATGTACTCCTCCATGACCTTCTGTTCTGGAAGTGAGAGTGAGTAGATCTTACCGTGGGGCACTGGCTCATCCGGAAGGAAATCAATGGCGCAGTCCCGTGGTCGGTGTGGAGGTAACAACGACGCTTGCTTGGGGCAGAATACATCACTGAAGGGGGCATAACAGTCTGAGATGTCGACTGACTGTTGTTCTACCGGGCTCTTGATGGATGTGGAATTTATCTGGAGTGGAGTGACGGGTTGAGGTAGGTGTGGGAAACAACCCGGGAAGCAGCTATCACCCCACCTCAGGATTTCCCCGGTGGTCCAGAAGAGATCCGGATTGTGTCGTACCAACCACGGGCGCCCTAGAATTATACCAGCGGTGGAGTTCTCCAGAACCAGGAAGGTGATGAAGTTGTCCCACTTGCAACTGGATGAGTCCTGCGGTGAATCGTACGTTGGTCTTGTTGAGAGGTTGGCTGGCGGAACAGATGAGGTAAATACTGGCCCTGTAGGTCTTCCGGGGATGGCTGCATACGACGATCGGTTCGGATGGCAAGCTGAATGAACCGTTCAAGACCCATAGTATCGTCGTATGCAGTGAGATACAGTCGCAGATGGGGATTTAATCCCAACCGATAGGTGGTGAGGAGCGAGCGCTCGTCCCATCCACTGGCTGCCGCGAGGGTTCAAAACTTGAGGGTATAATCAGAAACAGAGCCATTATGTTGTTTGAGATGGAATAACTGCTCACCGACTGTAGAGTCGCCTTCGGGGATCCCGAAGACATCACGGAAGTCTGAGATTAAGCTGCTGAGTGACTGGGTAACCGTGGAATTCTGATAGTAGATTGTTTGGGCCCAGTGGAGCGCTCGCCCGATCAGCAAGGAAATGATGAACGCAATCTTCGCTCTCTCGGTGGGAAAACGAGGCAACTGCATCTCCAGGGCCAGTGAACACTGTAGCAAAAATCTGCTACGCTCCTCCGCCTCGCCAGAGAAGGGCGCCGGATTGGCCATGGGACTGGAAGTGATGGGTGGTGAAGGAGAAGTGTCGACGGGTGGTGCGGAAGTGGTCGAAGAAAGTGGATGTTTGAGGGCATCCACAACCCCCTGGAATGGATCTGGAGAACTCATATTGTTTGCGGTGTTGGTCTGGTCTTCTGTTATGGAACAGAGACTCAGGACAAAAGATGTTATAAGAATGAACAGGTTTATTTAAACAGAAGATAGTAAGTGGTAATGGTTGATGATTATAATGCGGAGAATGTCCTTACAGAAGATGAGAGGGGTTGTGGATGCAATAGAGAGATCGCTTGAGCTGGTGGAGAGGAATGGAAAGATCACTGAAGTCGTTGGAGAGGAATGGAGAGATTCGCTGGAGTCGTTGTAGAGGAATGGAGAGATTGCTGGAGTCGCTGGAGAGGAGTGGAGAGATCGTTTGAACCGGGGAGACAATGTAGGAGGAGTTGACACAGATAGGTAGATCAATTCATAGATTCAAGGAACAGGTAGGAGAGCATGGGTTTGAGTCTTTACTCTAGAAACGAGACCAGACAATGTGACTGTGGGTGACGAGTGCTTTTGTGCAGGCTGTGATGAGGATCTGATGACGTGCAGGTGCAGGGTGATTAGAACTCAGGTGACAGCGATCTCTGTGATTGTGTGGTGGTGGAGCCTGGCTGATCTCTGACAGACTGCCCTTAAGGAACGAAAATATATTTGTTTAATGGTTTAACCGTATATTTGAAAATCCACAGAATAATATATTAATAATACATGAGGAATTGGCGCTTTTCATATATTGTAAAATATGTGACAATATATTTACTAATATATCATATATGTTGGTGTGCGGCAGTTGGCCGCTTGTCAAACTGTGCAGCCTCTTTGCTCAACCCGTAAATAAATCCATCGATCCGCAAATTTTGTTTGATTTATTAAATGGTCTTCCTCAGCATAGAATGCCTTTGAGTAAATGTATTTCATGTATTTGAGGCAACGACTGGGGGAAACTACAGAAAATACAGGGAACCCATTAGTAATTAATATAGAATTATCAAATAATTCTGCAGGAATTAGGCTACTTAGAACTTGAAACAGTATTCTAAAGTGAAAATATAGGGAACTTATTAGTATTTACTAATATATCATACAGGGGAGGAGTGGCAATCGGGAGAGTCGGGACTTTTCCCGGTGGACCGGTAGTGTTTCGAGGCCGCGAGGGCCGGTCTGATAATAGTTATACATTGCAAGTTCTTAGCAACACCATCCGGCGCCCTGGTGTGCGGCCGCTGGTCGCTTGTCAAACTGTGCAGCCTCTTTGCTCAACCCGTAAATAAATCCATCGATCCGCAAATTTTGTTTGAGTTATTAAATGGTCTAGGTAGATCTTTTGCGTGTCAGAGGTTACGGGTTCTAATCCGCATTCGTATAGTTTTTTTTTTCTTTCATCAAAACTGAATATGTTGATCAGTGGTTACAGACAGTCTATATCAAGCAGGGACACGTTTGTGTGCATTTTATTTTGTGATTTCACCGGAATGAATAGAGTCCCTGCATAGGCGATAGATTGAAGAGCGCGTCCGAGTGAAGACTGCGCGCGCCACAAAAGAACAACTGTATCCATGCAACTGATAGCAGCGGCAAAGAGCAGCTTGAGTTCAAAAACAAAACATTTTAGCGCTAGATCTTTTATTTAATAGCGAACTAAATGAATGCTCTGCTAGTTAACTGAAGATGTTTTATTTATTTGTATTAGGTAGCCTACATCCGTGCCTCAATGTTTCAAAAAGTGTTGGGGGACAATATCGATCCTGAGAAAAGGTGGTGGGACACGACTTCACTGGATCTAAACAAATAAATCTAACCATAGATGTGACCAGTAGTGGTGGCTTTCTTAATCTATTTAAAATAATTTTGCAAGGGTTCTTGGTAATTTTTATTTATTTTTTTCCCAAAAAATACCCCCCCGCCCTGTGGTCTACGAAATTTCCCGGTAGATTTTTTTTTCCCACTCCGCCCCTGATATCATATGTAATTTCATATTCAGTAATACACTTCATAATATATTGATGTATATGTGATCCGATATGGTACAACATATGTAAAATATTGCAGATATATTTACTCATGCAAAAAAAATAACACACATATATTGAAAAATATATAATGTAATATATTTATTTATTATTTTTTTTTACATTATAAATGTTTCATATTTTCAAGCTAGTTATCAAAAGCTCCTGCTTGTATGCATTTAAGAGACTATCACTGTGCTGAGAAGTGCACAGCCATTACTTTTAAATATAGTAATCAAAGTCTTTTTTGGCCAATCATCTACTGAACCACAGGCTCTACTCTTCAGCACAAGAGTCAGCACACTCTCAACATACCAGAAAAAAACTTTTAAATTCCAAAAGAATTGAAGATTAAACACTAACAGATCTCCTCCCTACATTAATATTAAGCAAAAAACATTAAATAACACTTAATTTTAACATTTGCTCTCCTTTCAGAAGTCAGTCAGAAGCAAAGCATGCTGGGAAGTAGAAATCTGTCGTAACTCATTCCGTGAATGTCTGAACATACATTCACATTTATATGGGAACATGTAGGCTATGTGCAATATATTTATACAATAAAGGATAACACTTTGTGAATATTACATGTAATGCTATTTTTGTCTTCATTTAAAAATACTTTATATTCATTAATATATAGCCATACATGTTCAATGCATATATTGCAGTATATTGACAAATATAAGAACTAGATTCCCATATATGGAAATGTATTATGTAATATAGCACATTATATTTTGCAGTATATTAATATATTTTTGTTCTGTAAGGGTTTCAATAAATCAAAACCTGGTAACACTTTAGAATATGGTTTCTTACTTACTGCATAACTAATGAGGAATTACTGAAGAACTAATAGGTAATTCTTTATTAACTACTTCACTACTGTTAACTACTAAGGAAGATGTTTTAACTAATCGGTATGTAATAGAATTTCATGATTGTGTTTAGTAACAGTTAGTTAATCAGTAATTAATGAATTCTGTCATACCTCCCGAATAACTACTATTAATTATCTACTAATGAAGGTTCAAGAAAAATAACTAAGTAGTAACTAATGAACAGTCATACAAAACTGCTTTGAGTTGTGGCCCTTTCTTATTTACTAATGTTATTAATTGTAGTAATATTATGAAAATACAATTTTAATAAATACATATACATTTTAAAGACTGACTCAAATCAAACTTACACTCTAGAAAAACACTATTAACGGAATAATCTAAACCTTTGCAAAATACAAGACAACTAGTTTACATGATATCTTCCTTTCCCTATCAATCGGTCACTCTCTATGTACGTCGTGACCTACGAATAGGAATCTCACTAGAGAGGCCAATCTACTTTGAGTGAAACTAAACGAGCCAATGCACATTGGCGTGCAACCATTTGCATCAGCTGTTCAGCCACGCAGCGCGGGTATATAATGAGCAGAAGGTGCGATTGCACTTCAGCTTTTTGCTTCGGAGCCGAGCATTTCGATGCTGTTCTCTTCACTGAGTGTTTACAATTTGAACGAGCGAGCTCTCCAGGAGGATCTCTCACATCTGTTGCGGGCGATACAGTGGGGTGGGCAGTGGGGTCAACTTTCTGTCTTTTTGTCTTTGTGTCTGTAAAACTGAGCAAAACAAAAAGTCAGAACCCTTGGTGGCGGGGCAGCTAAGGGTTACACGCGTATCCAACCAGTGGAGCGGGCCGTTGCTGTGCAACTGTGCCCTAACTCCACTTGGCGCGGAAACCGTGTCTCCCTTCCTGGTTTCTATGTGTTACCTCCCTTCAGGCAGAATGTGGCTTCCGCAGTGTCCCTTCCTTCCATTGATAGGGCACGCTCCCCAGTGGTCCTGTGGAACAGCAGTGACTTCCCTGGCCTAAGTCCTGTCCCATCTCCGCCTCAAAAGAATGCGGGGGGATCAGGAGGCTTCTTTCTAGGCACTGGAAGGTGGCAGCACTAGTGGCGTTTTAATTGGGATTCCAATCAGTCAACGCGTTGACTACGTTGAATGTGAGCGACTGAAAGGGAACGTCTCGGTTACGTATGTAACCCTCGTTCCCTGAAGGAGGGAACGGAGACGTAGTCCCGTCGCCACTATTGCTGGACCACCACTGACTCAGAGTTACGCTCGGCTCCTCAGCGAAAAAGTAACTAGTGCGTGCATCCATTTCCGTATTTATTTCCATATTTACTCATTGCCGAAAGATGCTGTTACTGACTCCATAACCTGCCCATAAACAAAAAGTGCACAGTTCTGAGAACATATTTTAACATTTATGTTAAAGGGGTGGTAAAACACATTTTTTCGAAGGCTTGATTGTGTTTGTGGGGTGCACTGTAACATGTGTTCATGCTTCGTTTTTAAAAAAATGCATTATTTTTCATATATTTTACCTTTATTCTACACTGCTCTGCTCCCTCAAAAATACGCAATGGGCTCAGATTGGTTAGCTGGCCCAGTGTGTTGTGATTCGCTAACCGCCCAGTGCACATTTTTCGGAAACGTCACGCCCCGTACCTTTACCAGTTTGTGCTTTGGTGTATTATAAATTATGGCGTCAATAAAACCAATCGGACCCAGAGAATGTTAGTGAAGATGATCGAGCAGCACCTGTTCAAGAACAGCTGTTAAACGACTTTTCAGAAAGGTTTGTTTTTTGTTGTTGTTGTCTAATTACTTTTTAGATACGCTGTTATTTAATTGTACTAATTATTATAGTATTACAAAAAATAAGCTTCATAAACAAGAATTTCATATAATCGGTCTTACAAATTATACTACAGTCCTCAAAGGGATATTTTCGAGTAAAGACTGCGGATCTATAGTGATCGTTACTGACTGTATGGCACCGTTACTTTTGTATTTTTAGAACGATTGTAGCCAAATATCTGTCGCCAGAACTATTAACCCAAAACGAACACTAAACATTGGCTTTAACCTTACTACAGTAAGTTAGCCAAATCAAACACAGAACCATGTGTAGCATGCCTGTAGATAAACAATACATAAAAGCTCTAATCAAAGAATAATTTACACTAATTCCAAGTTCGCTGTTGAGATAAAAAAAAAAAAAAAGTTTGTAACGTTAGGTGTTTGTCGGATAACGTTAAGTCTGAATGAGCATTTAACAAACTAGTTTGCAGAGCCAAACAGCGTTTTCATTTGTTTACTTCCTTGCTACAACGTACAATTAACAATACGAACTATTACAGGAAAACACATCGACGAAAAATAAATCATACTCACAGGTTGTGACCAGTAAACAACAGCTTCTGTTCTTAAAGTTGAAACTGCTCCATCTTTCAGAACAAGCCGTTGTGCGAATCCTGCATTGAGCGCGCGAAGATTGTGGAAGCTTTCCTCCATAAAATGTGCAGCACAGAGAGCGAGATTTGAGTAATAATTGACCATTGATCCCTAACTCCCGGACTACTGGGAGTAGGATGTCCGCAATCCGGATGAAAATAACAGCGTTTCGACGGCATTGCGGCAACAACAGCCTAGTATACCACAACAACTCTTCTCCAACGCAATATAAAATGGCCTCGCCCCCCTTATTTAGTATTCTCGGAGGAGGGGTTTAGGGGTTAGTGATGTCAGCAACCCTGGAGGAATGTCGTGTAGTCCCTACCGTCCGTTTGCTGTAGTCCTTAGAAATTGATTTCTTTAAAATCTCCCTTTGCTTTGAACTTTGAGCGCTGTAACTTTGCAGATGTTGTTTATGCTCAAACAGCAATATTACACACTAGCTAAAGTTAGAAAAGTGAAATCGTGTTTTACCACCCCTTTAAGATTTACAGCACAGTAATGATTTTATAGATTAAATAAAACATACACAAACCTGTATTTCGACGAAGAAATGCACCAAATCTGCAGCGCTGAAAACTCTCCAGAAGAGGATTCAAATTCCCACGCTCAGTAAATTGCTCTTGCATCACCAAATCACTAAAATGTAGGCTACTGCGATATTGCCGGAACTTGAATGGTGCAGAACTTTAACATGTATAACTAAGTATAATGTACATTATGATAAGTTTTGCTAATGAAATAAAAGTTTGCTTATTTGCAGATCAAAATATAGCCAATATGTAAATGTCTGCACTTATCTTTCTTATTAGTGCTGAAGAGTGACTAAAACTGGCTAGAATTTTTTTTTTAAAAATCAGTGATTTTTACTTTTTAAGTAGGCCTACTTTAAAAATGAATTACCTTTGTACTTTTACTAAGGTAATTTTAGAAATGAGTAGGCCTAATTATAATTTTACTGTAGTAATACATTATTGGGGTATCTGTACTTTTATTCAAGTACTTGATTTATGTACTTGATCCACCACTCCACTGCTGAAAAAAACTTTGTAGTGACGAATTGTGTATGACTGTTCATTAGTAGTTATTTCATAGTTATTTTTCTTGAAACTTAATTAGTAGTTAATTAATAGTAGTTCTTCAGGAGGTATGACATAATTCATTAGTTATTGATTAACTAACTGTTACTTAACACAATCATAAAATTCGAATACATACTGATTAGTTAACACATCTTCCTTAGTAGTTAACAGTAGTGAGGAAGTAGTTAATGAAGAATTGCCTATATTAATTCTTTAGTAATTCCTTATAAGTTATGCAGTAAGTAAGAAACCATATTATAAATTGTTACCCAAAATGATAATACAATTATGTGAGCGTGCATGATTTCTAAACTGCAGAAAGCACAGTTATTGATTTGGGAATATTTTGGATACAGGATAGATGATGCATCACAAAGCTAGGCAATTTGCAAGACCTGTCAATACATAGGTGTCAGGGTTCTGTCACTACGGTCTAGTTTATTCTTGGTTTTGTGACAGAGCCCTGCAGGGCTGGACTGGGACAAAAAAAAAAAAACGGCCCTGGCATTTTAGTACACCCGAGACTGCTCTCTCCTCCGGGGGCACTGTGGCTGCGGCACCTGGGGGTACAGATAGACGAGGCAAGAGAAAAGGACATTGAAAGCATGAGGAGCGACAGAGACGAGAGAGGGGAGAGAGAGGAAAAAAAAAAATCTTAGTCCGGACACACTGCCGCTCTGACAAATTCCCAAATTCAAATTCCCTGCTCCGACCCAATCCTGGCGTACGGGAGCGACTCCTCCACTCCCTGTCGGACAGCAGCCACCCCTCCTCGACCCAGGAGCATGGCAGAGAGCTCTCCGTCCCACTTGCTGTTAGATCGCTCTTGCACCACCGCCTCGGGCAGCCATTGACGGTCACCAGTCCTTCGTGCTGCCCGACCTCCTCAGCACCACAATCCCCCTCAGCAGCGAGGGCTCTCCAACAGCGTGTCCCTCCTTTCTCCCGGGTTTCGGCACCAATGTAACTCAGTTCGTTGTTATGGGAAGATGGAGGCGGGAACCGGCAAACATTTAAAGAGTTTAATAAATAAATAAACAAATACAAAACGAAAGTAAAAGACAGCAGCCCCTCACGGACGACTGCTGTCACGTACAATAAAACAAAACTCAACATAAATCCAGGCCTGGCCTCTCTCGTTCTTCACAGGCGTCGCTCCTTTTATGGTTCCGCTCCTCCGTGAGAGATTCAAGACTGGTGTGTCGCGCAGATGTCGCTCATTAGTAATCACGCCCCTCGCGCTGCTCTCTCACGGCCCTCGACCTAGTCCTGCTCGCCACACTCACCTATACCATGTGTGGTTTAAATTGGTACTTTGAAGATCAAAATGATTGTGTATATATGTCAATAGCGGCGCAACATATTAGTATTACAAGAATCATAGTTCTTCATCAGCAACAAATCCAGCTGCACATGCAAATGAGCACGCTTGAAACAAAGATCCATAAATCACCAACAGATGAATTGTGCCGCTTGGAAATTCCACCCTTCTCATTGGCCGAGCAAATAGTCTTCTTCTGGTTTCTTCTGCTGCTACTTCGGGTTGATATCTGTGAGGACATCACCGGGGCCCATGGGCGTCAGTAGGCCTCGACCACAGCCTGCTATGCCTTCACTCTGTCAACAGAGTCAGATTGTAATTTCTTCTTTGTAACTCAGAAGAAAACTGCAACTTTACTATCACGGAGGCCCTGTTTACACGAGAATGCCCGTGGGTGAAAACGTAATTTTTTTTTATCAGATGTGCCTTTCGTTTACACGGCGACGGCGTTTTTGGGGCTTAAAAACACAAAAAGTGAAACCACCCTCCAGAGTGGAAATCTTAAAAACGCTCCACCGTCGCGTTCCCGTCTAAAGGGTAAAAATCTGCTCACGGTGGCTCTCGTCGCATACGCGTTTACGTCACAGGCATGCGCCAGTACAGGAAAATAACAACCAACATGTCGGATTATTTCCATACGTCGGACCTTCAAATTTGGTTCTGATTCTCTCCTTGCAACAAAATTTATTTTATGATTTAGATTTTGACTACAGGCGCTTAGTAGTACTGTACAGTAAGACAGACATTTCCCTCTCCCGGAAATGAACATTTCTAAGAATTAATAAACAATTAATACTGAGTGTTCACGGGACAAACAGGTTGATTGATTGTAATATTAATTTTACTACATTCAATTAATTATATTAACTGATCCAAATATTCATAATTAATTACTACAAGTAATGATTGATTATTAATATTTATTTTGAGATAATTTGCTATAACTGTCAGACACGGACTGTAGCTTGGGTTTACATTGAAAAACAATGAAAAAAATAGCACAGTGAAATGGAAAAACCCTTTCTATGTGTATGATCCTTAACACATCAAATCTGTTCCTTTTTCTGAGGCAGTGCCATAAAGAGCCCTACAAGCAATGCATACTGAGAACACCCCCTCCCCCGCATTCCAGAGAAGGGAGTGAGAGAATGTAGTTTGACCAAGTGGAGCTTTATCTCCCCTGGCTCACAGGTTCCAGGTGCACCCAATCAGCAATCACCTCAATAGAACAAAGATGATTAACAATCACACAGGGGCCGGCAAAACAACAAACCACAAATACCATAACCCACTATAATCGAGATCATTAAATATTACAAAATTACCAAAATACAATATGGCAGGATATATACACACAGCAGAAATGTACATTTAACTTCAACTTGCGGTTGGACTACTGCTTCCATCTTCAGCAACCCAGGTACCTGGGAACCAAATTAAGAAAACAGGCATAGAAAAGAAAAAAAACAGGTCACAAGACAACAAGAAGCAGCAACTTACAGCAGAGGGGCACGTGACAACGCGTCTGCTATTACGTGGTCCACTTCTTTAATAGGTCTAATCTCTAGTGTGTAGAATTGCAAAAACAATGACCACCTCATGAGTCTCTGATTGGGACGTTTCAGTGACTGAAAAAATGTCAGCAGATTGTGATCTGTGTACACAACAAGTAGCCCTACTCCAATGTACACTTCAAAATGCTCGTTTCCCAAACCAAACAGCATGACTCTATAAAAATAGAGTCCAGATTGTACAGTGGTGTGCACAGACCTCCTTAGGGGTAGGGGCTGAAGGACCAAAAAGGGCAAAAAAAAAAAAAATCTTTTTTTTTTCTTTTTATCCTTTATTTCCTTGGCATTCTATGAAAAGATGTTGATACAATTAGAATGCATTACCCATTAAACGAAAATAGGGAAATTATTATATTATTACTAAATATTATTTAGAACACAACTTTTATGAATTTAAGCGTATGAACAACCCCACGGTTGCATGACTTCAACGTCACCATCACTAAGCTTCCGACAACTCTTTCAGGGTACGTTTACATAACGATGTACTAAAAACAAAAGTTTTCGCAAACAGACAACAACATAAAAAAAAAAAAATAATAAAAAATCCCCTTTCACAAGGATTTGCGAAAATGACTAAAAACGCTGTAAATGCATAGCAGGCCAGTAGTTGGCGAAGTCACTTTGTGAAGAAACACTACATGCGTATAGACTGAACACATAATACGCGTGTGCATAACGTCACCGTTTTCAAAATCTTGCACTTTGAAACCCGTTTTCAAAAGTTTGCATTTTCAGGGCCCCAAAATGCCATTGTCATGTAAATGAACGGCCAAAACGTTTTAGTTGAAAACAGTGTCATGTAAACAGCCCCTCAGTCTTTATTTAAAAACATTTTCCCTGAAAGTTAACGTTAGAAATGTTTTCAAGAGCGCGATTATAAACACAACGAGGCTGTGAAAACCATTTAGTGAGTAGATGAGTTTACCTGTTTGGCTAATGACATTTAATGTCCACGACAACCTCTGTAGCCTTTTTTAGCAACCGCCTTTTTCATGACAAGTGAAAGCTAAAAAAAAAACACACAAAAAAAAAAAAAAACACAAGAGAGTAATTACTAATGTATTTTATAAGAAAAGTGAAAATATCTTGAGCTTGTGCTCGCCACAGACCTAATTTTAAGCATTTAACCAAAAACCCATTCAAAAAACCCACTGACTTGAAGACAGTAGGGCCAAAAGTGCTAAAATGCTAACTCTTCGGTTTCTGGGTTTTGCCCAACAAAATTTTGCATCCCTGCACCACTCTATTGATTTTAGTGAATTTCCTCAAGATTCTCTTCAAATTGTTGCATCATTATGTACTTTATCAAACAAAACAGTGAGAATCAAGAAGGTAATTATGAGGAATTCATATTTAGTTTTGTTGATGTTGTACATTTTATGTATGTATTATATGCATAGTGTTAGCTATCATGAAATCAGTACCACTTTACAATAAGGTTTCATTAGTTAAATTTGTTAACATGAACTAATAATGAACTGCACTTCTACAGCATTTATTAATCTTAGTTAATAATTTCAGCATTTACTAAAACATTATTAAAATTAAAAGTTGTATGTGTTCACATTAGTTAATGCACTGAACATGAACAAACAATTAACAGGTATATTATTATTAACTAAGATTACCAAATACAGTACAATAAGGTTCATTTGTTTATTATTCATGCATGAACTAACCATGAGCAACACATTTGTTAAAGTGCTACAATGAAATCAAAGATATAAATTCCATACAATTTAGAGTTGGACATGGACTTAAGATTTCATTTCACTAGATGCATTTCCCCAAGCTAATAAAACTTGCCTTGGATAAAAACGAATGACATTGTCAGACTCAGAATGTGGCTGAAATCGAGTTATACTTTTATTTTAGTTAAGCATAACTCGCATGCTGCCGCAACTTTTACAGTAGCAAGGTGGGATAAATGTAACTTTTCCATATTAGCTTAAAGTTACCTGCTGTGCCTATAGTTTGAAGACTCGGTGAACTGCTGCGTACAAGGCGCTGCACAGGAAACTCCGCCTACCACTTCATCTCTGCCAAATGCTTCCGCCAAAAAATGTATATAATGTTTTTTGTATTACTGTAAGTGGCAATAGTGTATAAGTGCATTGTTATTTATTATACTATTTATAATAATAATTATTATTATTAACAATTATCAGAGAGAGGCACAATACATTTTGAGACCAAAGGGGCAGGGGCTTGAGCCCCCCCGGCCCCTCTCCTGTGCACGCCACTGAGATGGTATAACAAATGCCGACACCTCCTGAGCACGCACAGACAACATAAGCCCAGGAAGACCCACCTCCCAGCCTCTATCCAGCTCTATGCAATATGCACGCAGGAGAGACTTTAAAGTCTAAACCTTTCCAAGGCTCCCTGACTCTTGTGTATGATAGGCTGATGACTAATTATGATGGACACGCAAAAACTTCAAGACTTGACCAAACATATGCGAAGAAAAATTGGACCCCTGATATATCGCTCTGGATGACCTTCGGAATGTCAAAGACCGAAATGAACTGACTTAGAGCTTTCACTACCGCCTTAGTGGTAATGGCCCTCAATGGATACGCAGCAGGATACCGAGTTCTTTGACATCACAGACAACAGGTATTTACAGCCAAACTTAGAGCATGGTAACAGACCCACACAGTCCACAATCAGGTGCTCAAATTTATTCACAACCAAAATGGGTTGTAATAGAGCAGGTTTAAAAGACTGATTAGGCTTTCCAATTAACTGACACACATGACATGTCTTAATGTATGCCGCAACATCTTTCTTCACCCGTGGCCAAAAGAAATGCTTCAAAACATTAATATACATCTTTTTCACCCCAAAGTGCCCACTCTTATCATGAGCCACTTTTAAGACCAGAGGACGAAATTTAGTCGGTACCACCAACTGAACGACAGCATCCCCAACAAAGTCAGTGCCCAGAATCAACCATTTCCTGAGCAACAAGCCATTTTGTATAAAATACCCAATTGCTACACTGTGGATCTCCTTAGCAGATACAACACAATCAAACATTTCTTTAAGGGAAGAGTCACTTTGCTGTTCCTTTAACAACTCAGTTTTTGACACAGATAGTGGAAAGTCCGACAATGATGGAGCTACAAACTCCACTTCACTCCCATCAGATTCCCTCTCAGACTCAGCTTTACTCATAGCTTGTGTATTTACACAGGCTGAGAAAACTTGAGGTAAATCAGCAGCAATATGGTCAACAACAGACTTAACTGGACAAGATGTAACAACTGGCAAGGGAATAGTGTCAGCCCAAACACGTCTACCAGCCAGCCCGTTACCCAGAATGAAATGAATCCCCTCAATGGGCAACGCTGGACACACACCTACCTCTCCTTTTACCAGTTCACAGTCCAGGACCAACTTACGTCGCTGTCCGATGAAAACCGCGTATGTCCATTTTGCCGATTTTGAGATTTTTCGACGGATAGAATGTCCAGGTTCATTTCCGTATACAGTATGCTTCACATGTCTAAATGACCAATGAAAAGTTGTGAAATCATGTCATCTGATTTTCACATATATCCATTTGGTGTCAAAGCTGTCAATCACGCCGCGTATCTCCCGCCCTGAGGCATTCTCGCAGGTCTAAGAGTCTCTGGAAGCTCAGCATTGTATAGCCGAATAACTCTGTGAGGTAAAGTATCAGCAAATGTTTGTTTTTGACAACTGTTCAAGTTTATTATATATTCGCAATATATTCACAACTGTTATTTACTGGTAAATGGTCTATACAAAGTAATTGTCACTGTTTATTGTGGAGATGTTAACGCACGGGTCTGTTAACTTAATAGTCTACTTTTAAGGTAGTCTAATATTTTTCTGACTAATAAATTAGTGACACAGTAAAGGGTAGATTTAAATATAGAATAACGAATTTTAAATAAAGAAAAAACGAAAATTAAATAAAGAAAAAAAAAACGAAAATTAAATAAAGAAAAAGGAGATTAATTTAGATTGATAATGTTACGGGTAAAAAGGCTAATACATGTTGGGTCGGTGTACTTTTTCGTTCATTTCGGAATGAAAGATGAAATGTAAAAAAAGGGTGCAGCTTGTTTTTTTGTTTAAAAGAAAAAAACAGAAATGGCTGCATTTTTTTGTAGGCTACATAGCACGCGCCGGCCCTGGGTTCAGCAATGAGTGTATTGATTCATTGTCCCTTCATAGTTTGCAAGAGACATTTAATAAACTGAGACGTAGGCTATTTAATAAACTGAGCGTATTTAATAAACTGAGACGTAGGCTACTTAATAAACTGAGCGTAGCCTATTCATCTGTCAATATGAAACGCGACTTGGCCATTCTAATTAATGATCGGAAGAACGCGTATCGACCACCGTTACTGTAAAATATGCGCGTATGTCCATTTAAACTCGATTTTGGTCAAATGTGGATTATATCATTACACTGGCAAGACTATGGTTACATTTAAAGATGCCGTACCAAGTATGACACCGCTACGTTCAACTGCTTTTGAATTACGGTGTTTTTTTCACTTCCTGAAAAGTAACCGTTTTGGACATACGTGAGTTTCATCGGGCAGCGACGTTATGTAACGTATGGGCAAAACAGTTAAACCCATGCCATGACTTAGTATGCAGTCACCCGTATCAGTTTCTTCTGACAACGACAACACAGATCCCACAATATAAGAGTCAAAGGCCCCTGTGTCCCTCAGAATTTTTATTGGAACCCTAGCCTCACTTCCTGCCAGTGACACGAACCCATTTCTAATAAAGGGGCATAAGCTGCCAAGATATCCGGTTGAAGCTCCGCTGTAAGTAACTCAGATACACAATCCGTTACAACCGGCGCAGCGGCTGCCACAGGCTTAACCTTAGATATTACAGTTTTGTTTCTCAAATGCAGCAGCGGACACTAAGCCTTCCAATGACCCTCTTCATGACAGTAGTTACAGTTAGTGTTATCAACATTACCTTGCAAAACGTCTCGGTTACGGATGTAACCCTCGTTCCCTGAGTAGGGAACGGAGACGTTACGTCGAGTGACGGAGAATGGGGATTTCGCCTAGAAAGCCAATCATCTTCGAGTATTACAAAACGAGCCTATGGCAATGAAAATGCCATGGGTCTGCGGAATTTGCATAGCGTATCTCCGCCCCACCGCGTGGGTATAAAAGGAGGAACGCCGGCAAAGGCAGATCATGTCTTCGCTGAGGAGCCGAGACTGAACTCAGGCGTCTACCCAGCGGTACAGCGGAAGTGGCAGGGAGACGTAACGTCTCCGTTCCCTACTCAGGGAACGAGGGTTACATCCGTAACCGAGACGTTCCCTTTCGTAGTCACTCCGAGTTACGTCGAGTGACGGAGAATGGGGTCCCCGTATAATCACGCCACCTTCACAGCTGTCTTCCAGTGCCCTGCGAAAGTCTGATCTCCCTGTCGTGATACTGGCACGGACGAAGGAGTCCTACTTAACACAGGAATACCAAGGTACACTGGGGAGCATATCTCAGAGGAGATAGCCGCAGCATGCCTACCCGTAGGGAGGACTTAGAAATACACATATGGCCGGAAGGCTTCATATGGAGGAACACTGGAGTAACCAGCCCGTGGGGTGGCAACTTTCAACTCCAGGGTGGCAAGGTGGCTTGCCGAGGGAAAGACACATGCTCAAAGAGGCTTACAGTGGACATACACATGTGGGGGTTACTCAAGGGAGGAACCAAGCACACGGAGGCACCTAGCCGACGCACAGGCAATAGACACTGGCGCCAGCGTCAACAGTGCTGGAGGAACTCAGGGCTTCAGAAGGGAAGGCTCACCTGAGGAGAATAACCGCACGTATCCAGTCCGTGGAGTGGAATGGCGAGCAAGCGAAGACACCTGAGCGGGTCCTGAACTAGCTGGTTGAAGCGAGTACATGGGAGGACACTGGCTCCACTCGGAGATTATAAAATCTGGCGAATGTGTTAGGTGTCGCCCAGCCTGCAGCTCTACAGATGTCTGCCAGCGAGGCGCCATGCGCTAGAGCCCAAGAGGAAGCCACACTCCGGGTGGAGTGGGCTGTCACACCAAGGGGGCACGGTCGGCCTTGCTGTTGGTAAGCCAAAGCAATGGCGTCCACTATCCAGTGAGACAACCTCTGCTTTGAGAGAGCCTTTCCCTTCAGTCTCCCACCATAACAGACAAAGAGCTGGTCTGAGGTCCTGAAACACCGCGTCCTGTCTACGTAAGCGCGGAGAGCGCGTACTGGACAGAGCAGTGCCAAGGCTGGGTCTGCCTCCTCCAGGGGCAGCGCTTGCAGGTTCACCACCTGGTCCCGAAAGGGAGTGGTAGGAACCTTGGGCACATATCCAGGCCGGGGTCTCAGGATCACGTGAGAGTAAGCCGGCCCGAATTCCAGGCACGCTTCGTCAACGGAGAATGCGTGCAGGTCCCCTACCCTCTTAATGGAGGACAGTGCAACCAGGAGCGCTGTCTTCATAGACAGGAACTTAAGCTCCACTGATTGCAGAGGCTCAAAGGGAGCCCTCTGCAGGGCATTTAACACCACTGAGAGGTCCCAAGAGGGAACGAGAGGAGGGTGAGGAGGATTCAGTCTCCTCGCTCCTCTCAGGAACCTGATGATCAGGTCGTGCCTTCCCAGAGACTTACCATCAACTGCTTTGTGATATGCAGCTATAGCGGCCACATACACCTTCAGGGTGGAGGGAGACAGCCTTCGCTCCAGCCCGTCTTGCAGGAAGGAAAGCACGACACTGATCAAGCATCTCCTGGGGTCTTCTCGGCGAGAAGAGCACCAGTTGACGAAGAGGTTCCACTTCAACTCATAGAGATGTCTCGTGGACGAAGCTCTAGCGGAAGTGATGGTAGCCGCCACCGCAGGTGGCAGGGTACTCAAACCTGCCTCGTCCCGTCCAGAGGCCACACGTGGAGCCTCCAGAGATCGGGACGAGGGTGCCAAAGGGTGCCCCGTCTCTGAGAGAGGAGGTCCTCTCTCAGAGGAATTGGCCAAGGAGGTGCTGTCGCGAGGAGTACTAGTTCGGAGAACCAGGTCCTGGCGGGCCAGTACGGCACAACCAAAGTGACCTGCTCCTCGTCCTCCTTGATCTTGCACAGAGTCCGTGCGAGAAGGCTCACTGGGGGAAACGCATATTTGCGTAGGCCCCGCGGCCAGCTGTGCGCCAGTGCATCCGTGCCGAGCGTGCCCTCGGACAGGGAGTAATACAGGGCGCAATGGGATGAGTCGTGGGAGGCAAACAGGTCTATCTGTGCGTCCCCGAACTGGTCCCAAATCAGCTGGACCGACTGGGGATGGAGTCGCCATTCGCCGGGGATAGGACGGAACCGAGACAGCTCGTCGGCTGCAAGGTTCCGAACGCCCGGAATGTAGATAGCACGAAGGGACCTCAGGTGCTTCTGACTCCATAAGAGGAGGTGGCGAGCGAGTTGCGACATACGGCGGGAGCGTAGACCACCTTGACGGTTGATGTACGCTACTGTTGCGGTATTGTCTGAACGGACTAGCACGTGTTGACCCTTGAGCAGCGTGTGGAAACGGTGCAGGGCAAGGCGTACTGCCAGCAACTCGAGGCAATTGACATGCAGAAGGCGCTGGGGTCCTGTCCAGGAGCCCGCGGCAGCATGTCCGTTGCACATGGCGCCCCAGCCCGTGGAAGAGGCATCTGTGGAGACAACAACATGCCTGGAAACTCGTTCTAGGGGGACTCCGGCCCGTAGAAAACTGAGGTTCCTCCACGGGGTGAAGAACTGACGGCAGGTCGGAGTCACTGGGACTCGGAGCGTGCCGTGATGCCATGCCCACCTCGGGACTCGATCGCGAAGCCACAGCTGAAGCGGTCTCATATGAAGCAATCCGAGCGGTGTTGCCGCGGCTGCAGATGCCATATGCCCCAGGAGCCTCTGAAACAATTTCAGTGGGACCGCACTCTTGCCCTCGAACTGACGAAGACAAGTCAGCAGTGAGTGTGCGCGCTCGCTCGTAAGCTGCGCGGACATGGCGACCGAGTCGATCTCCATACCGAGAAAAGAGATCCTCTGCACGGGGCTGAGTTTGCTCTTCTCCCAGTTGACCCGAAGGCCCAGACGGGCTAGGTGCCGGAGCACAAGGTCTCTGTGTTCGCAAACCTGAGCTCGAGAGTGGGCTAGAATCAGCCAGTCGTCGAGATAGTTCAGGATGCGAACCCCGTGTTCGCGTAGGGGAACAAGGGCTGCCTCGACGACCTTCGTAAAGACGCGAGGAGACAGAGCCAACCCGAATGGGAGAACCGCGTACTGATATGCCTGCCCCTCGAAAGCAAACCGAAGGAACGGTCTGTGTCGAGGTAAGATGGAGACATGAAAGTAGGCGTCCTTCAGGTCTATCGCTGCAAACCAATCCTGTGGCCGCACGCACTCGAAAATGCGTTTGGCCGTGAGCATCCTGAACGGCAGCCTGTGAAGGGAGCGGTTCAGGACGCGCAGGTCCAGGATCGGTCGTAACCCACCGGTTTTCTTGGGGACGATGAAGTACGGGCTGTAAAACCCCGACCTCATCTCGGCTGGAGGGACAGTCTCGATTGCACCCTTCGCCAGCAGGGTGGCAACCTCCGCTCGCATGATGGGGGCATTGCCACCGACCATAGTGATGTGTTTGATAGCCTCAGACTGCTTCTGTGCGGTCGAGAACTGCTGGGCAAAGTCCTCGACCGTTCCGCCGAAGAGGCCGGCCTGGGATATGGGGGCGTCGAGCAGACGAGAGCGCTCGGCGTCCCGCATATCAGCCAGATTCAGCCACAGGTGACGCTCCTGGACCACCGAAGTGGCCATCACCTGACCCAGGGAGCGTGAGGCCTCTTTCGTCGCTCGGAGAGCGAGGTCAGTGGCGGCACGCAGCTCATCAAAGAGCCCTGGGTCAGTCCCGCCCTCGTGCATATCTCTGAGCAGCTGGGCCTGATAGACCTGTAAGGTGCTCATCGCATGCAGAGCGGCGGCCGCCTGTCCTGCAGCCTTGTAAGACTTCGCCACGAGGGAGGACGAAAGCCTACAGGCCTTGGACGGGTGCTTAGGATTACCACGATATGAAGCACTCTGAGGACACAATTGCATCGCAACAGAGCGTTCAACCGGGGGAACCCCAGTGTACCCACGGGCGACCGCCCCATCGAGGGGGGGAAAGGCGGAGAAAGCCGACGAACGTGCACGGGAGGTCAAGGGAGCCTTCCATGATTTCGTCAGCTCCTCATGCACTTCCGGGAAGAAAGGTATTGGGGTTGGCTGCGGCCGAGAGGCGGCAGCCGCGCCCAAAAACCAATCGTCCAGCCGCGAGCGCTCGGGGCAGGGTGGAGGGTTCCACTCGAGCCCGATGCTCGCGGCGGCTCGGGAGAGCATGGCGGTCATCTCGGGATCTGATACGGGCAACGCTGGAACTCCAGAAGGAGGCAACGCAGCCGCATCGTCACTTCCCGATGACTCTTGCCCACCTTGTGATGCCGCGATCGACATCGAGTCATCCTCTGGAGCGCCGAATGAAATACGCGGGGCATCAACGGATGGACCCGGTAAAATCACCGCGGCGCTCGCGGGTTGCAACACTACAGAGGGGGGCGTGGTCCGAGGACGTGTCGTCGGATTTTTGTTCCACACCGTCACCCTCAAGTCACCCTGTCCACCAGCCGAAGTACCACCTCTCGAGGAGGGTGTAGATCGGGGTGTGGATGAGGGGACTCTCTCTCGAATGAGATCATTGAGTCTCGACCTTAGTGTTGCGATGGTCATGTTCCCACAGAAGGAACATGAGTCATCCACAAGCGCTGCTTTAGCGTGCTCTAAGCCCAGACACGCAAAGCAGCGATTGTGCCCATCAAAGGCAGACAGGAATCGACCGCACCCAGAAGAACACGGGCGAGACATCTTTAAAAAGACGTGCCACGTGCAGCTCTTTTAGAGAGGAAAAAAGCTCAGCGATGCTGAGGCGACCAGGAAGAAACACACCAACTGGCAGATCACTGCACAGACCGCAGGCAATGTGAACTCGCTGGATACCGCCGTCACACCAACACCGGAGAGCTCGCTCGTCTCGAAGAGAAGTCACTGATAACTCAGGATTTGGCTTGTGGAGTGAAGAGAGTTTCTTGGCTCCGAAGCGAAAACATGATCTGCCTTTGCCGGCGTTCCTCCTTTTATACCCACGCGGTGGGGCGGAGATACGCTATGCAAATTCCGCAGACCCATGGCATTTTCATTGCCATAGGCTCGTTTTGTAATACTCGAAGATGATTGGCTTTCTAGGCGAAATCCCCATTCTCCGTCACTCGACGTAACTCGGAGTGACTACGAAAGGGAACTGCTTCTAACTTTGGTGCACCAACTCTCCAAGAACGCTCACGTGTTACAGCACGCTCTCTAAAACTCCCTTTATGGAGCAACACATACTCATCCGCTGATGCAGCCGCACTTGCCGCCGTGACACATTTTCTCTCACTAACATATGTTGCAATGTAGCTAGGAAGCATATCTTTGAACTGCTCCAAAACAACAAGGTCACACAGATCCTCAAAAGTAGTGACCTCCAGCGCAGCCAACCAACGTTTAAAATGACCAGTTACGCCCCGAGCAAACTCCATATAAGTTTGACCAGTACGTCTCTCCCAGAACCTAAAACGTTGGCGATACGCTTCTAGCACCAGCTCATACGCTTTTAACACAGCGGACTTGATTTTTACAAAGCTAGAGCAGTCTTCTGCACTCAAGGATGAATAAGCTTCCTGTGCTCGTCCTGTCAGCACACACTGAAGCATCAAAGCACAATCTGCATCAGGTCAACCTCTAGCACTAGCAACACGCTCAAATAATACAAAAAAAGTATCCGGGTTCTTTTCATTAAACTGTGGCAGTAATCTTAAATTATTAATATCAAAGGAACTAGAGAACTGCCTGCTCTGATCTTCACTGGACCCCTTACTATCATTTGCCAAAGATAAGCGGTGCCCTTCCAGATCTAATTTGGCCTGCTACTTCTTGCCAAATTCTCTCCACCTCAATCTGCTTTTTAATTTGTAACTCATGTTTACGTTTGTCATGCTCAAGCTGAATCAACAACAGTTCCTTTTGCTGGTCAAACTTTAAGCCCCGAGTCTGAATAAATGCACCAACAGAAACTGGAGAATCATTGTTCACGTCTACAGGCAACACACCTTTCTCTTTCAACTCAGACTTCAAAACTACCCTATAATGTTCCCTTTAAGGAGTTTGTCACCTACAACTATAGAGAAGTGCTCCGTAATCTTCAGTAGCTGCTCCCTATTACAACGCTCCAACGCCTCTTCAGACGGAGCTGCAATAAATGCATCACAATCTGCCATTACAACAAATTACAATTGGCACATCAAAACCACAGCAACAGACCCAGCAAAACAGTGTAGCTTCCTCATGCATACTAAGATAACTAAATCTCACATAGTATGGAGTTTTCCCGCTATCTTAATCAACCCAACTAGTTAACTTATCCCTAGTCTTCATGCAGTTACTTGTGGTGGGTATTTATGCACTAATGACCGCTGGCCTGGAAGAGTAACTAGCACACTAGCGACCCTCCCAAAACCACGGACATGCTACCAAGCTAAAAGCTTCACCCACGTTCACCACAACACTACCAAGGATCCAAGGATCAACAAGCCCAAAAGTGGACTGTCGCTACAGCCTACAAGAGAAAACTCCAACCACTTTTATCAGCAATATGCATACAAGGACCCACAAAAGTCACCTGGATTATCTGTTAACTGCAGAACAACAATAAATAATTAAGAAAACAAGTCACCTACAAATTTATTTCAAATGCCAATAAACAAACCTTCACTTACCCTGCTTAACCAACCAACCTACTGTATATCACCACCGCGCCACGCCGAATGAACAAACAAAGGAACAAACAATTACCAAAGTAAAACAAGCTTCTTACAATTCCAACACAATAACAAGCTACACAATCTCAGTTTGTTGCTGCCTTACCCAGATGAATGACCTCACATTTTATCAAGCTACCACATTCTTACAAAAACAATGGAGTGAACTCATATTTTCCAACTTACCAGGCTGCAACAATACTATGGCCACACTAATCCCATATCTTATTAAATTGCCCAAATTTAGACCAGCACGAGCCCCCAATTTGTCATAACCTGGCTCAAGGGTCACGACAAAAGAGGGAACGAGGCAGCATAAATGGTCAAAAGTGATTTATTTTACAAAAGAGTAACTAAACAGAACTATTTAAATGTGGAAAGTAGATCTCTATAACATAAATAAACCCAAAACAAGATATAGCAGTCAGAGTGATCAGGCCATGGTTGACGTCTGGATTGCAGAGAAGGGAGCGAGAGAATGTAGTTTGACCAAGTGGAGCTTTATCTCCCCTGGCTCACAGATTCCAGGTGCACCCAATCAGCAATCACCTCAATAGAACAAAGATGATTAACAATCACACAGAGGCCGTCACAAAGGCTTAAATAAATAATTAACGCACCCACATATCATTTATGCAAAGATATATGGTGCCCACAAATATCACCAATAAAGCTGGCTCCCCAAAAAATGATACAGAGAAGTCTGTGTAAGGAAATGTTAAAAAATGTGATTAAAATCAAAGTTGCAATATTGATCAGAAAGTTGTGATAGTGCTTGTGTTGTGAGCAAATCTGAAAAATAGTCAAGAGTGTCAGAAAGTCACAGTGCATACATATATACACGTGCTAATAGCCATTGTAAACATTAAATAATACATTTTAATTTAGTCTAATGACAAAAACAAGATCAGCTCATGGGGTACCAGGAATACAATCTCCTCTGTCTCTAATTTATGCACTGGTCAGAGATCACCTTCCTCATCTAGCATTCAACAGTGGATGAATGTTAAATCATGGAAATACTCTCATGAATATCAGCAGCAGAGTGAGGACGTGGAGTCCACTGCTCATTCCTGTGGTAACATGTCAGTGCTGTGCTGTAAGTGCTTTCAGCTGAAGTAAACAAGTGAGTAGATTATTGATTTATCACAGGGGCTTGAGGCACAGGTGGCCTGTAATTGAGAGACTGGAGTGGTGGCCGTTGGCTCGTATTAACACGCAGCGTGACAACAAACCGAATAAAAGAACATGAGAGTTTATATTAAATGCATGCCTTCTCTCATGCTGATTGGGTGAACGTTCTCCACCAGACCTTTAATAAAACATATGTTATGAGTGACTAAATGATGATTAATGACTGAAGTGAGAACTAAAAACCCAAATTGATCACATCACCCTTTCTTACTGATTACCGCTGGTATTGAGTGACAGTACTATCTCTCTTCGCCAAAAATCTATATAAAAAATATTGCATTTACTTTTTAAAGCATTAGCAAATATGTTGCTTGTGTTACTAATTTCATGGGAAATATCTAACTACTTCCTTCGCTTACTAGCTGGATACCCTTACACAACTTAAGAAGAGAATGAAGGGATACACTGAAGATTTATATCCCTAGTCAATATGTTTAATTACAAATAAATTATGGTAATACTAAACGACATATTGTTTGGCAAAGTGACCTTGCTGCTCATCTGGTAAATCATGGTGCTAACAACGCCATGGTAATGGGTTTGATTCCCAGGTAAAGCAGATATTGCTTTGAATAAAAGTGGCAGTCAAATATGTAAATGTAGGGAACTGTGATGAGAGTTTATGAGAATATATTGGCAAACACATTTTGAGGAAATATTTGTTTTGTTGTTGTAATAAACCTCCACATACATAACCAGCCCCTCTAAACAAATGTCAACATTTTTCCATTCCTGAGGCATCACTTGCTATTTAATGTCATTCCAGCACACACAAAGTGCTAAAGCTAAGTGTTGTTGATCTAACAGAACACTGGTATTTAGAGGCAGAAGTAGATGCAATTTATTCTGTTTGAGCACATTTTCTTCAAGTGTCTTGCTTTGACTGTTATGGTATGTAATGTATCATGCGATCGGCAGTCGATTGCTTTGGAGTGTTTTGTCCTCGCCATGTTATGTTGACAATACAGTTGCAGAGCTGCACTCGCATGTCTGACTCTTCTTTATGATTATACAGCTGCTTAAACATGGTGTCAGAAGATACCTAGCGCGTTCGTTCGTGAGTTCACACAGTACCTGCGGATTTCGACCATTTCTTCGATTATGGACGCTGAAAATGCTGCGGCGTACCAGCCCACATCGCGCCTAACATACCTCCGCCGTCACCGATGAACATGAACGGAGACTGGAGCGCTAACTGGGACTTATTCAGAGCGGAGTTTGAGGATTATGCGCTGGTTACAGGCCTGGCTGAAAAGACCAGGGAGGTCCAAGCTGCCACGTTGAGAAGTGTGATGGGATCCGAATGCAGACATGTTTACCGGCACAATTTGAATCTCACAGACGCGCAACAGAGAGACATTAAAACCATCCTAGATGCATTGGACGGATACTTCAAGCCTGCCAGAAATGTCATTTATGAGAGGTATGTGTTCGGCTGTTGTAAACAGGAAGAAGGGGAATCCGTAGACAATTTTGTGACCAGATTGAGAGAAAAAGCTGCAACTTGTGATTATGGTGGATTGAAGGATGAAATGATTCGTGACAAAATCGTACTGGGTATTACAAATGAAGGGACCAGACGCAGGTTGTTAAGTGAAAAAAACTTAACACTGCTCACAGCCATTGAGATGTGTCGCACAGCGGAACAGACCGCTATGCATATGAGAGTGATGGATACCGCGTGCATGCCTCCAGCCGAAACGTTTCACGCTGTTGCTAGGAAACCTTTCAAGCCTAACCAGCGGAAGCAGAGTAATTCACCAAGACTCATAGACACAAGCAAGACATGCCGATACTGTGGTAATGTGCATTCAAGAGGCAGGGATCATTGTCCAGCATATGGCAAAATATGCAGGCTCTGTGGAACTGACAATCACTTTGCTAAAGTGTGTCTTAAAAGCAAAAGCAGAACTACAGAGGGGAAGCTCCACTGCATTGAATATTCTACGGAGGAGCCGGTTGGGGACAGTGATGATGATATTTACACAGTTGAGTCCATTAGCACGGTGCACATGAAAGGGAAGAAATGGTTTGTTTCTCTGCGATTACATGGCAAGTCACTGCGTTGTCAGTTAGATTCAGGGGCAACATGCAATGTCATGAGCTACAACGATAAAGTAAAGGTGGCACCGCACATACCACTCCGCCCCAGTAACGTCAAATTACGCCTGTACTCAGGCGAGTCGCTGGACTCTGTGGGTGTTTTTGACACAGAATGTTTGGTCAAAGGAGAGAGATACCAATTGTCATTTGAGATAGTACAAACAAATCAAAGTCCGCTTCTCTCAGGATCTACTTGTGAACAGCTAGGCCTGATGCAGTTCACAATCCCAGATGACGTGCTCAAAATGGAACATGAACGGTGTGACCCTCTGACTAAGGAACAGTTAATTGACACATACAGTGATGTGTTCAACTTGCCTGTGGAATCTCTGCCCGGTGAGGTCCACTTTGAGCTGGATACCAGTGTTACACCGGTACAGTGTGCCCCCCGGAATGTTCCAATCGCCATGAAAGCAGCCGTCAAAGCCCAACTGGATGCGTATCAGGCAGAGGGTCATATTGCGGATGTTACAGAGCCAACAGATTGGATTAGCAACATGGTGATTGTAAAAAAACCAGACAAGCTAAGGATTTGTTTGGACCCAAAGTTCCTGAACAAAGCTCTGAAACGCTCTCATTATATAATGCCGACTCTGGAGGATGTGCTATACAAACTGCCTAAAGCAAGGATCTTCACCTTGGTTGATGCCAAACATGCATTCTTACAGTGCAAGCTGGACCAAGAGAGCAGCTTCATGACCACATTCTGGACCCCATGGGGCAGGAAACGCTGGCTAAAGCTCCCATTTGGTGTTTCAGTGGCACCTGAGGTGTACCAGCGGAAACAGCATGAACTGTTAACAGGTTTAAAGGGGATTGAGCCCATTGCTGATGATATTCTTGTCGTTGGCTGCGGTGACACAGACCAGCAAGCTGAAACTGATCATGATCTCAAGCTTCGGGCCCTGTTGGAGCGTTGCAGAGAGGTCAAGCTACGACTTTGCTTAAAAAAATTGCAATTTAAGGTCCCCGAAGTGAAGTTCCATGGTCATATCCTTTCATTCACAGGCTTGAAGCCCGACCAAGAGAAGGTGAGGGCTATCATGGACATGCCCAACCCCACGGATGCCAAAGGTGTACAGCGTCTCATCGGCTTTGCTAATTATTTAGCCAAGTTTATGCCCCACTTGTCGACCGTTTGCGAGCCACTTCGGCGTTTGCTCGACAAAAACACACCGTGGCACTGGCTACCCAAACATGACGATGCAGTTCGCAAGCTCAAATCCATGGCCACATCGATGCCTGTGCTGCGCTATTATGATGTTACTAAGCCTATCACAGTGCAAAGTGACTCCAGCCAAAGTGGTCTTGGGTGCTGTCTTATGCAAGAAGGACAGCCTGTCGCCTTCGCTTCAAGAGCCCTCACTCCCACAGAAAAAAATTACGCTCAAATCGAGAAAGAGTGTCTCAGTATCGTCTTCGCTTGCCAGAGATTTCACCATTACCTGTACGGCCGAGAGTTGGTCACAGCAGAGACTGACCACAAACCATTGATCACTATATTCTGCAAACCACTTCTCAGTGCACCCAAGCGACTTCAGAGCATGCTCATGACACTTCAAAACTACAGTCTCAAGGTTGTCTACAAGCCGGGGTCTAAAATGTTCATCAGCGACATGTTGAGCAGGGCAGCTGCTGACTGTACAGGCAAGGGAGCAGTCTACCACCGGCACGCCATATGCCATCTGCAGAAAGAGCAAGAGGATGTACAACTCATTAACCAAGCAGAATACTTGAATGTGACGGACCAGCGGCTGAAGACAATTAAGGAGCATACTGAAAGGGATGATGCATTACAGGCCCTCAAGGCCGCTGTCCTTGCAGGCTGGCCTGATGAGAAAGAAAAAACAACACAAATCATCCGAGAATTCTGGCCTTATCGAGATGAAATTAGTGGGCAAGATGGTATTTTGTACCGTGGACAAAAAGTTATTATCCCCAAGTCACTACGTCCAGAGATGCTCAAGCGCATACACTCAAGCCATATAGGAGGTGACGCATGTTATCGTCAAGCCTGTGAGACACTGTATTGGCCTAGTATGCAAGCAGAAATCAAAGACTTTGTGAGTAATTGCTCGACTTGCAAGGAATTTGCGCACAACCAACAGAAGGAAACCATGCTATCTCATGCCATCCCAGGCAGACCATGGCAGATCGTCAGCATGGATTTGTTTAGTCACCGGCAAAAAGACTATCTTCTAATTGTGGATCATTACTCAGATTTTTGGGAGATTGAACTGCTTACTGATCTATCTGCTGAGACGGTCATTAAGCGCTGCAAGGCTCAGTTTGCTCGACATGGTCAGCCAGATAGAGTGATCACAGATAATGGCCCTCAGTTTGGTGCTCTGTTTAAGCGTTTTGCTTCCAGCTGGGAATTTGAGCATATCACTTCGTCACCAAGATATCCTAAATCAAATGGAAAGGCTGAGTCAGCCGTCAAGATTGCTAAGAACCTTCTGCGCAAAGCTATGCATGACAAAACTGACCCTTGGAAAGCAATCCTTCATTGGAGAAACACCCCTGCTGAAGACATGGACAGTAGCCCTGCACAAAGGTTAATGTCGCGGAGACTGAAAACGTCTCTTCCAGTAACAAACAAGCTTCTGGAGCCATGTGTTGTAACTGGGGTTGTGGAGCGGCTTCACCACCGAAAGCAGTTGGCAAAATCCTATTATGATAGGTCAGCTCGTGATCTACCAGAGCTGAACATAGGAGAGAGGATCCGCATGAAGCCCCTTCCAGGGGAAAACCCTGCGCTATGGAGGGTCGGCACTTGCCTTCAGAAAGTGGCACCACGCTCTTATCTTGTGAATGTGGGTGGATCCCTATATAGACGAAACAGAGTGTACCTAAGAACGGCAGAGTCAACCACCACACAAGCATTGGACAGTACTGTACCCGAATTGCCTCCTATGCTGGACGGGAGTGTTGCAGAGGCCCTTTCATCTGCTGACTCACCTCCTGCGAAGCCCATGCCACAGGCTTCACTTGGCCCTGTCAAACCCTCACCATCAGATGGATGCACTTACACTAGGGCTGGCCGATTGTCCAAGCCACCCAAGAGGCTTGATTTGTAATAAGTTAGGAGTGCTGCTGTGGCAGATTTGGAAAGGAAAAGAACAGTTAATGTAACAAGGACTCTATAGTCATGGCATTAGTGCCTAATTTTAAATTTATTGCAGTTGCTTTAAATGTTATGTTGCCTAAAGTTTATATTGTATTTTGTTCTTAGTTACTCTTATTTTATAAGGGGATTCTTTAGTTCATATTTGTAAAGGGGGATGTTATGGTATGTAATGTATCATGCGATCGGCAGTTGATTGCTTTGGAGTGTTTTGTCCTCGCCATGCTATGTTGACAATACAGTTGCAGAGCTGCACTCGCATGTCTGACTCTTCTTTATGATTATACAGCTGCTTAAACATTGACCTGCTTTTACTGCTCTCATGCTCCTCGCATATCTTTTTTTTCCCCACTAGTCAATTATTAATATCCATTGCCCCTTTCTCACCTCCTCATATCACTGTTTGCCCCATTGTGCTCTGAGTGGAATGGCGATGTTTCCATGGGGACTACATCCACCCTCTTCCATTTTGGTCACTTCACTGTGTGTAATTAAAGGATGTAGGTTTTTGATTAAGCACTCTGGAAGTCTGGAGTTGTTTCAGGTCATTGCCCCCCCTGTATTCTACTCTAATTCTTGTTTCAGTTTGGCTCATCACACTTGAATTTGTTAATAAAGGGTCATTCTCACCCAAAAAGGAAACTTCTGTCATCATTTTCTCACCATCATGTAAAACCTCTATGAATTCCGTGCTTCTGTGGAGCACAAAAGGAGATTTTTTTTTAAAATATCATATTTTGCATTCTGCAGAAAAAAGACAGTCATATGGGTTTCGAAAGGCATGATGGTGAGTAAATAATGACAGTGTTTTCATTTTTGGATTAACTATCCCTTCATGCCCTGATTTCAACAAATAACTGGTTCATTATGGGAACCAGTTCATGAGTCATTTGTTCACAGATTGGACATTACGACTCACAGTGTGTTTTGTTTTTCTACTGGAGATGAGATTTTTTAATTTATACACATTGAACAAAATTATAAACGCAACACTTGTTTTTGCCACCATTTTTCATGAGCTGAACTCAAAGATCTAAGACTTTTTCTATGTATTTTTGTAATTTTTGCACACACTGTCAGAAACCGTCTCAGGGAAGCTCATCTGCATGCTCGTCGTCATCATCGGGGTCTCGACCTGACTGCAGTTCGTCGTCGTAACCGACTTGAGTGGTCAAATGCTCACATTCGATGGCGTCTGGCACTTTGGAGAGGTGTTCTCTTCATGGATGAATCCTGGTTTTCACTGTACAGCACAGATGGCAGACAGCGTGTATGGCGTCATGTGGGTGAGCGGTTTGCTGATGTCAACGTTATGGATCGAGTGGCCCATGGTGGCGGTGGGGTTATGGTATGGGCATGCGTATGTTTTGGACAACGAACACAGGTGCATTTTATTGATGTCATTTTGAATGCACAGAGATTCCATGACGAGATCCTGAGGCCCATTGTTGTGCCATTCATCCACGACCATCACCTCATGTTGCAGCATGATAATGCACGACCCCATGTTGCAAGGATCTGTATACAATTCCTGGAAGCTGAAAACATCCCAGTTTTTGCATGGCCAGCATGGTTTGGTATGCTCTGAATCGGTGTATACGACAGCCAGGGGTGCAACTACCCAGTGTCAGAGTGGTATGCAGCTACAATTTTGGCAACCAATTTCATTTTTCAATTTCAATTTCATGCCATCTCATTTTCCCTCTTTCTTTTTCTATTTTTAGCCCCAGAAAGCTTTTTTGCTTTATCAATCAGTTTTATTTGCGACTATTCTTGTCACAGTCTGTATTTCAGTAAGCACTGAGGCAGTTTATGACTGATTGTCTGTTGAAAACCTTGCCACATTATTCTCGCACAGCATCACTTCACACTCCACACCTTTGGCTCTGCAGTTCGGGGTTAACCCATCAAAAGTGGTGCTCTGAACCTGGGTTTTAAAACCCAGCAGCACTTACAACCTCTCAAAGTCTGAAATGTTGCTTGGATTAAGCGCTGTGTGAAAAGCCCTTATCTCTCTCTAGTTGCATTTCAGTTTCATTTTTTGAAGTCACCCAGTCACGAAATCATGATGGATGCTTCTGTAACTGCAGTCATGTTACAAGCTTCATAATCAAATTTAAATACCTGTCCTGTCTGCTCATTTTCATTTCTTTCATTACTAAGTTCAAGTTCTCTTCAGCAGAAAGTAATCATCAGACCTGTTGGCAGCAACGTGGAAAATGTATCCAAATACTTTCAAAGACATTAATCACATTTTATGAAATAATATCAAGCTCCGTAAGACTTCACACATCACTGAACCTCCCATTAATAAGTCTCTCTACCACACTGTTCCCATAATTCATGTAATTATGTGTCACCAAGTTCTGTAGTTGGCTGATGTAATTACAGCATTGCAGAAGAGATCAGATCCTATTCATCTGAATGAATGGACAGTTAACTCTTCTGTTACAAGTGTATGTGCCAAAGCACTTACAAACATCCTCGTATAACAATTCTGGGCTGGAAGATATGCTTTGTTTAAGCCTTTGTGTCTCTTCGAACAAATGACTACAATCTTCATTGTTTTTAAATAAGGGTTTTGTATTTTTAGGAGTTTCAGGCTCTCTTTTTCTTGACTCAGTTGTTGTGCCTATACACAGTGTTTAAAGCTAAAGGACTGATAGCCTAGGATGGTGCATTATGTGGCATAATTAACCTGAGTTATGCTGCATAAATATCATCTAATTATCAGCTTAATTCTTAGATGCAGGAAGAATGTTGAGTTTATACACATGCTGTTATTCATCATTCCTGCCTAATTATATCTTCAGATTAAAGTCCTGTAGTGTTTTTAACATTTAACACAGGAATAATTTAAAAAATATGCTAATAGTTCCTATTTAAATAAAAACAATAGTAAGTCAGACGATTCAAGCTAATTTGTGGAAATTAATTGTTTTCATTAAATAATAATTAAGTATTGTAATCTAAGTGCTGCTAGTGGTTTTAGCAATTTTGTTCACTTCTGCCAGACTTCAGGACTGTTTACACCAATGATGATTAGACCGACACAAACATTTGTATTCTGTCAATCCAACAGTTTTTAAATGAAGAGGTGGTTTAATAATATATTTTCCCTAAAACTGGCCAACCAATAGGATTCACTCTTTTGGTCACATGTTCAGAGCCACTGCTACAACTTGGTGGCGCTCATGAACAGACTTTTTTGCCAAGCGACAGTGAATGTGTGTCACTTTGGTTTTCAGTGGCATTGGAATAGTAATTTTACATTAAAGGTGCAAACGTTATGATTTATCTTTGTTTAATTTTTTACATCAGAAAAACCAGCTGACTGTTTATATCTACTGTATTGCATATTACGAGCATTCATGTTGGTGTGAACAGGTGGCTGTCAATGACTGTCTTAATGTTTCTAAATGTAGCTTCTAAGCAGTGTGACATATTCAGGAAGGGAGAACAGTGTGTTCTAGCTGAGAGAACGGTACAATAGATCAGACATGAAGGACGGTAGGGTTCTGGCAGGACGGTACTTGTTTACAGATGTCAGATGCAAAGTACAGAGCGAGAGCCGTTAGGAGATGTAATGTGTTTTGGTTTGGAGTGGAAAATCTGAGAGGGAGAAGAACAGATGAGGCCGGAGCCAATGAGAAAAGTCAGAAGAGGAGAGAAAGAAATGTAGAACAAATGAAAGAGAAGAGCAGGGGAACAAGGGATGGATGGATTGGAACCGTCCATTAACACAGCGGGTTGATAATGTCTCAGTCCCTACGGGAAATAAGTGGGGGTGATTTGTGACGCTGTGTGCCTGCAAAGTGTGTTTGCAGCCACTTCTCTATAGCACTGATGTGTGTGGCACAAACTGCTTCTGAATTGCTTTCACATCATATTTGTTTATTATCAATTTTTTTTTTTTGTAATGGGAATTCAGGATTGAACCTGTTCCTCCTTTCATTTAGCATCACTCACACTTTTACTTCTCCAGAACTAAATTTTAAAGTTTTTTTGCAGATTACTTTTTTTTCTTTGGTGCATTATAAAGGGTAAAACTTAATGAATAAATTACTATGTCATTTTAGGTATTTACCCTTGAGCTTGTCTACTCAGAATATCTGAAACTATCTGAGATTTGAAAGCTATGATGAGATGCTGATCTCATGTGTCTCAGTTGCCTGGATACCTTGTTAAAAGAAAGGCTGCTAATTAGAAGTGATAATTGAATGGCTTCCAGTCCTCAGAAAATTATATTAATATAGAAAATAAATTAGCTTAGCTTTTTCATTTGCCCATTATCATTTTTTTTTTAGCCATTGTGTTTGTAAATGAATGGAATGGTGTGATTTGTGTGTGTTCTTACTGTTTTTCTTTATTTTCACTAAATTGCATGAGTGATCAAATTGGGGGTAAATCTATGGGCTTACAGCAAATAGATTTTTTTGTGATTCACTTGTCTTCAATTGGATTCAAAATTTAATTCAGAATTATACAATAAACAACTTGATTGAATTAATAATGCCAATCTCTAACCTTAAAACTTACTTTAACAAATTGGGATTTATTCATTTTCTTTTTAGCCTGGCTAACGGCAGACCCAATTCTCGTTGAGACTTGGGTCTGGGAACCACATGTACATTTTCTCGTATTTGAGGCGTGGTTTACGAATGCCCGGTGCCGTTTATTGGGTGCTAAGAATGTCTATCAAATGCGCCTGTACGTAGCTCATAGCCAATCGTTTCAATTATACCAGATGACGTCTGTAGAGCGACAGAAATTTGACGAGGAAGAAGACAAAATAAACTTGCGTTCTAAATTACTTAGAACATTCTCTAAGGCTGCATCAAAAGGTAGCTTTGCGTCTGCTGCCATGTTGAATCCATAGAAATAAACAAACTGCTTCGGTGTGTCGCATAGATGTCATCATCGTCTTGCTGCTCCCTCCCTGTTCTGTGATTGGTTCCCTTAATGAGGCGAAAATCTGGACCATGGTATCCATACTGCCTTTCAGCGTGAATAAAATCGCGCTGCGGAAAGGCAGCATGGGGAAACCCAGACTATTTTCTTTTAGCAATTTAAATTGATTATTAGTCAGGGCAAACAATTCATATTTCAATATGAAACAGCAGGGTATTTACTAGGGATGGCCCGATACCGATACTGGCATCGGGGATCGGGTCGTTCTGTCCTCATATACTCGTACTCGTACTCATAAAAATTCGCCGATACCACGTACATTTTGCGAAACGAAACTGGCCGCCGCGAGTGCTTTGTCGAGGTGAACTGAGGCATAGGGACGTGCACTCCCAACGCAATAGAGTGCGGCGCGGCACTAGATCTGATGGCCGAGTGCGAGCGCGGGCACGGGTGGTAATGCACTCACTCTGTGTGCGGGTTGCGGGAGAATAAAACGATTTGCGGGACTCCCGCAAACTAGAAATATCTATGAATAAAACATATTAAAACTAATAGATTTTTATTCATCTGTTGCAGAAAAGCAAGAATAACAACTAAAACAAAATAGAAACGATTTACAGGCCAGAGTTCCTATTCATAACATGTTTGCAGCATTGAGTGATGTAGCCAATCACAGTCATGTGTTGATTTCTGAACGCAATGGCCAATCAGAAGCATTTAAGATAGACTCCCCTCACCGCTCAAAACTGTTTTGTTCAGTGCTGAATTCTGTATGCTGGCAAATCCTCTTATTATAACAGTGTGTGGATATTATGAAAGATTCATTGTGCAGTCAGCTTCATTGATAATAACAGAGATGTGTGAGATCGCTATGAACTGTCAGCTTTTTAGGAAATAGGCTATTAGGGGAGCGCACTTTGCGCGCATTCAGTCATTCCAGACCATGCACGCAGTAGCCTGCTTGCTTTTATGTTAAATTAACAGTGGTTTGTGTGTTTATACATTTATTATTTTACTCATTATTATTTATTTTTAGACTTGTTAAAACAAGCAGACAAGAAAATAAAAACAGTCTTCTAACCTGTGTTCTAAAATAGTCTTCTGTCTTCTTTTCTGGGAGCCTATAGTTACTTTTGCGGTAGAAATATCGGTATCGGTACTCGGTATCGCAAGTACACAAATGTAAATACTCGTACTCGTATCGGTTTGAAAAAAATGGTATCGGGCCATCCCTAGTATTTACTGTACATTACATAATAACCCAAATACACCAGAGACTCTTAAATTATGTTGATTTGCAAGCACATTCCAATGATGTTGTTGCATGTTTAGACGCAGTGCCCGAATCAGTCCATCAGTCATGAGATGTACATCTCAGACATGTTTCCTGTCACATGTTTCCTGCTCCCTGTGACATGTCACAAACCATACTAGAGATTTCAATATACTAAATAAAAAAATAATAATTCAGCAATTAGTACAGGAACATATTTATGCTATTTACATCATTCTTTTAGCTATATTCCTTTACTGTATTTAAAAATTGTTTTGTATTTGTCTCATTTGTTTTGTATTTTATTTATCCTAAGAAACTTTAAAGTGCCCCTATTATGCTACTTTAAAGGTTACTCATTTTGTTTTGGAGGTCAGGGTTACAATGGGTTTACATGCAACCGAGGTCATAAAACACTTTTATTTTCTCATAATATACCGTATATTGCAATAGGTTCACTGGTGAAAATGTAACGTTGACGTCCCTACAAAACGTCTCTGGTTACTGGTGTAACCTATGTTCTCTGATTAGGGAACGAGACGCTGCGTAGCTTAAGACGCAGTAGGAACGCCCTCTGGGTGTGCCGATTGTCCGAAGCCCTTATAGAATCACGGCAATTCATTGGTTGATGGCGCGGGTGCTGCCCCGACGCTATTGTGTCGTCATATTATATTAGCGCGGGCGCGCCATCGGCTCCTCAGATTTCTCTGCAGAAAAAGGAAGCTTGTCGGCAGCGCAAGGAGCTTGGCAGCGAACACAGCGTCTCGTTCCCTATTCAGAGAACATAGGTTACACCAGTAACCAGAGACGTTCTCTTTCATAGGTTCACTCAACGCTGCGTAGCTTAAGACGCAGTGGGAACGAAACTCGCCAAGCTGAGCACTACCGTAACTAGTACAAAGACCAGGTAACTCACACGACTGGTTCAAGCAGATAAAACTTGGGAACCTGGAGTCATGTCAAGATCCAAACTGTAGAATCTGACAAAAGTGAGTGGAGAGGACCAGCCTGCCGCTACACAAATGTCTTCCAGGAGGGCACCTCTAAAAAGTGCTTGAGAGGAAGCCACGCCTCTGGTGGAATGTGCCCTGATGCTAAGAGGTGAAGGCAGGCCGCGCACCTCATATGCCAGTGAAATAGCCTCTGTAACCCAGTGGGAAATTCTCTGCTTTGATGCGGCAAGCCCGCGGCTGCCAGCACCAAAACATACCAAGAGCTGGTTAGATTTTCTCCAATCGCCAGAGCGATCTACATATAACTTCAATGCTCGGACAGGGCAGAGCAAGTTAAGCTTCCTGTCCTCATCAGAAACAAAAGGAGGTGGATGGAAAGAGTGAAGGTTAATAACCTGAGAGCGGAATGCTGTGGACAATACTTTGGGCACATATCCCAGTTTCGGTCTCAAAGTCACCCTGACCAGACCAGGAGCGAAGTCTATACATGTCTTGCTAACAGAAAGAGCTTGCAAATCCCCCACCTGCTTCAATGAAGTCAAAGCTAACAAAAGATTAACCTTGGGAGTCAGAATCCGCTCTGGAGCTGACTCTAAGGGCTCAAAGGGAGCCTCCGTTAAGCCCTGCAGGACGACCAACAGGTCCCAAGAGGGAATTCCAGGGGAGTGTACTGGTTTCAGGCGCCTAACACCACCCATAAATGCTGAGACTAACCTCAATTTACCCAGGGGGATCTCATCCGACTCTCTATGAGCGGCAATAGCAGCAACATACACTCTCAGAGTAGTGGCGGCCGCTCCAGAAGCAAACTTCTCCTGTAGGATTCCAGCACTGAACCAACTGGGCAGCTGACTGGGTCCGTAGCGTATGTCGAACACCACGATTCAAAAACCCTCCACTTGGAGGAATACAACCTCATCGTGGAAGGGGCTCTCGCACTCGCAATGGTCTCCTGGACGTCAGCGGGAAGACCAAAGCTCAGAGCAAGCGGCCTCTGATGGGCCATATGCATAGCTTCCAAATGTCGGGGCGAGGATGCCATATCCTGCCCTGAAGCTGGGACAGCAGATCCTCCCTGACTGGAGTCTCCCAGGGGGGGAGCTCCAGAAGAGGAACCAGCTCCGAGAACCACGGCTGGGACGGCCAGAATGGGGCTATAAGTAGGAGACTGGCTCCGCTCTCCCTCACTCTGGACAGAACTACCTGGATCAACTTGACAGGCGGGAATGCATAAAGTTTCCGCACCGGCCATGGGTGGGCGAATGCATCTATCCCCAATGGCGCTGGGGGGCTCAGGGAGAACCAAAGTGGGCATTGGGATGACTCCTGTGATGCAAAGAGGTCCACTTCTGCTTTTCCGAACACTTCCCAAATCAGTGCTACTGTTTGGCGGTTCAACATCCATTCCCCCGACCTGAGCTTCTGCCTCGACAGAAAATCTGCTGCGAGGTTCAGGATCCCAGGAACATGGACTGCCCTCAGTGAAAGGAACTTGCCCTGAGACCACAGGAGAAGGTGGTGCGCATGCCTGTCCAGGGTGCGCGACCGTGAACCCCCCTGCTGGTTTATATGAGACACTACCGCCATGTTGTCTGTTCTGACAATGACATGGTGTCCTTCGAGAAAGGGGAGAAAGTGAAGAAGGGCCAGGGAAACAGCTCTCAGCTCCAAGCTGTTTATGTGCCAAGAGAGAGTCTCTCCAGTCCAGATCCCACATACTGGCCTGCCCTCGAAAACCGCACCCCAGCCGGTCAGAGAGGCGTCCGTCATAACCATTTGGCGACGGAAAACTGCACCCATTCCAACCCCTTTCCGAAGGAAGAGGGGGTCCCGCCAGATTGAAAGGGCACGGAAGCAACTGCACAACACCTTCAAAAGGCGAAGAGCCGGTCCCGTGGACTGGGCACCTGAGAGTTTCATCCACCACAGAAACGGTCTCATATGGAGCAACCCTAGGGGAAGCACAGGGGATGCTGCGGCCATGAGACCCAGAAGCCTGCGGCACGTGCCCACAGAAACACGATGGCCAAGCGTGAAGCGAGCCAAACATGTCAAAAGACTGGAAATCCAGGCAGGAGCCAAACAGGCCTGCTTTAGAACCGAATCCAGGCGCACCCCTAAGAAAACTGTGCTTTGAGCTGGGGTAAGAACACTCTTCTCTGTGTTTAACCTCAGGCCGAGAGACTGAATGTGACGAAGGACAATGTCCCTGTGGTGAGTCACTAATTCCCTGGAGTGGGCTAAAAGGAGCCAATCGTCCAGGTAGTTGAGTATACGGATGCCCTGGAGCCGCAACGGGGCCAGAGCGGCATCCATACACTTTGTGAACGTTCTCGGTGCTAGAGCGAGACCAAAGGGGAGGACCCTGTACTGGTATGCCCTCTCTCCAAAGGCAAATCTGAGGAACCTCCTGTGTCGCCGTACGACCTGAATATGAAAATATGCATCCTTCATCCTACTGTCACGAACCAGTCCCCCGCTCGAATTTGAGATATGATAGCTTTCAGCGTCAACATCTTGAATTTTCCTTTGTAAAGGGAGAAATTTACCCGGCGCAGGTCTAATATCGGTCGCAGACCTCCACCCTTTTTCGGGACCAGGAAGTAATGGCTGAAGAAGCCTTGAAGAACCTCTTCTATTGCTCCTTTGAGGAGCAGGGACGAAATCTCCTGCTGTAGTACAGAAGCCTCTGAGGCGCTGTTGACTACAGTTGGAAAGATTCCGTTGAAGCAAGGGGGCGGGTGACAGAACTGAAGTGTGTAGCCGAGCCGAACCGTGCGGAGTATCCAAGGCGATACCCCTGGCAGCCGCCTCCATTCTTGAAAGAAATGTGATAGAGGAAGTGGAGTGTTGCAATGCAGAAGACATACCTGTGTTAGGGTGACGCGCTGACTCCTGTGGGGTGGCGTGGTCAAATGTGAAGGAGAGTACTTGATGTCCTGACACGTAGTGGGAGGTACCACTGCCTGTTTTGTTAATATTATAGGGTCTGTATGCTCCTGAGGAAGACCGAAAGTGTCCTCGAGGATGCGAGCGGCAGGTATCAAACGCGTCGGAGGCGAGGGGAGAAAGCTGAACCCGTCTCCTTCCTCCTGCGCCAGACGGTTTGAACAAGGTTGAGTAGGAACTGCACTTCGAAACACGCTGGGTGGCGAAAGTGACAGGTTTAGAGAAGGAGAGCAAGTGAGAGGTGGGCAGAAACGCTTGGGCGGTCTGTCCCAACCCCGTAAATCGGGGGAAGCTCTCCTTTTTCTGACCTGCGGGTCAGGAACGATTCGAGGAGGCTGGTGGAAGGGTTTGTTAGGCCGCTTCAGCTCAAGACGCTTATGAGGTCGCTGGTGGGGAAACGGGCGACCGCAGGCTCCCCAAACCGTAGCAGGTGGGGGATGAGCCGAGTCTCTCCTCCTAGCAGTGAAATCCGTCCTATGAGAAGGACGTTCTCTGGGTTGAGACGGGGAGGGGTTAGAGGATTCTCTAACCCTCCTGGGCATAAACTGCCTGAGGGCAGCTGACTGGGATTTTGCGGCCCAAAACTTGTCAACCACAGTGTTGACCGCTTCCCCGAACAGTCCAGACTGAGAAACTGGGGTGTCCAAGAGGAAAACCTTCTCTTTGTCGTGGACCTCTGTGAGATTGAGCCATAGGTGGCGCTCTGCAGCAACCGCCCCGCCATAGAACGACCTATAGCGCGTGCGGTGTGCTTGGTGGCTCTTAAGGCCAGATCCGTGGCCTTACGAAGCTCTTTGACAGCTTCCGATGTAATTCCATCTCCCTCGTCCATCTCCTTCAAGACGTCCGCCTGGTAGGCTTGGAGGATGGCCATAGTATGTAGGGCCATGCCTACCTGACCAGCTGCCATGTAGGACTTTCCGATAAGGGTGGAAGTAGTCCTGCACTGTTTAGAAGGAAGGAGGGGGCAAGATTTCCACGACGGAGCGGATGACGGAGAAAGGTGAGTGGCCAACGTGTCCTCAACCGCTGGAATTGCGGAATAGCCCTGTTCCACAGAACCAACAAGGTTGGTGAAGTCAGCAGCTGCCGCGTTTGTTAGACGCGCGGAAAAAGGCTGTTTCCAGGATCTGGAGATCTCGTGATGCAGATCACTGAAAAAGGGCAGCTTTCTCCGCTCAGGCCTAGAATTAGGGCCACTTTAAAATCTCTCGTCGAGTTTAGACGATTGTGACTCGCGGGCTCGTCGGGCCAGTCGATAGAGAGTTTCTCTGTAGCGCGCGAAAGCACTTCGATAAGCTCCGTGTAGGCCGCAGTAGGCCGCACCTCCTGGCCGCTAGGCGGGAGACCGTCAGTAGCTAAAGCAGGCCCGAAATCCTGGGAGTCGGATGCTGCAGTGTAAATCACATCTTCCAGCCCGAAAGAAACCGACTCGCGCGCTCTCGGGCTGGGGCATAAATAATCATGCGCAAACTTGACTGGCCGAACACTCGCGTGCGTGCTCGGGAGAGGGAGGGAGATAAAGGGCCTGGCCCATCTGCTCGTACTCCGTATCCTCGAGCTCTACATCCGAACCTCAGGTCGCGGATTCCAACGAGGCCTCAGCAGCCTCGGGAGCGCGACGGGGGGAAACGAATGACTTCTTCTCAAAAACCGCGAGCCGAGAGCGGAGGGTTTTGAGAAACAGGTTATCACAAAATTTGCATTTAGACAAGCCTAAAACAGCCTCGCGCACATGCGAAAAACCCATACATTTCACACACTTACTGTCAGGGTCGTCTTCGCAATAAAGCGAACGCATGGCAGCGGGCAACGACGAAACTCCATGGCACTTCACCGCAAGGAGAACTGAGTTCCACTATTCGCAGTCGCTGAAGTGCAAATGAAGAATGCTGATGTTATAATCCGAATATTTGGGCCAGAAAAACAGAGACCGAAGGGCTTAAGATGGCCGCTTCGTGAAGGCAGAGAAATCTGAGGAGCAGATGGCGCGCGCGTGCTAATATAATATGACGACACAAGAGCGTCGGGGCGGCGCCCGCACCATCAGCCAATGAATTGGCGTGATTCTATAAGGGCTTCAGACAATCGGCACACCCAGAGGGCGTTCCCACTGCGTCTTAAGCTACGCAGTGTTGAGTGAAACTCTTGGACATACTTTAAAGATTCTATGCTGAGAAACTTGGCAAAGACTGAGCTTCTCGTCTTCCCCGCCAATCCGTCTCTACAGCACGATTTCACCATTTAGGTACATCATCTATTACCCCATTAAGGTCAGCTAGAAATCTTGAAGTAATCTTTGAGGACCAACTGACCTTCAAAAAACACATTGCAAAGATAGCTCGGTCATGCAGCTTTGCACTACACATCATCAGAAGGATCAAGCCTTTCCAAACTGAGCATGCAACACAACTTCTCGACAGGCCCTGTTCATTTATAGGCTGGATTACTGCAATGCTCTTCTGGCGTGACTTCCATCATGTGCAATCAAATCTCTACAAATGATTAAGAACGCTGCAGCACATCTTGTCTTCAACAAGCTCAAAAGGGCCCACGTCACACCTCTCTTTATCTCTCAGCGCTGCTCACATCAAGTTTAATGCATTGACAGTTGCTTACAGATCTACCACAGGCTCAGAACCCTCCTACTTCCACTCGCTCTTACGAGTCTACATTGCTACCAGAAGCCTATAATCGGTAATCGGCTCGTGGTACCATCACAGAGAGGCACAAAACGTTCACTGTTCCTTGTTCCTCATTCACTGTTCCTTGCTGGTTGAATGATCTTCCCACATTCATCCGTAAATAAATGCAAATGTAAATTTACTTTTGAAAATCCAGTGTTATGTTGATTCTTATATATATATAGTCCGACCTGCTTACTACATTATTCTTTCATATGATAGTTAAAGATAATTGAATGCTGGATACTGAGACGCAATTTCTCTGTCAGATTATCTGTTTGGTCTTGTCTTGTCTGATTTATTCTTAGTTTGAGTTTTGTGACAGCTCCACAATATCACAGTAAGCAAAGAGAGAATAGCCAAGAGAATATTCTTAAGAGAAAGAAAGAGAGAACTGTAGCTGGAGGGATTTCAGGCACCCATTCTTGAGCTCAGCCGCTGCTCAGAGTATATCTGTAACTCTTATTAGAGTTTATTTTGAGGCCCTTCATCTTCTCAGACAGTCTCATTTCCTTTAGGGCACCAAGTGTCATTGCCTGAGTGTTTGTGTTCGATGTTGTGATCTTGTTTCATTCTTGTATGCAGTTGTGGGCAAGTGCATGCACGACATGGGGTGTTGTCTGAGATTCATGGTTTTCCTGAGTGATCAGTTCATATGTGTTGCTTTCCATCTAGTCAGTCATCCAAAACCTGATTAACAGGCTTGAATGTAAAACTTAGACTCCCCCTCCCATAAAACATAGGCACACAGAGAGGAACTTATTTGACTGTCACTCAACCCAACAAATGACTAATTTGCATATTAATTAAAAACTCAATTTTGTTCCCTTCTGTCTTTTCTTGTGTCGCACAAGTGGAGTGTCTTGACGGGTCTCAGTAGACCAGACCTTGAAGCAGAACCAGAAGGTATGAAACGGATAAAAAACATTAACAGTCATGAACCTGAATCAATAAAGACGAAAGAAATTATGGTTTCTAAAATAAAAACAAGAGAAACACATGGACAAAACAATTGGTATGTTTGCGATATGGACTTCTGGGACCAAAGTGAGCAGATCATAATGTGTTTTTACATAATATCTCTGAACAGTCCAATTTTATCTAAATTAAATTCAATGATGTGAAAGAGAAAACATCAATGAACGTCATTTTAGAATACTACGAGACTGCAATCGACTCAATTTCCCTTTTAAAACGTACTGCATCTCTGCTCGCTAACTGATCGCAGTCATTTGCATTGAGGATGAATGTGGCACATTATGCAAAAAGAGAGAGAGAGAGAGACACTTGGAGATGGTTTATTCGGGCATGAAGAATCAGTTTGGTTGAGATTAAATGTGATTTTTAAAGCCCCTTTCATGTTTAGGATCATTGCTCTAGGAACACAAGGCATCCTCTAAATCATCAGTGTTGACTTGCTCATATTAAGCATGATGTGAAAGGAGAGGGGTTAGATGGTACAGCATTAGACATCTTTCAGATAGAGTTGATAATAGTGTGTTGCATTAGCACAAATAAGCTAAAAGGGATAGTTCACTGGTAAAATGGCTTATGGCAGGTGAAGAGACTTTTTTCATGAGCAGACAGACATATAGTAGCAGACGTGAGAGGGGGTGGTGAAATGAAGCAAAGAGAGCTGCTCGAATAAAGTTACCCGCTAAGGTCACGATTGATTGTGAATGAGAGAGGCAGTCAGGTGGAACGGATAGCGGGCACAATCTTGTAGAACCGTTGCAGATGAGCCATAGTGAAGTATGTGGGTATGTGAAGGTGCTGCCTCAGGGAGCGCTGCCGTCGTTACCTTTATCGCCTATCCAAGAATTTTTCAATCGTTGTGACTTAACTGTCGCCATGACTTTGTGATAAATGTTTTAAACATTGACATGGATAACCATGCTGCTTTTCTTTTTCTTTCTTTTTTTTGCATGCTTCTGTAAATAAAGATTACAGTACATGATCTTCCAGGATGCAAATCTGTGCATCAACCTATAATAGGATCTTTTGGAGGGATTGGAGAGGAGGAAGATATGAGAATGAAAGTACCTTTTTTTTCCCCAGCCAATTCAATAGTCCTTACTGAGAAGAGTTTCATAAAGACCCAAAGATTATGGACAAATCTGTCAGTGCTCTAGTAAAAACATTACCTGCATATTGCCTCTTAATCATTCAAATTTGCTAAGGTAAAATGCTGGAAATCCTATAGATGATACTGCAACAGGTTAATAAACAATTCCTGGTCTCCTATTGAGGGAGGTTGAAGTATATCATGTGAATACTGACGTTTCACACAAGAATAGTGTACCAAAACTGGATTTTTGTCATTTTTTATTCCATGTGTTAATGGTTATGTTTAAACTTCATCATTCCATCATTTACATTAAGTAGGGCCCTATAATTTGCGGACGGAATAATGGAATTCAGTCGTAAAAAGGGATCAAATTTGGATAAATAAATCAAAAGGAGGACTGTACAGTCAAATCACTAAATGGACTAGTGCAGCATTTCCCAACCCTTTTCCTGAAGGCACACCAACAGTTTACATTTTTGATGTCTCCCTTATCTGATCCATATATTTCTGGTCTTGAAGTCTCTACTAACAAGCTGATGAGTTGAATCACGTGTAATTGATTAGGAAGAGTTCGAAAATGTTGGTTTGCCTCCAGGAACAGGGTTGTGAAATATTTTACTATATGTATGAACTGCAAAATTACTGCTATTTAAATATGAAGCCTGAATGCTCTGTGTGTCTCTGTGTGAATGAGCGGCACAGTTACATCACATTTTTTTACAAATTTAATTGGCTCGGTGGCTCCAACTACTGAAATGTTGGTATGTTGGTCATGACAACAGTATATTGTACAGTATACAAAAGCAGACAAACCATACAGGCAGTTGTCATGACTAACAAAACTCAGTCATAACAACTGATGGTTTGCCAGCCGCTGTCTACCTCAATGTCATCAAAATCAAACAAGTTAAGGAATTCAAGTACCTTGGCTTGCTTGTGCGGGAAAGAAAGTAACATCAAGCTGAAGTTCACAGTAAAATTGGCCAAGATTCCATACCTTTGGGTCACTCAAATGCCAGTGGAAGAAGCACAACATCATGGTCAAAACAAAAAAAATATTTTTCGGATGCTTCCAGTACTGCTATATGGATTTGAAACAAGGACAATGCTAAAAACAGACCTAAATAAACTTGGAGTGTCTCAAATGTGGTGCCTGCAGCAAATACTAGGTGCCTCTCTACGTGACCAGCTTCGAAATGACACCATCAGACTGAGATGCAAAAATCAACAAACAGTCGAAGAAATTATCTAAAGCGCAGGATACAGTGGTTTGACCCTGTATGCCGAATGAATGACACCTACCTACTACTCTGGCAACAGGAGCCGACGAAATGGAAGGTGGAACTAATTGCATCCAAGAAAACCTGGGCAAAACAGATTGAGGCTGACCTCAAAATATCAAAAGCACAGATTTGATTTCCTAGACGTCCCGTTCCCCTTCAAGTTAAACAATTTCTTAAGATGTTTCTCTTAAACTGTCATCTGAATGTGTGAAATACTCAAAGATTTATATCTACATTTTTCCGTTCATTTGAAATTATGTTAGCATTTCTGTCAGTTTTTCAAAGGGCATCTTTTCATCACAATGGATCTGCACCAGATTGTCTGACCTACACATATCTATGACAGAATTTCCCCCAAAAATACTGACATCTCTGCAATTATCAAAAGCATCGTGTGAATCTTTCCTGTGCTGTAAAGGGAGATCTGAGGAAAAGTGATGCTCTGGGAAACATTATGCTCCATTATGCAACATTGGCATGAACAGAAATAGCTGTCAGCACCCTTAGGAGATATGTCAGTTCATTTCTGTCCGACGGCACCAGTAATTTGCGTGACTTCAGCTTTAAATGCTCTACATGGTGAACTGTCAGAAAAATGAACGGTACTGACTGAGGGACAATTAGCAGGCATGTCTCGAGAGCATGTTCTGCTCTGCCTCATGCTTCTCAGAAGCAGCTTTAAAAGGACATATTTGCACTTTTATAGTACATGAAGTCCATTTATTATGTTAGCTAAGGTTTTCTGCACCAAAACAGTCATAATTTAGCTTTACATGACAATTTTATACCCCTCTTTCTGATCTTACGTTTCCAGAAGTACAAATCCCATTCATTCTCCTCAGAGCTGGTTGGTTTGGATCATGTTGGATCATGTAAAACAGTTTTTTTTATTATTATTATTAATGCCTATGGAAAAAAAAAAAAAATAATTGGGATAAATATATTTGGAACCAAGATGGCTTAAAAATCCCATGGTAGAACCATAAACAACATACCATGATGTTTTTTTATGTTTTTTTTTATGTTTTTTACAGCATGTGGTCCATTTATGATCTGTGAGGAATAAGGATAAGCAATTTCAAAAGAGCAAGGAAAATTGCCCATTGTTTAATCCTATATATGGGCTCCAGCAAAAGCCTGCTAACATGATAAATATCCCTTCAGAACTGCTTCTTGCCATCATTCTATCCTCATACATCTACCCTTGTTTATGAGAATGATATCTGATGTTTTGCAGTTTAGAAGCATCACTCTCACTCTTTTTCTCGGTTGAGGTTATGTGGGTTCCCTGGCCTCCTCTGAGGGGTTACGCTGTTCTTTAATCTCTTCTGCTCCATCCTTAGCTTAGCCTGCTAAGAGCTGTTTCTTGCTCGTATGTTCATGCTTGCCTTAAATGCATGCCTTAAATGTTCTTTTAGCTCCAGGCTCTCTCAGAGCTGTATATTAAAGCTATGGAATGAAACACTACTCCTCCACAGAGCCCTGAGCTTAAAAATAAAGCTTTATTAAAAAAATAATAAATAAATAAATATATATATATATATATATATATATATATATATATATATAATATATATATATATATATATATATATAGAGAGAGAGAGAGAGAGAGAGAGAGAGAGAGAGAGAGAGATTTTATATACCTGGTTAGTACAATAAATGTGTTGATGTGATCTCACATTGACGCACGGGAATAAGTATATGAAAACTGTAGGTGAACGCAGCTTTAGCTTTACACATCTTCAGATGGGAGAAGTCAGCCTCTCGGGAAACAACCTGAACATATGGCCAGTACAAAAATAATACAGAACAAATATGATGAAAATATGAGATTTAAAAAAATGCTAATTTTTATTTTTATATATATTTATTTATTTTATTTAATTTTTAGGAAAATTCACACCACACAGACAAACGCTAACAAACACCAATAAACAAGATGGATTCGCTGGATTTAGAATTTTATGAAAAATAACTGTCATGTTAACACTGTCCCAACAGACACTGATCGACTTGTCCATGTTCAGTTGGGTGAAAACAAACCCCCAAATTTTCAAAGCGAGAACAAACATTATTAATGGATTTACTGTCGCTGTGCTGTACTGTACTGATATTAAGGATATTAGGCCTATAAGTCCTGCATCGATTCAGTCCTCCACATATTTTGTAGCTTATAGAAACAAACTCATTTAATGCATTTAAGCACTGACACCGCAAGGCAAACTGCGCCTTATCTTGTCATTTGACAGCGCATTTTGTGAATCAGAGGCTGGAAGCTCTGAAGTCCTGGAAACCCAACGTCTTAAACGTTTAAATCTTACAGCGGGGTCCAAAAACACTATTTCTCTCTCTTTTCCCTCATTTAACCTGGAAATGAACAAAGTTTTAAGATTATAAAACTATTTAAAACAAAGACAACTTAAGTCAATGTGATTTTTTTTTTTTATACTCTGCACTATTTGTAGGTCACTAACCAAATAATTACATTTTAACCTTAGGTTTTCCTGTTTCCATTGAAAATTCACTTGGAACATTCTCAGATGATACTGGATGCCATGATTCAGTTGGATGCTGTCATTAAAACAACAGCCAATGTTAATTTTTGAAGTAAATTGTTAAGCTGAAAATCAAACTCATAATGAATAAAGTCATATTAATTTAGAAAAAAGAACTAAGCATTTTTGTCTAATATTCTCAGACTTTTGGCACACTGTATGTGCTGTAGACGTACCTGCAAGCTTTAAATGGCAAGGGCATTATTTAAATGCTGTGATGGTGCATTAAAATGCTTTAAATTTCCTTAAAATGGATAATGTCCTGTCAGAAAATTACCAGTACATTTTCCATTTTTATTTTTTACAGTGTTTCTCTGCATGGCTTATTAAGCACTCCAGTGGCGACAGCTGTGTGGCATCCATAGTTTTTCCTCTATTTTTCTTTATACTGGATCTAAAGCTTTCCATCATACGCTTTTTTGGTGGTACACATGTCTCTGTCATCTGCAGAGATAGTCACCAATGCCCTGCAGTGTCTTTTTTTTCTGTGCAGGCACAAACATTTCCCTGTCTGTGCCATTCCTTTAAATATAAGAGACAAATACAAACCTCTGACTATATTAAAGCTGAAAAGAGGCTGATTTTGAAAGCAGGGGTGTCCTGTGAAATGTATTTTGAAATGGATGACTTTTTCTTAGATGTATCTCGTTTTTTAGGCAAATTAGGGAACGTTTAGCTTGTCTTTTTTGCAGAGCTTCCTGTTTTTGGAGAGTATTTCTTGATGTAATGAATACAGAATAATGAATGCACATTTAGGTTAACCTAAAAGACCTCATGCAATGACGGCTGTTTTCTTTCCTGTGTTGACATATTTCACTTTGTGTTACAGTCACGTGGTGGTTGGAAGGACAAGGATTAACAGGATTTATTCTAACAGAACTGGCAGAAACCACACCACACAATAAACATTAACAAGAATGGAAACTGAATGAGGGAAAACACCAGGTATATATACATAGGCAAACAAAGGTACAATAAGGTAATTAACTGAACACAGGTGAATGACGTGATGACGATAAGGGACAGGTGAAATAACTCAAGAATGACGAGGAGCGGGAAGACTGGGATCAGGACTGAACCAAATACATAAGGAAGGGAGAAACACAGGAAAACAGACTTAGGGACAAAACATAACCCTGACACATTGAAACAGGTAGTTTCAAAAGAATTTCCTCAGAAGTGAATTGAGTATAAATCTGTTTGAGTATAAATGATAAAGTTTGTCAACTATAAGGAGTATAGCAAACCCAGTACTCTTCAAAAGTTTTTTTTTTTAAAGAAATTAATACTTTTATTTATCAAGGATGCAATATTGAATGCAAATTACTTTGAAAAAAAAAAAACATTGATAATGTAACAAGATTTCTATTTCAAATAGGCTAAATGTTTTTTTGAACTGCCTATTCAGCAAAGAATCTTATGCAAAGTACCATGGATTCCACAAAAATATTAAGCAGCAAAACTGTTTTCTGTCACAAATTGGTTGCAAAAACTAGGAGTGAGAAATATTTTCAACATTGGTTATAAGAAATTTTTCTTGAGCAGCAAAATGAGGATATTATAATTATTTCTGAAGGATCATGTGACTGAAGACTGGAGTAATTATGTTGAAAATTCAGCTTCGACATCACAAGAAAAAAAACAAACATCTTAAAACATATTAACAATGAAAAAACACAAATTTTGATGTGATTTCCTAGGCTAAGAAAAATATTGATGTGTCCTACTTGGGTAAATCTTGTGAAGCATTTAGTCACATCCGCCAGCTGGATTGCCCATGACTGCCACCAGAGGGCACTCCTTCGGTTTCCTGTGCCATCTCATCATGAACTCCATTTCCCAGCACCCACCACCTGGACTCATTACCATGGGTTAACTCTGCCTATATAAGCCCTGTGTGTTCTGTCATTCTTTGCGAAGTCTTGTAAGTGTCACACTGGATGTCTGAGTGCTTTCCCTCTTGTCACCCGTGGTTTGACTTTCTGCCTGGTTTGCCTGTATCTTGGACTCTGTTATTGTTTTGGATGATCTAGACTGTGTTTTGACCTATTGCCTGTTTTATGGATTATGATTCTGGATTGCCCTTCTAAAGCTGCATTTTGATTCTCAACTGTGTCAGAGCAGTTTGTGACATTTAAGCTCTAGTGTTCATATATGATCCCCCGAATAATGACGTTTATCTTGTGATGTTCTTGTATTTACTGAGGACTGTACAGCCAGAAGGAGAGAGCAGAATCTTTATTTGTTTTTTTTCTGCAGCTTTCTCACAGTGTCACCCCTGGGATTTTAATTTACAGGGACAGTCTCTCTGGAGCTCGTGTTAAGTGCCTCGCTCAAGAGCACAAAGGTGATAAATGAAGGATCACCCTATAGGGAGCAAACCTGCAAACTTTATGGTTGTAATCTTAGATCTCTACCCACTGGGAATAGGGCTGCACAATTAATTGTGATCACGATTTCTGATGCTCTCGATTAAGCATCCTCTTAAATGGATACATTTTCTGTTACAGAATTTGGCAAACTTTGGATGAACAAATCAAAAGTTGGGTTGTACACCTAATCAAATCACAATATAGACTAGCTGCTCTGAGATTTCCATTTCATTTGATAAACCTATGTTGCAGCAATTTATTTGATAGAAAATAAATGTTTTGTTTGTTTTTACGCATTAAGAGAGGTTAAACTTTGATGCAAGATTAAAGTTAGATGATTTCATTTGATTACCACTGTTTCGTCATCACTAAAAATATATATACAGGGTCTTCATCAGTGTCACTAGTTTTCAAAATAGTGTCTTTTTTTAAGTAGCCATGTAGCATGGCAAAACATTTTTCTTGTGTTTTTTTCACATTATATTTTGCACACAGCTTTGAAATTAAACTCTTTTATAAATCTTTCAAATGGGACGTTTGGGAATGTTTAGGAATGACGTTTTAATATGCTGCTGTTCTTCAAGAATTGTTTCATGCTATTATATAAAATAATTAGTTATTCTTGAACTAGTTAGGTTTAAAGGGCTACTTCTCTCAGCAATCAAATTATGTCATTATTTATTAACCCTCACATTGTTTTAACCCCGCAGGGTTGACATAATGATATTTGGTCATGAGACATGAGATCCGATGGCATTTGATGTTATTGATGTCCAACGTGCTCCCTATGCATCATATTTGATTTGACAGCTGCATAATGATTTGCATGAATCAAGAGTAAATAATGGTTTGTCAATCACACAAAGCTCTCTGCCTTTCTTCTCTCTCTCTTCTGTGCTCGTTTTCCCCTCTGCCCATATTTAGGCTATAATTACACAAACCACATCATTATATTGGCTTTGACTAAAAAGAAAAGGTTCCTTCACCTCCTATTATATTTTCATATTTCTGTTTTCCACAGGTGATGGGGCACAGGCTGTGAGGATTTCTCATCTCTGGACTTAATAATACCCCACCCTCCATTGCTTTCTCTTCCTATTGAACAGATAAAATTCAATATGGTTATGCATGTTCTCAAAAGCTCAAGCATTTTACTAGAACCAAATTCATTTTTTTTGTGCCATCAAGCAGGTGTGCTGTGAATACACTCTTTGTATCAGATCCTCAAATTAATTCCATCCCCAAATTCAATGAATGAATGAATCAAATGGATGAATGGGACCACGCAGCAGGAGCAGATTTATCGGCGGATAAGAACGTGGGCGAACAAATGAATGTGAAATGGAAAGTTGGGGTAGACAGACGTCGGAAGTCAGAAAATAAAGAGAACCAAAAACAGACTTCAGACATTTTCTGTGGTATCAATGCAAAAATATTCAGTAAAACATTTAAGTCACAAAGAAAGGTCTAAACTCTAGCAGAGAGTATGTACATGCACAATGAATACTTGAGGACTGCACAGACTGCACATACAGTTGTAATCAAAATTATTCAACCCCAATTGCAAATCAGGTTTATTGGCAAAATGTATAGACCTTCAGCTGTTTGCAATGATTAAATCAAACAAAAGTAATTGAAAAAGCTCAACACAACAAATGTTTCAAGTGGTTTCCCCAAATTCAATTGAAAATGCAACTTTTAATTACTTCTGCAGTCTCAAAATTATTCAACCCCCCTGAATAGAATCCCTCACAAAAGCACAAATATGCAAAAAAAATTTGTCTCAAGCACACCTGATGCAACTAATCAAGGGCTTCATTGGTTGCACAAGGTGTGCTTGAGCTAGAACACATGTAATATCTGAACTGGCTAGGTTTGTTGAGTGTCACGTTTGACTGCATGTTAGAAATATGGCCAAATAAAAAAAAAAAGGTCCAAAAAGTTAAGAGAAGATATCATCGCCCTTCACAAATAAGGAACAGGATACAAAAAGATAGCGAAAGCATGAAATGTTCCTAGTGATACCGTTGGAAGCATAGTTTGCAAGTTCAAAGTTAAAGGAACAGTGGTTACACTACCTTGATGGGGCAGAAAAAGAAAGCTATCAACGGCTGCAAACAGATTTCTGAGAAGGCAGGGTTAACCCTTGTGTGACTGCAAAAGACCTGCAGGAAGATTACTGTAGGTGGCAACAGGCATTGAGGTTTCAGCTTGCACAGTAAGGTGCGTATTAAACGCATGTGGTTTCCATGCCAGAACTCCAAGACATACACCACTACTGACCCAAAAGCACAAGAAAAGTCTGATCCTATTTGCTCAAAATCATATAAATAAGAATCCCAAACCTTCTGTGGCTTATCTGTAGAGCGATGAAACAGAATTTTTCGGCCATATGGATCAGTAGTATATACATCTTGTTTGCAGCAGGTTATAACAGCAAAAGATTCTACTAAGTATTACAGATGCTTGCCATTGAAGGATTTGAGGGCAAACCAAACACAAATGAATCTTCCAGGTGATTCGTTCAAACCTAATTCCACACAAAACTCAACATTCCAGACCCTCAAAACACCAGTCTAATCTAGGGTCATAAATGGAGTGGGCTTCAGCCAGTTCTAAAGCTTCAAAGAGATGTGCCCAACTACAGGAGAACGTCGTCAACGTTAGATAGTTTGGAAAAGACTGATTGGTTCAGAGATGGCACGGCTCAGAACCCACCAAGATAACGGCAGAGGTTGTTTGAACTCATGACAAATGATTTAAAACAGACCTCCTCCCTTTTAAGGACCTTTGAACGACCCCAGTGTGGAAATCTCTTAAAACCACAGAGACTGAGACTTTACATATAAAATTACATAAAATCATCCCAAAACAATTCTTGACGGACTTATAATCAAACATTGTTCCACTACATAATCCTATATTGTATCTACAACCTCTGTATTATGCTTAGATCACATACAAGTCATGTAATTGTTATAACTATTAGATGTTTGAATGAAAGTGTGTCTTGTTTCCTATCAGTACAATATGTTCTTAGTTCAGAAGATGGCTTGATTGAAATCTGTGTAAAATGTTTCGTGTTCTTATAATAGGAATCATGTCTAAACTGTACCCTTTTGTACTCTGCTAGAGCCAGAGAGTAAAGAGATCCCAGATAACGCATGATTTACGATGAGAGGTGAAGAGAATGCCACCTCTCAAATAAAGACAGCGCCTAATTGGTCAGAACTCATCCAAGAGGTTGGACAAAACATTGAGTTTAAAATCTTAGGACCCGAAAAAGCCAGTAGGGTTTTTTTAGAAGAATTGAATGGAGGTTTGGTTGAGTTGAATTTGCTCACTAGAGCAGATTTACAGAAGTCATGGAGAAGCCATGACTGGTAACCGGACAGACGAGTAACCATGTAGACGAGCAGACAAAAGAACCCAAAATCGAGATCAGAAGAACATGGGTTAAAACAGATTCATTCAAGCCATCTACTCTCGTCTCACTTTCCTTTCTGTTTCTTAGCTTTATTTTTCTTTTCCGTTGAGAGTCTCGATTCTAAGTTAAAGGGGTCATATAATGGTACATGCACTTTTACAAGTTGATTATACTGAAATGTGTGTTGGCAGTGCCTGTACACAACCATCATACAATGATAAAAATTCATCCAGTGTTTTTGTTTTAATCTCCTTATATGTTTTCCCCTGCCTCAAATTGAGCCGTTCGATTTAGTGACATCAATAAAACGGACGCCCCTCCCACGATTGTTAATTGACAGCAGCGTTTCTATGGTTTCAACACAGACCCGCCCTGAGCGAGCTGTTATCATAGTTCACCACTGTTGATACACTGGAGCAGAATGGCTGTAATAATAAACACGCTCAGTCATTTTAATGTTCCCAAATTCGAACCGCTGAAGACACAGTGGCTGAGTTTTATTTTTGAAGGGAATATTCCCAACGATCTACGTAAATGCTTTTATGTTTGCGCTAATCATTTCTCACCAGACTGCTTTATAAACGAGCGTCAGTGTAAATCTGGTTTTGTTAAGAAGCTGGTCCTGAAAACAGAATCGGTACCAACTATTCGTGTTCCTGCTGCACCTCCAGAAGAAGTGAGTGTAACGTTTTATTAACCTTTAAAAATTAATCTTTGCTAATCGCTTGCATGCTTCACAATGAAGGCGGCTAATGTTTACACTCAGGCTATATTGCGGCATGCTTTCTCTGTAACGTTCTCAATATATTTCATAATCCCACGTTTATAATAAACAACGCGTTATGGTTAATGTTCCAGCACTGACAGTTGTACCTAACACTGAGATAACGTTACGCATCACTGACAAGCCTACATTTACCAAAAAAAGTCTTTTCAACATCAATCTGTCAATGAACTAACCTATTCATCAGTAAACACATAGCGTCTGTATCTCACTACTCTAAGTTCTCTTACGAGAGGTTCTCTCGTACTGCGTAATATGTTACGCGAGATATTGAAGCCAAAAAATTATCCTTAATTTTGAATGAATGTAAAACGCGCTGCAGCAGAATGCAGACATAGGCAAGACGGCTCGCGTGCCTATTGGCTGCCCTGCGGCAACTGCTGCAGCCTATCGAGAGAGGCCCCATGTGACGTCAGATCCAATGGGGCGCTTCACGCCCACTACGTCACATCCCGCCGAAACGGGCGTGGCCTGGGCCTATAAATATAGCTCGATGGCTGATATAATTTGATTTTCATATCTTCAGTGAAGCTCACGCATCGTTGGATCCAGAGTGAGAAGCCGCGCCATCTGAGATAAGCCTTCTGCGGGACGAGCCTTGCATCTGAAGCCGCTGGCCTTCATCTCGCCGCCTTCAGTCGCCGTACCTGCTACGCTTTCTGGCGTCTATATCCTTTTCAAACTCTGCTGAGTGTGTGTTCGCCGGCGCGACTCACACTCTATCTCTCTAAAACAGTCTATCTCTCATTCCTGTGGCTCATGCCGAGCCGCACTCAGCGACGGGGACCGCCATGTCATCTGCGTTTCCTGCCTTGGTGAGGATCATGCAGCTCTCGCGCTCGCTGACGGCGGCTGCCGTCATTGCGAGCTATTGCCCATGGCGACTCTGAGGACTCGCCTGGCATTCTTCTCTGAGCCTGCACCTCTGCCCGCTGTAGTGCCGCGCCGCAAAAAGCGCCATACTCAGGGGGTCCCCGAGCCTTTTCCAGCCCGCGAAAGCTCGCCGGTTCGCCCGCCAGCTTCGCCAGCTTCTCTCGAGTCGCTCACGACAGACAACGGCCGCCGTCTGCCGCCGCTTCCGCCATTGACATCGATGAAGCAGCTGTATCTGTGGAGGAGGCCAGCTGCTCTATCCTGGCATCGGACAGTGAGGATTGAACTGATGCGTCTGCTCTCACAGGCTGTGGCGAGCCTCGGCCTCGAGTCGGAGGCGCCCGCGCACAACAGGCTGGATGGATGTTTCCTGCAAAAGGACCGGGCTCCACCGTCATCCAGGCCTGCGCCTTTTCTTCCTGAGCTTCACGAAGAAGTCGCAAAGTCCTGGAGCGCCCCCTTCTCCGGCAGAGTGCGCACCTCTTTCTCTTCAGCATTCTCCATGGTGGACGGTGCTAAAGACAGAGGGTACCTCTCTCTTCCTCCAGTGGAAGCAGCTGTAGCAGCCCATCTTTGCCCGCCCTCTGCTGGATGGCGAGCTAAGACGGCGCTACCTTCTAAAGCTTGCCGTGTCACTTCCGCTATGCACAGTCGCGCTTACACCGCCGCTGGGCAAGCTGTATAGGCACTGCACTCCATGGCCATACTGCAGATCTTCCAAGCCGACCTTCTCCGAAAAATGGATGAGGAAGGACCGGAAGCTATCAGCGTGCCGGATTTAAGGAGCGCTACGGACCTGGCTCTTCACGCATTTGGCTGACGTTATCGGAGATGCCGGACTCGGAGCGCTCTGTGTTCCTCGACGCGCCCTTCTCCCCAGCTGGCCTCTTTGGATCTGCCGTCAAAGATCTCGCGGACAGATTCGCTAAAGCCCAAAAGATGTCACAGGCTATGAAGCACTTCCTTCCGAAGCGCTCTAGCTCCGCAGCAGGTCGCTCAAAACAGCCGTCTGCTTGAAGCTCTCAGCCACAGCCTCCGCCCGCCGCTGCTCCACAGCGCCGCCAGGCCCGGGACCAGAGACCACGCTCCCGCTGAATAAAGCCCGAGGCCTCAAAGTCTTCCTAGCCCTTCTAGGAAAACGACGGTGTTTTAATTCTCGCTGCGGCCGGACTCCCACCGAAACTTTTCGCTCGTCCAGTTCCAAAAAATTTGACTGTTCCAGTGTATTTTGCTGTAAACAAGCCGGTACCACGACCTGCTTGCCTGCACACAAACGCCGTTTTTACGGCAACCCAGATAAATCACAGAAAGAGTGTAATTTCTGGTATTCCGGCCACCAGATCTTATCATGCGCAGACTACTCTCATGCGACCTTAGCTCTCCTGGTTGAGCTGCACTGTATGGTGAATATTTATATAGACCGGCAACGCCGCTCTGTATGCCCTATATGTGCTTGTAAACATGTGCTGGCCCGCATTGCTGGCCACCTGATTTACACTTATCTATGTTCCCCGGGAATCCCTGGGACTCATGAAGTGGATGCTTGGCGCGCACGGCGTTGACAATGGGTTCCCGTAGCGTAAGCAACTTACGCAATACGAGAGAACATCTCGTAAGAGAATGTACTCGGTTACATATATAACCTCGGTTCTCTCTAGAAGAGGGAACGAGTATTGCGTAACCTGACTGTGCAGGCGATAGGCTGCAGCAATTGCCGCAGGGCAACCAATAAGCGCGCAAGATAGCCTGCTCTAGGTCTGCTGGCTGCTGCACTGCGTTGACAATAAATGGAAAATTAAGGATAATTTTTGTCTTCAATATCTCAAGAAAAGATGACTTTACCTGTAGCGTAAGCAACTTACGCAATACTTGTTCCCTCTTCTAGAGAGAACCGAGGTTACGTATGTAACCGAGTACGTTACCTTGCTTATAGCGTTTCACTATAGTTTGGATATTTATATCCGTTTCAGAGCTGATAGTTGCGGCCCGTTCAAATGAACGCTGGACGAGTCATTTGCTCGGCCGTTTAAGTGATTCTTTTAAGATTCCCTATGAATGAATTAATAATTCCTTTTGAGCTAAATTGACCTGTCTTGCCCAGACACCTTACTACACCATGAAGGGGTTAAATACATTTGAGACCCCAGATATCTCATTTGCATTTATTTCAAATATTATTTGTTAAGAAGCTTCTTGTGATGCTTTTGGTTCTCAATGGTTACATCACTGGTGTCAAAACTGCTGCAACGCTTGACATGCCATATTTGAATAAAATGAGATTTGAGAGCTATGATAAATGGAATATTTCAACACATAACGAATTAAATGTTGGTCGGTTTCTCACACAAAATGTTGCAATAATTTTTTTAAAGACCTTTATTGTCCTTGTTTTTTTTTTGTTTTTTTTAAAGTTTGAGAGCCCTGTCCACTCTGGATATTCTGCAAAATATCCTATTTTGTGTTTTCACATAGAAGAAAGAGTATTCTTTCTGACAGTAGTTTTCACTGGCCCTGACTATTATATTTTAAATTTATAGTTTTTTATTTATATTAAAAAATTCAATGTAAATTTTTAAAATTATGATTTTTGCATTTTACAATTTATAAATATTGTAATATGTATTATAAATATGTATATAATTTAGTATGATATATGTTATTTTTTCTTCACAAATAAAATTAGCAATAACAGCTGGAAATTAAACTATAATTATTATGCAGTAATTATGCAAAGAAAACCATACAATAATAAATTCATAAATGCTTTCAATGAAAAATTAATTATGGAATACATAGCAAAACAAACTGATTGGTTTATAATTTTCAGCCCCTTCTTTCTGATGAAGTCATTCTTTTAGTTTCGACAAACTGTGAATATGGCTCATCCAATCCAAATTTTGATTATCTGTTTTATAATTCAGTGCTCTCTGTGCTCATATCATTTCCTCCCAGTAGCATGTGGATTCCTCAAGCTTCCTGGCAAAGTGGACGTGCAGGACGTCACAAGGCTGCTGGTTTGCATGCAGCCCTTAAATCTGCTCCTGGAAAGAGGGTCATGGCCACAATGTCGTTCGTCTCCCTGAGGCACGGGCTTTCTATTCTGAAGATGTCCCTGCCTCGCTGACAGCTATCGGTTGGTAAATCCCTCTGACCAGCACGTCAGATTCAAGGACAAGACAGATAGCTGTTAAAAAGAAGAAGAGATATAGGCAGAAAGAAAGAGGAGGCTCAGGTCAGTCATTAAATCCCTTTGCTCAATGGCCTCTGCCCCAAACTCCACTCTCTGAAGGCAATCTTATCCCACCGGTCAATCGAAAGTCTTTTACAGCCTCAAATCTATTCCCCTGATCCGTGCTGGTTTTAAGATCACCGAAAGGGTACTATCGCTTCATCTTCCGAGCAATCATTGTCTCTTTCTACCTGTATTGTTGTGAAGGAAATAGCTACCATTTATTTATGTATCTCTGAGTCATGGCTAATTACTTCTTGTGCATTAACATTCAGCTCTAGATATGTTCCAAGGCACAACTGTTTCTCTGTGTCAAGAATCCTAATTTCATGGCATGGATCTTAGTAATTAGAAGTCATATTGAAAGCTAAACAGAATCAAGAGAACCTGAGATTGCAGTCTGGACAACTGTCATCTAAGCGGACTGTTCAGCATAATCAGCACAGATGGATAATTAAAGTGTGTATGTCAGGTTAAATTTTTTTTTTTTGATATATTAAATAAGGGTTAGATGTCTGAGTGAAAATGTAATTATCATTAAAATTATTACTGTAATTGCCCTACAGTAAGCTTTATAGCCATTCCTGTCAAGATCATATTTTTAAAACACAGCTGAGCTGTGACGTCAGAAGAGGGAGACGTTCCAAAAAAGTTCTATTCAAGTATGGAGAGTTTTGAGTCTAAGGAGATCCAAAATCCCCCTCAAACCTACGATGGTCCACAGCCATACAATTTTGAGCCTCGCAGGCGTGAGACAGATGAGGAGCCAAACAGAAATTTAGATAATTCCTATCGAAGAAACATAAATATCTGGTGTGAAGAGAACCAGTGGAGAGTTGGGCAGGTGTATATAGGCATAACTTAGAGGTGGAACGGTACATGTATTCGTATTGAACCGAAACTGTACGGGCGTCACGGTTCGGTGCATGAATATACACGCGTATAAAAATAAATAAAACTCACGTGCAAATTAATTATTGCGGAACTACTGTTAGATACGCGGGTTATTTAGGGACACATAATCTGTAGCTCCGCCTTAGCTCTGAAGCTCCGTGGCTATAATGAACAGGATTGTCAAGATTGCAATGCTGGAATATGTTGGTGTGTGTGTGTGTGTGTGTGTGTGTGTGTGTGTGTGTGTGTGTGTGTGTGTGTGTGTGTGTGTATGTGTGTGTGTTTGTGTGTGTGTGTGTGTGTGTGTGTGTGTGTGTGTGTGAAGCAGCACTGAAGTGGAGAGACAGAGAGAGAGAGAGGGAGAGGCGCGGGCGCGATCTAACAGTGGAAACATAAAAACTGGAAGAAATGTGCGCTGCAAATGACCAAAGTCTTGGATACCGAAGCAGCACTGAAGTCAGCGCGTTTGGTGCGAAAAAAGTTGACCCAGGCACGGAACACAGACCTGCTTTTTGGGAAAAAGTGGACTCTGTGACCGGTTTTAACGGTGTTTTTGCACCCAGCACAAACGCAGTAATTCACCATCGTGAAAATACGCCTGCGTATACCTAACTAACTACCTAACTTAAATAGCTAACTAAATAAATAAATGTCCTAATCACTAATTCTCTCGCTCTATCACTCGTAAAATTATCAACACAGCTCACAAACTCACTTTCTCAGCGACCTGGGGAGACGTCTCCCTCTTATGACGTCAAGCGATCCGTTTGGGGGGAGGAGCAGTTTTAAGTGAGTACTGAAAATAACGAACTTTTTCATCTTATATTCTGCTTTTAGGTATCGAAAATCATACAAAACAATACAACAACTTGTCAAACGTGTATTTCCCCTAACTATTTTGTGTTAATCATAATTACAAATTTAACCTGACATACACACTTTAAGTTCAAATGCTGTGAAAGGCAGAGTTCAGGCATGTTCGATGTTTGATACCTGTGGAAGAGTTTGATTGGCAGTCTTTGACAAAGGTGGCTGCACATTTCTAATCTTTAAAAGAATATTTTTTTGGAAACAGGGGAGCCTTGTTAAATATTATAAAATTGATCATAAGCTATAATATAATCCTCATTGAGACAACCTTGGGCCTGAAAGCTGATGTAGTTAAAGGATTTTCAGTGTAAAATTATAGGACTCTATAGACTCTAAGTGTCGTAGGACACTAAACATAACTTTTTGATTCAGTGATCTCAGTGAGTTGATTATTTTGAATCCGTTCAACAAAAAGATTAATTTAGATTTGTTCACTTATGTGGTAACCGATTTCACAGATTTCACTCAACCGATTTCTAACAGTTCGAATCTCTCAAGTCTACATTCGATGCATTCTCGATATCAAGAACACATTCGGGTACTTTCATGCGTGCTCTGCACTTGCATTCTTGAGTATTGGATTTGTTCTTCAACGGTTATTGATAACGGTTGATACGAAAAAATCTTAATGCGTTAAGAACGCATATTGAGAAAAAGCCACTTGCTCAACCGATCTGTTTTAAAAAAGAAAATTGTTCAAAACAGAAATAAGTCATATTCTACCATGGTTTTTCCTTCTTTGGAAATATTTTGACGGCCACCAAATGTGACATTACTTTGAATCTGAAATCAAATTCTGCCCTACTATATACAATGTGAAAAACAGTACCCCAAAAGAGTAGTAAGTCCAAATATTATGTACATTCGATGGACACTTTACTATCCCGTGAGGCCATGCACAGGAGAGGTGTTATTAATAAAAAGTGAAGCGATGTAACTGACGTCGTTAAATCATTAGGTCACATTGAAATAACATGGTGGATGTGGTACATACAATTTTCATTCATATTACCCATATTCATACTATATACTTTTTAAATGTCGCAAAGTAAATTCAAATGTAGTACAGGTACCTATTCAGAGTCAAACAGTACGTGATTTCGGACGCAGCACAAGAGTTTTTGCAAGAGTGCTTTGTGTACCTTGCGTTGTACTTGACAGCTTCCGTGATAATTATGGCAGAGATCTTTGCTCGCTTTCTGCATATAATATATATATTTTTTTATGCAGTTAACTACACATTGCAAAGTTTGTGAATTGACAACCGTATTTCAAAGCGCAATTGAATATGGAGCACGATCCACAATAACCATATGGATGCAACAAACAATCTGATGATCTGTGCATTAAGTCTTAGAGTTCACATGCAAAATAATAGACCTACCACTTTTTCGATGTAATATGTAATGTGTTACTTTGTTTTTTTTTTAAATCAGTCAGTAAGTGACTTTTACATTTTAAGATTTTTAAATATAAAATAGTTCTAAGCACATTCGTTTTATGATCTGTCTATTTTAATAAATATGATGAGTTGAGTTACTTTTACAAACTGTTACTTTGTATTTATTTTCGATATATTGTCAGTTCTGGGCTTGCACTTCACGTGGATATGGTACTTTGTATTGTGTGTGGATGACCGTGTTTGTCCACCACCACCAAAGACCATTTGAACTAGGAAAAACCCTGTTTAAATTTAAACATTAAATTTGAGTCTACAGATCAACAAAGAGAATTTGGAATGAGACAAAAGGGAGATATGATTTGGCACATGGATGTTCATTTCATAATTTTAAAACATTGCTGTGAGCACTCATTCTAATGTATATTAATAGGGCGACATTGCTTTTTAACCATACAGTAATGAGTGAGGAAAAAGGATTTATTACTATAATTATTAACAATAAATTTAACTCTTCACTTGCATCATGCCTTCAAACACCCCTTTCCTGACGTAAAAATCTTTATTAATGAAACACAAGGTGTTGAATTTCTATTTTTAGGGAACTATAGCTATTAGATCCAGGGCTGTCAATGTCAGTTGCAGGTAATGATGGGAAAAGTCTAGATCTAGGCGCAGCAATTCTTTTAATAAAACAAAAACTCAAAATAACAAGATATTCAGGAGACTAGAACTGGCAAAACACGAACAGAACAACTCAATGATATCTAACAAAGACAGACAATGGACCGAGAAAAACACAGAACGTCTCGGTATGTAACCCTCGTTCCCTGAAGGAGGGAACGGAGACGTAGTCAATGTGTCGACTGTTTGGGATCACGCTTAGGGAGCCTGTCATCTTCGAGTACTATTAAAATGAGCCAATGCACATTGGCGTGCGAGACCTGCATCTCACACTCCGCCCCGCGGCACGGGTATAAATACGGAAGTGGATGCACGCACCTGATTATTGAGGCGGAGATGGGACAGGGCATAGGCCAGGGAAGTCACTGCTGTTCCGCAAGACCCACTCCGTTAGACTTGGATAACACTGGGAAAGCGTGCCCTTTCGATGGAATGAGGGACGCTACGGAAACCACATCCGGCCCGCGGAGAGGTAACGTGGAGATACACATATGGACTGGGTGGATTACCGGGCAGTGCAACATATGGAATTTCACTGAGGTGGCTTCAGCTTATAACAGGGGGGAGACTCAACCAACCAGCAAAGGCAGAGCAAGCTCTGCCAAGGGAAAGACACGGGCTTGCCGTAGGGAGACGTACACCACAGACATACCCAGGGTGGGGCAGCGAGGTGGAGGACAGGGACCTGGCTCGGAAGGCCCGGGGGTGGCCCAAAGCGAGGTCTGAGTGTGCGGTGCAACACTTACCTGTCTCCACGAGTCGGCAGGGGGTACGGGAGAAGGCGTAATCAGGTCCTCGAACCACACCTGGCTGCCGGCTGGTGACACAAGGGGGGGCTGAGGGGTGCAAGGCTTTACAGGGTCGCACACTGCCCGTCTGACCCTTTTGTGACCCAGGAATGGAGGAATTTGCTCCAATTCGGAACGGTCACTATCTGAAGAGCTCGTTCCCCCATCCCTGGGTGGCCTGTTTCAGGGACGCTTAATCTTACACAGGCTGGGTGGTCTGCCCTCGGCGACGAGCAGGTGGAGGAACTGGCACCAGCGGCGGGGTGGAGGCAGCAGCGGGCCGCCGGGGCAGGATGTGCCGGATGGCCTCCACCGCGTCGCTGAACAGCCCAGCCTGGGGTATTGGGGAGTCCAGGAACCGAACCTTGTCCGCATCCACCATATCAACCAGGCTGAGCCAACGATGGTGCTCCTGGACCACCAGGGTGGACATCGCTAGACCGATCACGCAAGCCGCAACGCTTGTGCCCCGGAGGTTGCGGTGCGGAGCTCACTCAAGAGCACGCGGTCTAGGCTACCCTCGTGCATGTCCATAAGTGCCTTGGCCTGATAGACCTGTAGCAACGCCATGGCATGCAAAGAGGAAGCGGCTTGCCCACAAGCTTTGTAAGCTCTGCCCGTAAGAACGGATGAGAACTCACAGGCCTGAGAGGGAAGACAATGATCCCCGTCCAAGAGGCAGTGGCTGCCGGACACAGGTGTGCCGCGACAGACCGCTCCACTGGAGGGATAGCCTCGTAACCCTTCACCGCTCCTCTGACAAGGGTAGTGAGGGGAGAGGAGCTCTCTAGGCAGTAAAAGGTGCCGTCCACAAACTAGTAAGCTCTCGATGACCTTCGGGAAAGAAAGCTACTGGGGCAGTGGGCTGAGAACCAGCACGGCCTGCCCCGAGAAACCAATTATCCAACCGAGACTGAGCGGGACACGGTGGAGGATTCCATTCGAGCCCGGCAGCCTCGGCGGCCCTTTTCAGCATAGCTGACATTTCTGGATCTGGCTCGAGCAACGTTACACTCCCAGAGGGAGATAACGCAGCCGAGTCATCATCTCCAGAGGCCAGCTCACCCTCCGATGCTGCAATCGGCATCCTGTCCTCTGGAGGAGCCCCGAATGAAACGGCTGGTCGGTCCATTACAGAGGGACCAGTACGCTCAACGGGGGACTCCCCCAACTGTGGTGTGATAGAAGAGTGAGGAGCCCACAGGGAATGGTTACCGGGCGAGTATTCCATCACTATCCTCCAATCACCCATCCCACATGGCACCTGGGGGTGCCGCATGGTAATGGGGACTACACCTTTGCGGACAAAGGCGAGTCTTGATCTCAACATAGAGACCCATCTGTGTTCCCACAATGGGAACATAACCCATCCACAAAAGCTACTTCAGCGTGCTGTAAGCCCAAACACGTGATGCAACAATTGTGACCGTCAGATGGGGACAGGGAACGACCGCATCCAGAAACGCACGGGTGGAATGACATCTTGAAAAAGACACAAACGCACCCATGTTGCTCTTTCAGAAAATTAAAAACTCTCACCAGTGCTGGAGCACACAAGGGAATGATTGCGGCAACACTGACAGGGATGGTGCAGCCTGTACCAGTGAAGCACTCACTTTCTTCGCCCTCACCCGGCCGTCAGACAAACAAACACAAACACAGAATTGTGTCAATCAGTCGACACGTCGACAACGGCGAACGTGAGCGACTGAAAGAGAACTGAAATTCACAGACCAAACCAATCAATGAAATGAATCACAGGTGTAGCGTCTGGACCAATCAGACACACACAAATTATTCATTATATTTAATGAATAATCCAGCAAACTCACTCTCCCAACAATGGTCTATGAAACTTCCCCCAAAAACTAACATCTAACAAAACTAAAAATGTGCATTGATTTGTGACTCTCACTTAATTCTTGCTGAGAGGGAGAAATTAACCCTTTTAATCCAAACAAAGGGCGTAAAGAAATTCCATCCAAAGGGAACAACAACTTATTGGCTCACAACCATCCAGAGGGTGTGTAATTTTCACGCTTTAAAAAATCATTGACCACAAGATCGCCCTCTTAGTCCTCTCTTCCTCTGGCCTTCACTGCTGCTTCTTCGGGTTGATGTCCATGGGGACCCCGGCAGGCTGTGACTACAGCCTGCTATGCCAGACTGTATTTTCTTCAATCCAACTCAGAAGAAAACTGCAACTTTACCATCACTGAATGGGCAACCAACTCTTCCGACTTCCTCACTCCTTGGTTGCCTGCGTGGCCTTTCCGGCCCAGGGCCGGCAGGTCACAATCTGCATGTGGTCAGCCATGTGCTCATGGAGAGAGAGAAAACCTTCATCCAGAACAGAGTCGAACTACCCATGCAAGTTTATCATATCTTCTTCATCCAACGGAGAAGAAAACGATTGCAACTTCAATGTTTGACACTCAAAGGAAACATCAACATCCTTTTCCAAGATCTTCAAGAAATGTGTCCGCTGCACATGCCATGCAAGTATATACATTTAATGAGGTACTCTGAAATGATGGTTCTTTTCATAGTTAAATGGATCTTTTCCATAGTTCCATTTCCTGCTTCTGGTTTCATTCTGTCACCTTAACAATCTACCCAATGTCTGTGTAATTGTTTGTATGTTAGTTATATGTTCCTGACTTAGTCAATAAAACTTGTGCACAATATGTATTTGGTTCTGATTCTCTGCTTACAAACAAAGTTTATTTTACGATCTTGATCTTGTTACATGCTCTAAGCACTGTACATGCTAAGAAAGAATTATTTTTCTGTGGCCATGAAAGATACCCTTTTCTTAGAATAAATGAATAATCAAAAGAGTTTGTTTGGACAAACTGATTAATTGATTGTAATATTAATTTAGCTACATCAAGTTAATCCAATTAACTGACCCAAATATTCATAATCAATCATAACAAGTTATGATTGATTATTAATATTTCCCATTTGAGCTAACTCGTTACACAGGTGCTAATCAAACAACGAAACACTATGTGAAAACAAAGGAAACTGAACTGAGGGGCTGTTTACACGACACCGGTTTCAACTCAAAACGTATGTGTTTTTTGGTTCAAAACCAAAGCAAACACAGATAAACCCTGACAAGGGCATGCAAGGAAATTCATATTTAAAAAGTATCAGAATGGATATAACCTTTTAGAATTCCCTATACAATCAATTATCGTTTTTCAGCTGAGAGATTAAATATTTTATACAGTATTTATTTTGAAAACTTTCAAAAGACTTCTGTCAATCGATTGTGTCATTTTTTCTTCGCTGTTGTACAGCCAAATTCTGGAGAGGCATTACAAGATTAAACAATGGCCGTTTCCCATAGTCCCTTCCTAATCGGATGCATTAATATCTACCAGATGTACAGGAAGAACAAGATATGCCACCAAGGAGATGTAAAGGGCTATTAGATGTTTGGCCATTCGGATTTAGATCATGAAGCCTCTTAGTCTGAGATGTTTTGTGTATTTTTGAATGCTGAGTTTTGTATTCTCTTGCTCATTATGGAAATTAACACCCACGATGGCTCTTCGGGAATTAAGTTATGATGAGCTTTAGATGAATGCACATTTTTGGAAATGTTATAACCTTGATTGCAAAGCTTAATGAGGAATTGCTCTCTCAAAAGAATTTTCATATGCATCAATTTCATTTTCTCAGTTATTTATTTATTTAGCCTTTTAATCTCTTAGAAAAGTCAAGAGAAACATAGCATGACACATGCAGGCTGGTTTCAAACCTCCATTTATGTGAGCATGACAAGCTGCATCCCAATTCAGAGGCTGCATTCTTCGAAGGCCAACTGCGTCACAGCAGCGTTTCCTGTGAAATGAAGGATACAACATAATTGCAATATGCCAGAATTCATTGTGTGCCGGTGACAGCAGGATATATTTTTTAAAGAAATTGCCGGATAACACTTTTAAATGTAATTTAAATGTAATTATTGGGTTTCAACTTACTTGAATATGTAATGATACAGATGTAAAAAGAAAAACTTAAAAGCAGTTCAAAATTGTTGACATCTTAATACACTGGCAGTTTAGTTCGGAACGGGGCATGGTTCGCATGAAAAATCGCTAATGTGAAAGCTGTCTTTCGGACCCGGGTGCACACTGGGGTACCGAACTCGAGACTACCTGGAGGAGGTGGTCTGAGTCGCTTGCACTCGAGCAACACAGACTCGGGTGCGCACTTGTTCAGAAACGTCTCGGTTACGTATGTAACCCTAGTTCCCTGATAGGGAACGAGACGCTGCGTCAAGCTGTGGGAACGCCTCTGCGTGTGTGCGTCATGAAGCACGTATGGAATCAGTCCAATGGAGAGACGGAACGTCATAGGCGGGTGACGTCATCGACCAGGAAACTATAAAGCACCCCCAAAACACAAGCGCGACAGCTTCTGATAGGCCTGAAGGAAGCGCTAACGGGCATGCTGGGAGTATGGCAGAACGACGCAGCGTCTCGTTCCCTATCAGGGAACTAGGGTTACATACGTAACCGAGACGTTCCCTTTCAAGGGAACTCGAGCTGCGTCAAGCTGTGGGAACGCCCATACCCACGTCGCCATAGGAGCAAATGACCGTCATGTGGGAACTAGCGCACAGAGGACGAGAGCACCTGTGCCCCAGGAGTGGAACTCAAGTCCAATTCGTAGAACTTAACAAACGTATGCGGTGAGGACCACCCAGCCGCATCACAAACGTCACTCAGCGATACTCCTGACAATAATGCCTTAGAGGCAGCCATACTCCTAGTAGAGTGGGCTCGTACAGCCAAAGGTGAAGGCTGACCAGCCGACTCATAAGCAAGTGAGATGGCCTCAACCACCCACTTGCTCATTCTCTGTTTAGACGCGGGACACCCCTTCCTGGGTGGCCCAAAGCACACAAATAACTGTTCTGATTTCCTCCACAGGGCAGCTCTGTGGACATAAGCGTCTAACGCCCTAACAGGGCAGAGAAGGTTAAGTTTCTCCTGATCTGATGACACGAAAGGAGGAGGATAGAAAGCCTGCAGCACTGTAGGTCTAACAGCATTAGTAGGGACCTTAGGGACATAACCTGGTCTAGGGTATAGAAAAGCCTTAACCATACCAGGCGAAAACTCCAGGCACGAGGGTGCAACCGACAGAGCCTGCAAATCTCCGATTCTTTTAACTGAGGATATTGCAAGCAGAAAGAGAGTCTTATATGTGAGGAATTTCTCAGAAACTTCCTCAATAGGTTCAAAGGGGGCCAAAGAGAGGCCCTCTAATACAATGGACAAATCCCAAGTCGGCACCCTCATGCGAACTGCAGGCCTCAGCCTCAAAGTACCACGAAGGAAGCGAGTTATAAGTGGGTGTCTCCCAAGAGAAACTCCACTGAAAGGGACATGGTAAGCAGCTAGTGCCGCCACATACACCTTTAGTGTGGAGGGGGATAACCCTGCAGAGAAACGCTCCTGCAGGAACTCCAGCACTGCACCCACTGGGCCGTTAACTGGGTCCTGCCGGTGTTCTGCACACCAAGAAGTGAAAAGTTTCCACTTCAGGGCATATAACTTCCTCGTGGACGGAGCTCTGGAGTGAAGGATGGTCTCAACAACCTCAGTTGAGAGACCAGTTTCTATGAGCTGGGCCCCCTCAGAGGCCAAGCCCACAGTTTCCACAACTCTGGGCGGGGGTGAAATATCGTACCGCCCTCCTGAGAGAGTAGATCCCTCCTGATCGGAATCTCCAAGGGAGAGCCGTCCAGAAGAGATATTAGGTCCGTGAACCATACTCGGGCCGGCCAGAACGGGGCTACTAGAAGTAGGCTGACCCCGTCCCGGCGAACCCTCTCCAGAACTCCTGGTAGCAGAGCAATCGGGGGAAAAGCATACAGAAGGCGAACCTCAGGAACTTCCTGTGCTGTGGAAGGATGGAAATATGGAAGTACGCGTCCTTCAGATCTATCGTGACAAACCAGTCCTCGGATCTGATTTGTGCCACAATCTGCTTGATAGTGAGCATCTTGAATTTTAGCTTCCCTACCGCGCGATTCAACAGGCGCAGATCTAAAATTGGACGCAACCCCCCATCCTTCTTTGGAACGATGAAATATCGGCTGTAAAAACCCGACTCCAAACTGGGAGGAGGAACCCGTTCTATAGCCTCCTTCTGAAGGAGCGCTTTCACCTCTCGTTCCATTACCAGAGCCTGCTCGGGGCCCACCACTGTGGGCAGAACCCCTCTGAATTTTGGTGGACGACACCTGAATTGGATAGCATAACCTTTTTCTACTATGTGCAGAACCCACTGAGATATTTTTGGAAGGTTTTTCCACTCTGCCAGAAATACTACTAAGGGTACCAGTCTCTCGAGACTGGCCTCTGGTGTAACTTGAGCAGCAAACGCAGCGCCCTGTAACGGCGCACCGGCAGGGAACGACTGGCTTAACTGCTCTGAGACCCTCCTCAGAGGGGGCGAGCGTCCCTCGGGAAAGCGCTCGCTGGGACCGTCTGTGCCCCGGCATGAAGGCGGGGTTGGCAGAACGGGCCCCTGAGGGCACCGAAGAAGAGCGGGCACCGTGTAATGCGGTGAACACCTCTCTCCCACGGCAGGGACCACCCTCAGCATCCTGACGCCAGTGGCGTCAGGACTTCCTCTTTGCCGAAGCCTTCTTGGCCATAATAACTGTCCTCAGATCAGTTTTGCCAGAAGACTTCGGCTGAGAGTGCCGCGTCTGGTCCCACTGTTTGGAAGGGGGAGCGCGAGACGCGACACTCTGCTTCTGTTGCGCCCTATGTGAGGAGCTGACTGACGGCCTGGACTGCTCCCGCCCAGCAGTACCGGGGACATGAATTTTAAGAGGCATAAATTTCTGAAACGCTGCTGATTGTTTCTTCTCTTCCTGAAATCTATCTATGACAGTATTCACAGAATCACCGAACAGACCATGAGGAGAGAGAGGAGCGTCTAAAAGAAAAGCTTTATCTTTTTCTTTCATGCCAGAGAGATTTAACCATAGATGTCTCTCTGCGGCCACCAGGGCTGCCATAGTACGGCCCATTAGCTTGGCCGACTCCTTGGTGGCGCGCAGAGATAAATCTGCAGCCTGACGCAGTTCGCGAACTACATCAGTGCTGACCTCTTGAGAATCACTCACGTCCTTTAATAGGTCAGCCTGGTATGCCTGCAAGATGGACATAGTATGCAGGCACGCCGAGGCTTGACCGGCCGCCGAATACGCCTTACCCACTAAAGCAGATGTACTTCTGAGGGGTTTAGAGGGTAAAAGTGGTGCTTTAAAAGAAGATGCAGCTTCAGCAGAAAGGTGACTAGCAAGCGCCTCTTCTGCTTTAGGCATCGCCCCATAACCGTGAGATTTAGCCCCCACGATATTCGAATATGTGGACGTTTGAGGGCTAAAAACACGATAAGAGACCGGCTTTTTCCACGATCTCGAAACCTCTGAGTGTAAATCAGGAAAAAAGGGCAAGCACCGGCGTGGAGGTTGGGAACGGGAAGGCAAAAATCTCTCATCTAGTTTAGATTTTTCTCTAGACTCCTGCCTAACAGCTGGCCACTCGATGCTTAATTTAGACACAGCACGAGTGAGCACCTCCATAAGCTCCTCACTTTCGGGAGAGCGAGATGGCGAATCATCGACATCTCCCGCATCCAGACTAACAACATCCAGATCCTCAGAACTGGATAGTTGCAGTACTGGGGCCTCAGTTCGGGGGGAAGAAACCGCAGAGCGTGCTTCCGAACCCGAGACTGAGGCACTGGATCTAACAGGTAAGGGCTGAGATAGGGCAAAGCCCGTCTCAAGCCCCGCTGTTAGATCCATCTGCGATCCCCACGAATGACGTCGGCGCTCAGCCTCGGCATGAGCGGGACCCGATCCGCGGGGATCGCGAACCGAACCACTCTCCTCAAAGAGTGATCGGCGGGAGCGGAGCGTTCTAAGAGGCAAACGCTCGCAATGCTCACAATCAGCCCCCTCGAGAGCTGACTGGGCATGCTGCACTCCCAAACAAACAACACATAAGCTGTGTGTATCCCCGCCCGTTAAATAGCGCGAGCAGGGAGGAACACACTTCTTAAATTGCTGTTCGCTCGCCATTGTCTCTCAATATAAGATATATATATATATAGTTTTTTTTTTGAAATAGTGAAACTCCTGCTTAGTGACAGACAAAAACACTTGAGACAGATCCACATATAGCGCTTACTGAAGGCATAGAAGCTGTCGCGCTTGTGTTTTGGGGGTGCTTTATAGTTTCCTGGTCGATGACGTCACCCGCCTATGACGTTCCGTCTCTCCATTGGACTGATTCCATACGTGCTTCATGACGCACACACGCAGAGGCGTTCCCACAGCTTGACGCAGCTCGAGTTCCCTTGAAAGGGAAGTAAAGTAACCTGCGCATGCGTTTTAGCTGATTATGATGTATTTAGTTAAATAAAACACATGTAAGGGATGATAGTGTTGATTATTTACCTCAGTGCACACCCATGTCCGCATGACAGCGTTCACATTAGCGATTTTTCATGCGAACCGTGCCCCGTTCCGAACTAAACTGCCAGTGTGAATGCACCCTAAGATGCAATTTTATGTCCTCTTTATTATTGTACATAAATAGACCAAGGTGAGCAGAGTTAGAAGTTGTGAACCCTGTTTTGTTTTCAGACAGTTGAATATACAAAAGTTACTGCCACTCGTCAACAGCAGCTGTCAAAGTTGCTATGAGACAAGAGTGATCCACAGTACCTGTTTAAGGATGTATGAGGTTTTTGTGTGCCTTTTGTAAGCTTTAAAGAAATTATGCCATATTTCCGAGGGTAAATAAAGACTGCTTGCCAAGCACAGGGTAATGGATACATTTGTGTGCGTGCATGTATTTGTATGTGTGGAAAGACATAAATGAAAGGTGACACATTATTCCTCCAGATGATGACAAGACTGCCACATTAACACAGGAAGAGGCAATGCCTGTGTGACTTGGTGTCAGCTAGGGAGGGTGAGAGAGAGACAGACAGATGAAGAGAGGGATTGAGATGTGTATCTAAGGCAGACGGTTATCTCACAGATTCCTGGAATGAGCCAAGATGAATTTAACATTATGATGGTTATAGCTGAGGGCTGTATGTTTTTACTCATATGTATGCTTACAACAGCTATATCAAACCACAACCAATGGTGGACGATATCAAAATATCAAACCAATGGGCAACCAAGTGAGAAAAAAAGTTCGTTTTTTTATAATGATGTCTCCTCAATATGCATGTAATTTTTGAGCGAACCTCATGTTATTCAAATGTACCAAAATTACTTCAAAAGCAGCTCATAATCAACCCTTTAACTATTATATTTCTTTATATTTAAAACCTTTTCAGACCTTTTTTTCTCATAAAATTGAATTGGTGTTATCTTTTGAACTCGTGGCATGAAAACAAACTGAGGTTTCTACCAATCTTTCATGATTTTTCATGTTTATTGCTATTTCAAAATAAAGGCCTAAACACGCCTAATGAAAATGAAATATTCTTGTTTCAAATTGATAAATTACTACTCCTCTGTAATTAGTTTTTAAAACAAACAGCCGCCAAATATGAAAACTAGAGACTGTAAGCTTTCAAATGATATGTAGTTCTCTTACGAGAGGTTCTCTCGTATTGCGTAAGTTGCTTACACTATGGGTAAAGTCATCTTTTCTCGAAATATTGAAGCCCAAAAATGATCCTAATTTTTCCATTTATTGTCAACGCAGTGCAGCAGCTAGCAGACCTAGAGCAGGCAGTCTTGCGTGCTCATTGGCTGCCCTGCGGCAACTACAGCAGCCTACCACTGAGCCTCGCGCGTGACGTCGCGCCCTTTACGCGTCACAGCCCATCAAAAGGGGTGTGGTTTAGCGTATAAAAGTCAGGCTCAGTAGGCAGCTCACTGATTTTCATCTCTTCAGCGAAGCTCTCCGCATCGCTGGACTCTGAGAGAAGCCGCCGCCGTCGAAACCAGCGACTAGCACGCAGAGGAAAGCGCCTGAGGAAGCCGGTCATCTTCACCGCCTTCAGCCTTCCGTGCCTGCTATGCTATCCGGCGACAAGTATCCTTTTAGTGCTTTGCTTTCTGTGGGTGTTCGCCGCCGCGACACTCACTCTCTAAAAGAGCGCGAGGCGTTTTCTCAAAATGCCTTACATTTCCTGTGGCTCGTGTAGAGCCCCGCCACGTGATCTGCGCTCTCTGCCGGGGCCCGGACCACGCAGCCCTCGCCCTGGATTCGGGGGGCTGCGAGAATCGTGAAGCGCTTCCGCTGTCGACCCTGCGGGCTCGACTCGAGGCCTTCAATGTGGAAGCTGTCACTCCGCACTCTGGACCGCGCAAGAAGAAGCGCCGTTCACAGAGGCGACCGGAACCTGAGGTCACAGTGAAACGCTCGCCGGAATTCATCCTGCCAGCCTCTCCCTCTCCTTCTCCGCCCCTCCCGGACATGCAGCTGCCGGCTTCGGCCCTCACTGCCGCCGCCTCAGGGGACGAAGCTGAAGGAATTGACCCAGGTGACAGCTGTTACATCCTGGCATCGGACAGCGAGGAGTGGTCGAGTTCACATCACTCCGCCTCCTCCTCGATCCAGGAAGGCTACAAAGGCTACTGCAGCGATGTATTCGGCACCCAACGAGCCGGTAATGCAACCCGCTCGCCTGCAAAATCTCAAGAGTATAACGTCTGGCTATCCGGCTCATGCCGTGGTGCTCTAAGTGTAGAAAATGTGCCCACATCTCAGTGCTCACCCCTACACGCAAGCACGATACCCCCGAGTCTCTCACACTCACAGAGCCCACTCTCATAAAGCTGGCAAATGCCGCTCGAGTGCTAGATGTAGGAAATGTGCCCACAACTCTGTGCTCACGCCTACTCTCTGCCCGCTCTGTCACACGGCCAAAAACGCCTCATATCGGTCAGTTTACGAATGTAAGTTACGTGCCCGCTTACGAGCGCTCACGCTTACTAGTAAACGCCCGGCGCTGCTCGCACATCACAAAGTTATATCAAAACGTTCCCCGTTCAAAGCAACCGGGACGTCACATATGAATGTAAGTTACGTGCCCGCTCACGAGCGCTCACGCTTACTAACAAACTTTCTGTCCCTGGCGCCGCTCGCGTATCACAAAGCTATCACAAAACGTTCCCCATTCAAAGCAATCGGGACGTCACATATGAAACAGCCAGCTACCGCTGTCAGCGAGCCGCCGTATTCGAGCACCGAGGGCGCCGCGCCCATACCTCTGGTTCAGTTTCCCGAGCCCAAGAAGTGCGGCTATCGGAACCCGGAGGCTATTCTGCCCATGGCTATGAATGTAAGTTATGTGCCCGCTTACGAGCGCTCACGCTTACTAATAAACACCCGGTGCTACTCGCGTATCACAAAGAAGGGTATAATGTCTTGTTATCCGGCTCAGGCCGATGGTGTCATAAGTGTAGAAAAGGTGCTCACATCTCAGTGTTCACCCCTACACACAAGCACTATACCATGTCTCTCTCTCACAGAGCCCACTCTCTTAAAGCTGGCGAATGCCGCTCGAGTGTTAGATGTAAGAAACGTGCCCACAACTACGTGCCCACGCCTACTCTCTGCCCGCTCTGTTGCACGGCCAAAGCAGCCTCATATCGGTCTGGTTATGAATGTAAGTTATGTGCCCGCTCACGAGCGCTCACGCTTACTAACAAACACCTCGCCCCAGGCGCCACTCGCGCATCACAAGGTGATCACAAAACATTCCCCATTCAAAGCAATCGGGACGTCACATATGAATGTAAGTTACGTGCCCGCTAACGAGCGCTCACGCTTACTAACAAACTTTTTGCCCCGGGCGCCGCTCGCGTATCACAAAGCTATCACAAAACGTCCTCCCTTCGAAGCAATCGGGACGTCACAAGTGATACAGCCAGCCACCGCTGTCAGCGAGCCGCCATATCCGAGATCCGAGGGCGCGCGCGTCATGCACACACCTCCGGTTCAGTTTCCCGAGCCCACAAAGTGCGATGATCGGGACCCGGAGTCCATTCTGCCCCTAGCTGTACATGTAAAAATATGGGAGGCTATTCCAGGGGTATCAGAATGGGTGCTGAGCACAATAAGACAGGGCTATTCACTACAGTTCGCTCGCCGTCCCCCCACTTTCTAGCACGGACCGAGACGAAAGTGAAAGCGAAAGTAGCGCATCTACTCCGTGCAGAAATAGCCAAACTGCTGTGCAAAGGGGCTATAGAACCAGTACCTCCTTCTCTGAGCGAGTCAGGCTTTTACAGCCGCTATTTTCTCGTACCCAAAAAGGACGGAGCTCTAAGACCTATCTTAGATCTGAGATATTTGAACAAAGCTTTCATGTGAAGGCCGTTCAAAATGCTCACGACCAGATAAATTCTCGCGCAAATTCGCCCGAGGGACTGGTTTATCTCTCTCAATCTGAAAGATGCATACTTTCAGATTCCGATAATACCCCGTCACAGGCCAATCTTGAGATTCGACGGCCGGGTATATCAATACACCGTCGTCCAGTTCGGCCTGTCTTTAGCACCTCGTACATTCACGAAGTGCATGGATGCAGCTCTCGCCCACTTGAGAGAACAGGGCATGCGAATTCTGAACTATTTGGACGATTGGCTGATTTTAGCACAGTCAGAGATAGAACTGTTATCTCACAGAACAGTGCTCCTCAGTCATCTGGAAAGCCTGGGTCTCACGGTCAACTGGACCAAGATCTCATTACTGCCCAGTCAGTCAGTTTCCTTTCTAGGAATATAACTGGACTCTGTGGCTATGACGGCCCGTTTATCGACACAGCGCATGCGCCGTGTCCGACACCTGGCCGCATCTTTCCAGAAGGGCAGGATTGCTCCTCTGAAAACATTCCAGAGGATGCTGGGCTTTATGGCATCAGCTGCAGCAGTGCTTCAGCTTGGCCTGCTGCGCATGCGCCCGATACAACGCTGGTTGAACGCCCGAGTGCCTCACCGGGCTTGGGTTTTCAGCCGCAAACAGATCAGAGTGACTCAGAGCTGCGTTTCAGCTCTGCAGCCCTGGTTAGCGGCCGACTGGTTCCAGCGGGGGGTGACAATGGGAGCTGTCTCACACCGAAAGGTCATCTCGACGGACACCTCCAACATAGGCTGGGGCGTTCTCTTCGAGGGCAGACCGGTCTTTGGCCTGTGGTCAGACCGAGAGAAACACTTCCACATAAACTGTCTGGAGATGATAGCAGTTGAGAACGCAATAAAGCGCTTCCTCCAGTTCATACGGGACCACCATGTGCTCGTCCGCTCGGACAAAATGTCTGTGGTGTCCTACATAAACCGTCAGGGCGATGTCAGATCCAGGAGTCTCTGCTATCTGACAGAACGCCTTCTCGTATGGTCTCAGCACCTCCTGCGCTCGCTGAGAGCCACGCATGTGCCAGGCCATCTGAACGACGGCCCAGACAAACTGTCCAGGAACTACGTTCCCCCAGCGGATTGGTCCCTGCACCCCCAAACAGTCCAGTTACTGTGGCGCCTTTTCGGCAAAGCGAAAGTCGACCTGTTTGCGTCAAAAGACAACGTTCATTGCCCAATGTTCTTTTTAAAGAACGAGGATGCGCTGGCCCAAATCTGGCCCAGCATCCCTCTCTATGCTTTCCCTCCGGTCTCTCTGTTACCACAGGTAATCAACAGGATCAGGGAAACGCGCCAATCAGTGCTCCTTATAGCCCCGCGATGGGAGAATCAAGTCTGGTTCCCGGAGCTGACGCGGCTGTCACACAGAGCCCCTTGGCCTATCCCGGTGAGGAGAGATCTCCTCTCTCAAGCCCGCGGCTCAATCTGGCATCCCCATTCAGAGCGCTGGTCTCTGCACGTATGGTTAATCAACGGATAACTATTGTCTTGCCAGAAGGAGTGATGAACACGATTACGCAATCCAGAGCTCCCTCTACGAGGCGGCTCTACGCGTCTAAATGGTCTGTGTTCTCCAAATGGTGTGCCGATAGAAATCTGGTCCCACGGACATGTGGGGTATCGTGGTTGCTTATTTTCCTTCAAGAGCTGTTGGATAAGGGCAGGTCCCCATCCACGCTTAAAGTATATGTGGCGGCCATTGCAGCGTTCGCTGAGTCGACGCGCGGTCGGTCAAAAGGTTTTCTCTAAATTTCTCTATCGGCTCTGCCAGCATCCGATAGTGAGAGTGATGTTAATCTCCTCTGCCCTGTCAGGGCTTTGAGGGCTTACATTACGCGATCCGCCCCTTTCAGGCGCTCGGAGCAGCTCTTTGTTTCATTTGGTGGGCGCACCAAAGGTCTCTCCGCCTCGAAACAGAGCCTGTCCAGATGTATAGTGGATGCTATTGCATCCGCTTATGTGTCTAAAGGTCTGCAATGCCCGTTGGGCGTCAGGGCTCATTCCACTAGAGGCCTCGTCGTCGGCTTGGTCCAGCGGGATTTCTATCCACAACATTTGTGACGCGGCAGGCTGGGCCTCCCCGTCTACATTTGTTAGGTTTTATAACCTGGAAGTTCCCGCCTTGCAGGCTAGACTTCTGTCAGTATGAGTGGTGTATATGTTCTGCCCAGATCTGATCGTGCGCAGACTACTCTCATGTGACCTTAGCTCTCCTGGTTGAGCTGCACTGTATGGTGAAGGTTTATATAGACCGGCAATGCCGCTCTGTATGCCCTATATATGTGCTTATGAACATGTGCTGGCCCGCGCTGCTGGCCGCCTGTTTCCCACTTATCTATGTTCCCCGGGATTCCCTGGGACTCATGAAGTGGATGCTTGGCACGCATGGAGTTGACAATGGGTTCCCGAAGCGTAAGCAACTTACGCAATACGAGAGAACCTCTCGTAAGAGAACGTACTCGGTTACATACGTAACCTCGGTTCTCTCTAGAAGAGGGAACGAGTATTGCGTAACCCGACCGTGCTAGCGCCTCGAGCGATTTCCGCTTAAGTCAATGAAAACCAGTGAGCTGCCTACCGAGCCTGACTTTTATACGCTAAACCACACCCCTTTTGGCGGGCTGTGATGAGTAAAGGGCGCGCTCATTGGGCGTGACGTCACGCGCAAGGCTCAGTGGTAGGCTGCTGCAGTTGCCGCAGGGCAGCCAATGAGCACGCAAGACTGCCTGCTCTAGGTCTTCTAGCTGCTGCACTGCGTTGACAATAAATGGAAAAATTAAGATCATTTGTTGGCTTCAATATCTCGAGAAAAATGACTTTACCCATAGTGTAAGCAACTTACGCAATACTAGTTCCCTCTTCTAGAGAGAACCGAGGTTACGTATGTAACCGAGTACGTTTCTCAATATTACTTAGGTTTTTACTAAGATATTATTGTTCTAAATATGGTGACAGTTAAAGGGTTCAAGTGCTGGTGATTCAAGTGAGTTTTTGTTGCATTTTAATGTTTTCTTAGTTGTTTGCTCTAATGCTTGACCTTCAGTCAGGCACATTATGCTCTGCATGTTCTAAATGCTGTCTACATACATAAAACATTTCCCTCTGGACAGGCATGTACAGAGAAAAGTCCACCTGTCAGTCTTTATCTTCATCATGCATCATTTATGAGCATAAACTGATTAGATTCATGTGAAAGGACACATAAAATAGTTGCCCGAGCACAAAAAGGACAAAAATCCAGAGGGCACAAGTGGAGAGATGTAAATACAAATTGTAAAGTTTGGTGTACAGTGGTGAAAATAATTATTTAATCCCCTGCTGATTTTGTAAGTTTGCCCACTTACAAAGAAATGAAGGGTCTATAATTTTTATTGTTGGTTAATTTTAACGGATAGAGACAGAATATCAACCAAAAAATCCAGAAAAAACACATGTTATAAAGCTTATAAATTGATTTGCATTTCAGTAAGAGAAATAAGTATTTGATCTCCAATCAAAACATGCCTTAGTACTTGGTGGAGAAACCTTTGTTGGGACGCACAGAGGTTCATCAGTCTGTTTGTTTTTAATTATCATATTAAGAAAACGTGCATGCGTTCTTTTGCATTTTTAAGAAAGCATTTGATTTATTCTTTTTGCGCCGTAGTTTTTCAAGTATATTTAACAGCGCTTCGTCAGAAGTACAAATACAACAGCCGTTTTTAAAATCCTATCCAATGGTTGAAAAGAAAGGAGTAAACACGGTCACTAGTAGGGTGTGACGATGTCAATCAAAATGTGGAGCAGTGATTCGTTCCATGTGTTTCTGTCAGAAAACAAATTGATAATTCAGTAAATAAAAATTTTAATTCAACAGAATTTATCAACTTGTTGCCTGCTGTGGTTGTTTTAATTCACATCCTTTCTAAAAATATGAACGTTTTTGGTGTAATATATTCTTAATATATAAGACTGTCAATGAACTAATTTCATGTTGTTTTATATTTTATTTGTTGATTATTTATTTTGTTGGATTTTAGTTGGACTTGGTCAGAACTGTTTCAAAAATAGTGATCTGCATGATGTTGAATTTAGATTACATGTAAAATAAAAGACATGTTATGTTACATTGTGATGTGATTGTGTTGTCTGGAAGGGACTAAATAACAAAGTATTTGTATCAGCTGAAATGCAGAATACAAATGTTTTTATTAAGTTAAATAGACATTATATAACAGTTTCAGGTTGTTTTAGTGTTGGTAACATGTCCCACATTGTCCCACACAAACTTAGTAATCGTCCTACATTTGGTTTGTTTTATGATGGTCACCCTAGTTTGTACACATCTCAGGAGGGATTTTGGTCCACTCCTCTTTATAGATACTCTCAAAATCCTTAAGATTTCTTGGCTGTCGCTTGGCAATTGAAAGTTTCAGCTCCCTCCACAGATTTTAGGCCTCTCCAAGACCTTAATGTGCTTCCTCTTGAGCTACTACTTTGTTGCCTGGGCGGTATGTTTTGGGTCATTGTCATGCTGGAAGACCCATTCACAACCCATCTTCAGTGTTCTAGCTTAGGGAAGGAGGTTCTCGCCCAAGATTTGACAGTACATGACCCCGTCCATTGGGCCCTCAATACGGTGAAGTCGTCCTGTACCCTTAGCAGAGAAACAGCCCCAGAGCATAATATTTCCACCTCCGTGCTTGACTATAGGGATGCGGTTCTTAGGGTCATAGTCAGCATTTCACTTCCTCCAAACACGACAAGTTGAGTTGATGCCAAAAAGCTCATGTGCCTTCTTGAGCAGGGGGACCTTGCGGGTGCTGCAGGATTTCAATCCATTGCGTTATTGTGTGTTACCAATGGTTTGCTTGGTGACTGTGGTCCCAACTGGCTTGAGATCATTAACAAGCTCCTCCCGTGTAGTTCTGGACTGATCCCTCGCCTTTCTCATGATCATCCTTACCTCATGAGGCCAGAGGCCGGTTGCATAAACATAGCCATTATGTTAAGACGGTGTCTTAAGTTCCAGTTTGACCCACTAGCAGTTAGTCAGGAGAAGTCAGTCTTGGTTTTTGGTATCAAATTAGGCTAATCTACGTTTTTCTGTAACTGATTTAAAAAAGCTATGAACAGTATTAAAGAAAATAAATTGATGTCTAACTTGTAAGACTAGTCTTAGAGGTTTATGCAACCGCCCCCAGGTCTTGCATGGAGCTACAGACCAAGGGAGATTGATTTTTAATTTTGTATTTCTTCCATTTCTGAATAATCACCAACAAAAGTCTCCTTCTCACCAAGCTTCTTGCTGATGGTCTTGTAGCCAATTCCAGCCTTGTGCAGGTCTACAATCTTGTCCCTGATGACAGCTCTTTGGTCTTGCCCATGGTGGTGGAGAGGTTGGAATGGAAGATACAGATTCTGTGGACAGGGGTCTTTTATACACACAATGAGCTGACATTAGGAGTACTTTCTTAAAGTGACAGGACTAAAATGTGTTTCACATGGGCACAACCAATCGGTGGGAGGCAGAATTCTTGCTGGTTGGTAGGGGATCAAATACTTATTTCACTCGATTAAATGCTAATCAATTTACAACCTTTATATAATGTTCTTTTCTGGATTTTTTGGTTGATATTCTGTCTATATCCGTTAAAATAAACCTACCATACAAATGATAGACCCTTTATTTATTTGTAAGTGGGCAAACTTACAAAATCAGCAGGGGATCAAATAATTATTTCCCCCACTGTATATTAATGATTTATGTTTAGTTTGCATCTTAAATGCAAAAAAATACATAGGAGACATTGGGCCCTATCATACACCTGGCGCACTGCAGCACCAGGCGCGACGCGAGTGTTTTTGCTTGTTTCAGCCCTACGCAGTTATCATTTTCACATCCTGTGCCACGTTGTTTAAATAGCAAATGCTTTTTAGCCTATGGCCGTGCTGGTCTGAAAACGAGGTGTGTTCAGGCGCATTATTGGCGCATTGCTATTTTGCGGCAACTGAAATAGACTGCCCCATTGACCAACAAAAACCTGGTCTAAAGTCAATGACACAATATTGTTTTGTTATTTAAAGAGTACGTGAGAAATGTGCACCTATAGTCGGGTCCAACATGCACGTACACTCTGCTTATTACACACACAGGGACACGCAGCAGCACACAAACATGCCAAATATTAAAAATAAAAGGATTACAATGTAAAAGATTATTATTGTGTACATAAAGATATGGTGGAATCCGGCTTGTCCAGTAGTTTGTCTGCTTGCACGCTTTAATCTTGTGCACGAGCAGATCCGTTTCCTCTCTGGAGGCGCGTTCTGACTTTCCACTATTAAATTCCGTCATGTAAATGGCGGATCTGCCATGGCGCGAGCACAACTGGCATTTAAAGAGAATGGGAGATGAGACTCCGATTGGATTCAAGTATTGCTGGAAAACATAAGACCAGCTGCAACAATGCGTAATCAAATATGTTTTTATACGATTTTAGTAAAAATGGCTAAAATATTTAATTTTTAAATTCAATAACATGTAATATGATATAATTGCTTATGGCATCTGACCAATAGGTGGCGATGTTGCGAAATTGATGGTGGTGTGGCCAGTGTGAGGTAACAATCAAACCAGGGTTCTCAAGTCTCACGCATTGGCTGTGAGACACAAGCAATTCAACCAGTTCACAGGCTCACACGCCACACTGTGTATTTCTCACGCTGAAAAGGCAATGCCAACCAAGTTGTCCTGCAAGCTTTATAACGCTGTATACAAGGCGCAGGCACTCAAAGTGAAGTTTCCTGCCGCCAGCACGTATCTCGGCCAGATTGCGTTCGTTACAGAGTATGTGAGCGGAGTGGAGCGGCAACAATTTCCCCTCCGCGCTCCAAGCATTTAATAATCACTCCGCTCCAGCTCCGCTCCAGGTTCACCATTTACCGCTCCCGCTCCACTCCTCGCTCACTGATATCAGAAACACCGCTCCGTCTTCGCTCCCCGAGGAAATTGCGAATAAAGTATTTAAGTATGCTTTAAAATCTCACAAAATTTCTCCTCATCATAATATATAGGCATATTAAATAAAAAAAATAAAAAACAACATTAGGAGAATAGTTTCAATGGGGTTTATTGGATAGTGTGCAAACTTTTCCTATGCCATGCTATGCTTATTACATGGTTATCAGGATTAAAAGTTAAATATCATTGCTGCTTTTTGCAGAGCACACTTTGTTTGGAAAGAAGAAAATAACTAAGTTTTCATCAGTTATTTTATCTACGGGTCGCTACATTTCTTACAGATTTCTGCTCATTCGAAATCAAATACCGACAGCACTGTAAGATTACATTTGTGCATTAGTGAGAAAGTGATTGCGTGTGTGAATAAGTGTTACCTGTTTAAAATGTGCTTTCACCCGATCCAGCCCGATCTCATGAAAGTGCGTATCTATAGCACAAATTTTATTTCTTGTTGTACCATTTACAAAAATAGTTTTTGCTTGCATAGCCTATGATAAGCAGTTTTCGCGTGCATACACACTTTTTGGCGTGCACGCACTTCACATCCCTAATCCTAACCAAGGGGTTAGTGTGTTTCATTTGCACGCAAAAACTATTTTTTGGCGTATAAATGGCACGAGAAATAAAATTTGTGCTATAGATACGCACTTTCATGAGATCGTGTTGCCCGATCATATTCAGAGATCATATTTGCAGGGCCAACTCTCGTGTGTCTCAATTGCGTGAGACACACGCAATTGACCCAATTCTCACGCTCTCACGCCACACTCCCGATTTCTCACGCTTACGTGTCAACCCTGTCGGTAAAATGCCTGAAAGATGAGTTTATCTATATATCTACCCGTTGAGCCACTCGCGATCGACCAGTTATACAGCAAATTAGTTAAAAAATCCCGTAATCTAGAGCACAGATATTGTGCTCCAAACTGCGCACACGGCAGAGAGGTAAGCGAGCGAGACAACTAGCGTTAGTTCACTAGCCAACATAGATGCGCGAACACACGGAAGTTGATGGAACATTCTCGCCCACCGTACATTCGTTACCAGGTAACAGTGTTGCCAGATTGGAAATGTCCAATTATCGTACCAGTAGTTCAAAATTATCGTATTTGGAAGAAAATGATCGTACACGACGTAACCGTGCAGAATACAGCTATTTATCCCCACATGTAGGGCGGATTATTTGGGGGGGGGGGGGGGGTAGTGTTGACGTGCGGGCCGGGCGACGCCGTGTGGTGCCTGTGTGTGTAAGTGTGTGTGTGTGTGTGTGTGTGTGTGTATACGTGCTTGCGTGCAGGCAGGCGAGCCTGCAAAATGATTCTGGATCAGAGAGAGAAGCGGTAGGATGTGTGTTTGGACGAACGACTGAAAACTCTGAAATTATCGTACATTATGGGATTTTTTTCATTATTGATCGTACATCGTACAGAGGTCAAAAATATCGTACAAATACGATAATTATCGTACATCTGGCAACACTGCCAGGTAACCAACAACTTCGCGCGAACACACGTCGTGATGGAGAAGGTAAGTTGGAAGAAAGCTCGTCTAACATTTTTAGGCTTGAACATTTAATATATAGCCCATCGTATACATAATTATTGATGCAGTCAAAAACTCTACAACTACTTTGCAACCAGGCCAGAAGCTTTGGCTCAGTTTGGCTAGCTTACGTTATCTGAAACTGAGGGAAATGTTAGTAGGTATGGGAAGGAATGAAGATGTATTTCTTCATTTTATTTTAAATTATATTATACTGTATTAATAGTCTTTCTAGTTACATTAAGGCATGTATTAAAGCAGAGTGCTCTGGGTAATATTTTATGTCCTGTCAAAACATATTTACAATGTGTTATATTTTTGTAATTTTTGTATATTTGTAATTTTGAAATATAACATTAAAGAGTATTTGATGTGATGAATTGCTCTGTCATTTATCAGATTTACCAATTGTTATAATTTCAATTTGTGCTGGTTAATTATGAACAATGGGTAAAATTGGGGGGTGGGGATGGGCGGGGGCGGGGCTCCATTAGGGCTCCTCCCCTAACCGCATGTGATCTCACTCCAAGCTTTAGATAAAACTTGAGAACCCTGCAAACATTCAAAGATTATGGTCAATATGCCAAAACGTTGCTCAGTTACAGCCTCAGAATCAGTTTGGCATCATGTCACCAAATGTATTTAATGAAAACAGTTTGGTGAAAATTAGACCAACAGTCTAGGAGGAGTTCAAAAAGAAAGAAACTTTTTTTTTTTTTTTTTTTTTTTTAAAGTAAAACAAATTGCCGGAAAGGAAGTTTGGCCAATTATGTATTGGGGAGTTAATTCCAATAATTTAATTCCAATAATTGTTTGGGGAAAGCTGTTTGGGGAAATAAAAACATTACATTAACAATTACCTGTGTTATGAATGTATTTAAATATGAAATGTGAAAATAAGCTGATCATTATGTTCATGGTACATTATGGCTGATAATGTATAAAAGGACAATATTATAATATGTAAAATACAAAATATTTTAATAACATATAATAATGTGTATTTGAGCCCTTAGTTTTTCTGTGTTCCACTGTCCGGTCTCGTTTCAGTTAACATGGTTGTTGATATTACTATTTGTGATTCTCATGTGTGTTAACCTTTGGAATTATTATTAAAGACTGTAAGTTTGTTATACTCCATTTGTTCTGTGTTTATTACAGCCACAGTTCATGTCAGCTTTTTATAAAGATAAACTTTAAGTTTTTGCTGTCTGACATAATTTTACTGTGTAGTTCAGTGCTTTGTATGAAGAAGTAATTTCCCCAATTACATGTGTCAATCTTTAAGTGCTTATCATATATCCCTCCCTGTCTCAGTCATCTCTCAAACAATCTCTCTTTCTGCATCTTTGCTGGTCTGACTTATGCCACTTTAAAAAATAGCACTCTCAAGACAAAACTATCAAAGACCATATTTGGTGTAACATCATAGTAGAACTGGAACACTAATGTTCCACATGCAGGAACAATAATTTAAAATAAATTGAAAGTTGCACTTCACTTGGAATTGTGTTGTTCCATTTTAAAGATGTCATTCTGTTTGGAATATCACAAGTACCTCAAAAGCTGTGATCATGGCACACTATTTGGGAGACTGAAATTGGTAGCACAACAAGGCATGGCTAAAGCATCTCAGCTGGTGTGGATCACAGATGCATTAAAAAAAAAGATCCCTTCCGGTCAGCAGCTGCTGAAATGTGACTAAGAACCTTTTTTATGGGATACAGAGGAAGGGGACTGATTTTCTTCTGTGGAATACATATTTCAAATTGTAATTCACTGAAACTCTTGACATCCACTCTTGCTCTACTTTGATGGGACAGAAGTAGTGATAGACAAATCCATGGGCATTAGTTATTATGAGTTAGATCTACAATGATGGTGAGTAAATAATGTCTGAATTTCTGTGAACTATCACTTTAACTTTGCTATCTTATTAAATGCTATGGTAGTTCAAATTATAAAACTGTATCAAAAACATAAAGATAGATAATACCATCTAATTCCCTAACCTATAATTTGGAGGACCAATCATTCAACAGAAGGGATAATGAGCAATTGATTATGGAACTTTAAGGACCAGAGTCATTTACACTGTAATGAATGGATTAATTTCAGGTTGCTTAAGGTCACATACACATCATCCATAATAATTTATTGTCTTCATGGACAGTGTGGTCAATGATCGTGCTGTTAAACTTTCCACTGTATGCATGTGAGTCCCACAACAGTGTGAACATGGATGCCTCTTTTTATTTATTCTCATTAAATTAGACATACTGCCAGACACATCTGAACAAATCTTGTTCAGAGTTGTGAACATCTTGAGTTTGTTTATTAAGTAAACAAACACATATATATTATTTAATATACAGTGCATTCATCAAAAGATTTATAATACAGTGGTGCATCATGCAGAGGGATATATTTTACATGTGCACTACGATTAATTTAATTAACATTTAAACATTCCTTTGTAACTAACCAGTCTAACGAGCCTCTGCTTCACCTGGGACCTCCCACATCCCTCCGGCTCCGCCTTGGTCAGTCGCTCTGCCTAAGCCACAGACTTCCAGGCCTTCGGCTGTGCCTCGTCCCTCCACCTCGTCAGCTCTGTAAAGCTTCTCTTCCCTCCGCCTCTACCTTGGTTCTCAGTCCCATCAGCAAAACTTTAGTTTGGTTTTGCTCTGTTTCTGTTTGCCTGTGTTCCTGATCCTTGTTTGTTTCCATAGTTACTGATCATGCCCTAGTTTGTTTCCATAGTTACTGATTAGTTTCACCTGTATTTAATTTAGCTCCCTTCTTTTGCCCTGTGTATTTGAACCCTTAGTTTCCTCTGTTCTTTGTTCTGTGTCCTCTTAGGGGGCTTTTACACTGGGCTCGTTTGCTGCGGTCCGAGGCCAAGCGCGATTGTTCCCGGCGCCCCCGCAGCGTTGGTCTGGTTTCACACTCAACTTTTTTTTCTTTTTTTTTTTCTTTTTTTTATTGCTTTAAACAAAACAGTACAACATACCTTTTACAGCCAGGGGAGCAAAAACCACACATAAAAAAATAAAATAAAATCAAAAATAAATAATAATAAAAAAAAACAAGACCTTTGAATCAATCAAAAATTTTGAAGACAATACACAAACGAACAGTCTTAGTAGCCTTTCCATTAGTACTAGTTTGAATAGTAGAAAAGTAATTTTCAAATTCTTTAAGGGATACTGAGAAAAGAGGCTTTTTATTAGTAAACTTACACTTATGGATGTGAAATTTGACTAATAAAATTAACAGATTAATTACAAAAGCCTCCTTAATCACACTGTTATCATACTTTGAATATCCGAAAATTACATTTTCAAAATGCAAAACAAAATTAAAGAGTATCTTTTCCTTAATAAACATAGACACCTCATACCGTCTCGGTTACGTATGTAACCCTCGTTCCCTGAGTAGGGAACGGAGACGTTACGTCGGATGACGACGAAATGGGGTTTCGCTTAGAAAGCCTATCAACTTCGAGTATTACAAAACGAGCCAATGGCAAAGAAATGCCATGGGTCTGCGGAATTTGCATAGCGTATCTCCGCCTTACCTCGTGGGTATAAAAGGATGACGCTGCAACATGCAGGTATGTTTCAGGAATACCAAGGTACACTGGGGAGCATATCCCACAATTTTAGAGGAAATATGCAATTATTGCCAACCCAGAGGGGGGGACTTAGAGAATACACATATGACCCGAAGGATCCATATGGAGAACACTGGGGTGTCCAGCCGCAGGTGGAATATTTCAACCCCAGGGGTGGCAAGGTGGCTTGCCAAGGGAAAGACACATGCTCGAAAGAGCCTTACAGTGGAAATACACATGTGGGGGTCACTCAGGGGAGGGACCATGCACACGGGAGGCACCTAGCCGGCGCGCAGGCAATAGACACTGGCGGCGACGTCAGAAGTGCTGGAGGAACTCAGGGCTTTCGGAGAAGCTCACCTGAGGGGAATATCGCACGTATCCAGTCCGTGGAGTGGAATGGCGAGCAAGCGAAGACACCTGAGCGGGTCCAGTACTAGCTAGTTGAAGCGAGTACATGAGAGGACACAGGCTCCACTCGGAGATTGTAAAATCTGGCGAATGTGTTTTTGGTGTCGCCCAGCCTGCAGCTCTGCAGATGTCTGTTAGCGAGGCGCCATGCGCTAGAGCCCAAGAGGACGCCACACTCCGGGTGGAGTGGGCAGTCACACCAAGGGGGCATGGTCGACCTTGCTGCTGGTATGCCAAAGCAATGGCGTCCACTATCCAGTGAGACAACCTTTGCTTGGAGAGAGCCTTCCCTTCAGCTTCCCACCATAACAGACAAAGAGCTGGTCTGAGGTCCTGAAACACTGGGTTCTGTCCACATAGGCGCGAAGAGCACGTACTGGACAGAGCAGTGCCAAGGCTGGGTCTGCCTCCTCCAGGGGCAGCGCTTGCAGGTTCACCACCTGGTCCCGGAAGGGAGTGGTAGGAACCTTGGGCACATACCCAGGCCGGGGTCTCAGGATCACGTGAGAGTAAGCCGGCCCGAATTCCAGGCACGCTTCGTCAACGGAGAATGCGTGCAGGTCCCCTACCCTCTTGATGGAGGCCAGTGCAACCAGGAGCGCTGTCTTTATTGACAGGAACTTAAGCTCCACTGATTGCAGAGGCTCAAAGGGAGCACTCCGCAGGGCAGTTAGCACCACTGCGAGGTCCCAAGAGGGAACGAGAGGAGGGCGAGGAGGATTCAGTCTCCTCGCTCCTCTCAGGAACCTGACGATCAGGTCGTGCTTCCCCAAAGACTTACCTTCAACAAGGTCATGCTGTGCGGCAATGGCGGCGACATAGACCTTTAGGGTGGAGGGAGACAGCCTTCGCTCCAACCCATCTTGTAGGAAGGAAAGCACGACACTAATCGAACATCTCCGGGGGTCTTCTCGGTGAGAAGAGCACCAGCTGACGAAGAGGTTCCACTTCAACGCATAGAGATGTCTCGTGGACGAAGCTCTAGCGGAAGTGATGGTAGCCACCACCGGGGGTGGTAGGGTACTCAAACCTGCCTCGTCCCGTCCAGGAGCCACACGTGGAGGTTCCAAAGATCGGGACGAGGGTGCCATAGTGTGCCCCGTCCCTGAGAAAGGAGGTCCTTCCTCAGAGGTATGGGCCAGGGAGGTGCTGTCACGAGGAGAACCAATTCGGAGAACCAGGTCCTGGTGGGCCAGTACGCCGCAACCAGCATGACCTGCTCCTCGTCCTCCCTGACCTTGCGCAAGGTCTGCGCAAGAAGGCTCACTGGGGGAAACGCATACTTGCGGCCCTGCGGCCAGCTGTGCGCCAGAGCATCCGAGCCGAGCGTGCCCTCGGTCAGGGAATAATACTGGGCGCAATGGGTCGAGTCGTGGGAGGCAAACAGATCTATCTGTGCGTCCCCGAACTGGTCCCAAATCAGCTGAACCGACCGGGGATGGAGCCGCCATTCTCCCGGGAGGAGTTGAAACCGTGAGAGCTCGTCGGCTACACAGTTCAGAGCTCCGGGGATAAAAATGGCACGAAGCGACCTCAGATGCTTCTGGCTCCATAAGAGGAGGTGGCGGGCGAGTTGCGACATACGGCGGGAGCGCAGACCACCTTGACGGTTGATGTACGCTACAGTGGCGGTATTGTCTGATCGGACTAGTACGTGTTGGCCCTTGAGCACGGCCCGGAAGCGGCGCAGAGCAAGACGTACAGCCAGCAACTCGAGGCAATTGATGTGCCATAGGCGCTGGGGTCCTATCCAGGAGCCCGCGGCAGCACGTCCATTGCACATGGCGCCCCAGCCCGTGGAAGAGGCATCTGTCGATACAACAACATGCCGCGAAGCTCGTTCCAGGGGCACTCCGGCCCGTAGAAAGCTGAGGTTCGCCCACAGGGTGAAGGTCTGATGGCAGGTCGGAGTAACTGGTACTCGGAGGGTGCCGTGTTGCCATGCCCACCTCGGGACTCGCCAAGCTGAAGCGGTCTCATATGAAGCAATCCGAGCGGCGTTGCCGCGGCTGCAGATGCCATATGCCCCAGGAGCCTCTGAAAAAGTTTCAGTGCAACCGCACTCTTGCCCTCGAACTGTCTCAGGCAAGTCAGCAGTGACTGCGCGCGCTCGCTCGTAAGCTGCGCGGACATGGCGACCGAGTCGATTTCCATACCGAGAAAAGAGATCCTCTGCACGGGGCAAAGTTTGCTCTTCTCCCAGTTGACCCGAAGGCCCAGACGGGCTAGGTGCCGGAGCACTAGGTCCCTGTGTTCGCAAACCTGATCCCGAGAGTGAGCTAGAATCAGCCAGTCGTCGAGATAGTTCAGGATGCGAACCCCGTGTTCCCGAAGAGGAACAAGGGCTGCCTCGAACGACCTTCGTGAAGACTCGAGGAGACAGGGCTAACCCGAATGGGAGAACCGCGTACTGATATGCCTGCCCCTCGAAAGCAAACCGTAGAAACGGCCTGTGTCGAGGGAGAATGGAGACATGAAAGTAGGCGTCCTTCAGGTTGATCGCTGCAAACCAATCCTGGGGCCGTACACATTCGAAAATGCGCTTGGCAGTGAGCATCTTGAACGGCAGCCTGTGAAGGGAGCGGTTCAGCACGCGCCGGTCCAGGATTGGCCGTAACCCACCGGATTTCTTCGGGACAATGAAGTACGGGCTGTAGAAGCCGGACCTCATTTCGGCTGGAGGGACAGTCTCGATCGCACCCTTCGCCAGCAGGGTAGCAACCTCCGCTCTCATGATGGGGGCATTGCCACCGACCATAGTGGAGCGAACTCCCCTGAAGCGGGGAGGAGACCGCGCGAACTGAATCGCGTAGCCGAGCCTGATCGTTCGTGCGACCCAGCGGGACAAGTTGGGGAGCTCTAGCCAGGCTCCCAAGAACTGTACCAGCGGGGTCATGCGAACCACAGACTTCCCGTCGGTGGGGCAGCGAGGCGGTATGACTGGCCCGGACGTGGACGGCATAGCGGCCCGGTGTGGGGGCGCAGTCATAGACCGCGTCCTGACAGAGGAGACCAGGGAAGTACGAACGTTCCACGGGGGTCTTCTCTGCCAGGGGTCTGGCGACAGAGGGGGATGAGAGCTGCACGGTCCGGGGACGGCGCGTGCTGTCATCCGGCTCTGGGACAGAGGAGGACGAGGGGTGCACGTCTCGGAGGCGGCGCACCGTGTCGTCCGAGAACTCTGTGTGCTCAGGGATGAACGTGTCACTTCTTTAACCACATTAGGCTGCTGCCCACCCGGGGGTGAGCAGCGGAGAGTGGAAAATGAGGGATTCTCCCCCGGCCCTCCACCGGGGGAAGGATTGGTCCTGCTACCATCTCCTGAGAAGTGACCATCATCCCTGAGCAGCCCGTCTCAGGAGCGCCGCTTAGCCCGGTGTTTAGCGGGGGGCGGGGCAGGAGAGGGCTGTGGCGTCCCCCCGCGGCCTCCAGAGCCCACCCGGGTGAACGGGCGGGGTGGGAGCCGCGGGAGGGCGCCTTCGGCGGATGGGCAGACTGAGGGATCTGAGCGGACGGCGGGGCCGTCGGGGCAGAATGCCAGAGTCTGCTCATGGGCGGTTGAGAACTGTTGTATAGCCCTCAACGGCACCGCCGAAGGGCCGACCTGGGATATGAGGGTGTCGGGCAGACGGGTCCGCCGGACATCCTGCACATCGGACAGGTTAGCCACAGGCTTGAATGGTGAACATCACCTGACCCAGGGAGCATGCGGCCACTTTCGTCGCTCGGGGAGCAAGGTCAGTGGCGGCGCGCAGCTCAATGAAGAGCCCCGGGTCAGTCCTACCCTCCTGCATGTCCATGAACACCTGGGCCAGGTAGACCAGCAGAATGGCCATGGCATGCAGTGAGGCGGCTGCCTGTCCTGGGCGCTATAGGATTTCGCCACAAATGTAGACGAAAAACTACAGGCTTTGGATGGGTGCTTAGGATCGCGCCGAGAAGAAGCACTCTGAGGACACATTAGCATCGCAACAGAGCGTTCAACCGGGGGGACCCCAGTGTACCCATGGGCAGCGGCCCCAGGGGGAAGGAAGGGCGGAGGAGATCAACGAGGGATCGCTGGAAGACCTGGGGTCTTCGAGGATTTCGAGATCTCCTGATGCACATCCGAGAAGAAAGGTATTGGGGTTAGACGGCGACGAGGGTCCGCGGCCACCCCAAAAACCAATCGTCCCGGGAAAGCATGGCCGTCATCTCAGGATCTGACTTGACAAATGCCATATGCACACCCGAAAGTGGCAGCACTGTCAAATCTTCACTTCCTGAAAATTCTTGCCCGCCCTGTGATGCTGCGATGGACAACAGATCCGATTCTGAAACGTCAAGGGAAAACCCGCGGGGGGTCCGAAGACGGGCCCGCGGGCATCCGGTGAACGTTCACGGGTTGCGTCAATAAAGAGGGGGGCGTGGGGCACGGACAGATAGTCGGCGCCATTGTTCCACACCAACAGCCTCAGGTCACCCTGGCCACCAGCCGAAGTAGCACTTCACGTGGAGAGTGTTAGATCGGGGTGTGGATGAGGGGACTCTCTCTCTAACGAGATCATTGAGTCTCGACCATAATGACGCGATGATCACGTTCCCGCGGGGAGAACGTGAGTCATCCACAAACGCTGCTCTAGCGCGATCAAGCCCAAGCACGCAGAGCAGAGAATGCGCCCATCAAAATCGGAAATGAGTCAACCGCGACCAGAAATGCACGGGCGAGCCGTCTTTAAAAAGACGTGCCGCGTGCGAGCTCTTTTGTGAGAGAAAGAAACTCTGAGAGTGTTGAAGCGCCCGGGGAGAAACACACTCACTGGCAAACCACTGCACAGATAAGCAGGAAGCGCGCACTCGCCGGGAGATCGCCGTCACACCAACACCAGAGAATCTCGCTCGTCTGTAAAGCTGACAGTTCAGAGATGGCTTGTGGAACGAAGGATTAACTTGGCTCCGAAGCGAAAACATACCTGCATGTTGCAGCGTCCTCCTTTTATACCCACGAGGTAAGGCGGAGATACGCTATGCAAATTCCGCAGACCCATGGCATTTCTTTGCCATTGGCTCGTTTTGTAATACTCGAAGTTGATAGGCTTTCTAAGCGAAACCCCATTTCGTCGTCATCCGACGTAACTCGGAGTGACAACGAAAGGGAACATAACTTTTTCACATGACTACAATACCAAAAAATATGGGGTACTGTTTCCAAGTGCAAAGAGCAAAAAGAGCAACTTACATCAGTGTCTTTCTTAAACTTACTAAGGAAATGTTTGACAGAGTAGAATTTGTGCAATATCTTGAAAAAGATTTCTTTGATCTTGTTTGTAACAAAAAACTTATGAGGTAATAACCAAACACTTTCCCAATCAAGGTCATTAACAAATTTAGTCCAATAAGCAATAGAGCAAGAATTGGTGACAACCTCCCTTAAAAATAAAGAACGAATAGCTTTGTTATTGCTTTTGGACTGTAAAAAAAAATTTTTACCACATACTGTGTCAGTTGGGTTGATTATGGGCATATCAACTGATGACAACACACCTCTACATAAGGAAATTAATCCAGAATTGACTGCAGAAAATACAAGAGCAAAATCCTTGGGAGTGACAGGAAAATTAAAATGCAAAAGAAACTCGTCATACGTCATAAGGTTGAGAGTTAAACACCTTGAGAGTTAAACAAATGACACACTAAAACAATACCCTTTACAAACCAGCTTTTAAAAAAAATACTTTTGTGTTTGTACAAAATACAACGGTTATTCCAAATAAAACAACGCTGCGGAGAGAAGTTGTGCTTGTAGATCAGTTTCCAAGCCAATAAAGCTTGAGCATGAAAGGCAGAAAGTTTCACTGCCAATTTGTCAATTTTATAATCGCACATTAGTAAAAAAGAAAGTCCCCCAAGTCTATCAAAAATAAAATTAGGAATAAAATTCCACAAAGAAGGTTTTTTCAAACAATAATTTAACCAATTAATTTTAAAGGTATTATTTAAAGTATTGAAATCTAAAAAATCAAGGCCACCGCTTTTAAGCGAATTTAAAACAACAGATTTACGAATGTAGTGCACACGATTCTTCCATAGAAAATTAAATAAAATCTGATCAATAGCTTTGATAGTTTTATTGTCTAAATGAATAGATGAAGCAACATATGTTAGCCTAGAAATTCCTTCTGCCTTTGACAGAAGGACTCTACCTCTAAGGGACAAGTCCCTTAATAACCAAAGATTAAATTTGCTTTTAATCCTTTCAAAAGCAGGATTTAAATTCAGAGAAACTCTATCTTGCTCACTTTTCGAGACAACAACTCCCAAATAATTAACAGCTTCTTTAACAGGGATACCATCAATAGATACAAGGGGTAGCCTTTCAAGGCTAATATTTCACATTTTTTAATATTAAGGTACAGACCTGAGGCATTTGAAAACAACTGAATACTTTTAATTGCCTGATGAACCTGGCTAGAGTTTTTTTTTTAAATAAGGCTGTGTCATCCGCTAGCTGACTAATTAAAATAGGCTACTTCTACCAGCAATATGAATTCCTTCTAGCTTACTATCCTTAATAAAATGACAGAAGGCCTGTGCTACAATAAGAAATAGATATACAGAAACTGGACAGCCCTGCCGAATTTTCACACTCAACTTGTTTTTTTTGTTGTTTTTTTTTCCCTTTTTTTTTTTCTCCCCCTTCAGTCTTTCCAGTTCACATTCATTATAATAATAATAATAATAATAATTCGTTACATTTATATAGCGCTTTTTCTGGGACCTCAAAGCGCTTTACATAGAAGGGGGAATCTCCTCAACGACCACCAATGTGCAGCATCCACCTGGATGATGCGACGGCAGACATATTGCGCCAGAACTCCCACCACACACCAGCTTACTGGTGGAGGGGAGACAGTGATGAAGCCAATCAGTATATATGGGGATGATTAGGAGGCCATGATGGACAGAGGCCAAGGGGCAAATTTGGCCAGGATGCTGGGGTTACACCCCTACTCTTTATCGAAGGACATCCTGGGATTTTTAATGACCACAGAGAGTCAGGACCTCGGTTTAACGTCTCATCCGAAGGACGGTGCTTTTTGACAGTATAGTGTCCCCATCTCTATACTGGGGCGTTAGGACCCACACAGACCATAGGGTAAGCGCCCGCTGCTGGCCTCACTAACACCTCTTCCAGCAGCAACCTGTTTTTCTCAGGAGGTCTCCCATCCAGGTACTAACCAGGCTCAGCCCTGCTTAGCTTCAGTGGACAACCAGTCTTGGGCTACAGGGTGATATGGCTGCTGGCAACTAACGTATTGCAATAACAATACAATACGTTAAAGGTTGAAAAAAAAAACAATCAAGTTACCAAGGAAAAAAATTAACTTGTGACAGATTTGTATCCCATGACAAAAATAGTTCTAGTGACATATTATCCATTAAAAATTTTTAAATGAATATTCATTACTGATATGCATTTCTTGTTTGTAATTAAATTAAGAGACTTAAAATAAAAATCCACCTCTATCAAAAACAACTTAAATGATGGTAAAGAATTCTGGAATTTACATTTATGGATATGAAACTTCCCTAACAAAATGTAAAGCTTTATTATAGTACATAGTTTATTTTCTTTGTATTCAAAATAAGTGATAATGTTCTTCCCCTCAATGTTGATTTTGTGTTTTGTTTTACATAATATATAATTATCAAGTTCTTTCCAAAATGCATTACTGTATGAACAACCATAAAACAAGTGGGTTACATTTTCAAGTTCATTTTTACAAAAAGTACATTTGTTATCAATATCAAGAAATCTTGGAATGTACATCTTAGATGGGTATATGTTATGTAATATTTTTAGATGTAATTCTCTAATTTTATTTGTGACACAAAATTTTAAAGGAATAAGCCATGCCTTCTGCCAATTAATATTCATAAAAATAGCATTCCAGAAAAATTTCCCTCTAGGTATTATTTTTTTGGCGTTGTAGAAACATTCTCTAATATGTTTATTAGTACATTTTTTGCTTAGAATGTCAATACCATTTATGTAAAGAATGTTAGGAGTAATGCGTTGTACATTTTGCTCTACATAGCTTTTCATTAATTCTAATATTCCACTGGGAACAGAGTTAATTACTGAGCTAAATTCTTTAAATTTTACAGGGAAAGTTTTCTGTGTAAGAAAGTCTTTATAGCTAAGAAGTTGACCATTAGGGTTAAATAAGTCTTTTAATTAGATGATATTATTATCTATCCAGTTTTGTAAATACAATGATTTGTTCCTTTTAATAATATACTCATTGTTCCAGATGATAGATTTATGTGGTGAAAAGTTGTGTGAATAACATAGCTTCCAGACTAACAGAGCTTGTTGATGAAATTCCGACATCTTAACTGGTAATTTAGAAATACTGTAATTACAAGACAGTACGAACTTGAGACCTCCAACCTTCTTGAATATATTATGAGGAATAACATTTTATAATGAATCTGGGGCTTTTAAGCATTCCTTTAACCATTTAACTTTAAAAGTATAATTTAAATCCACAAAATCTAATAGGTCAAAACCCCCTTTAGCTTTAGGACCAGAAAGCAAAGCTTTTTTCAAATGATGGTGCTTATTCTTCCATACAAATTTTACAAACATATCATTGATTTATTTACATGTAGAATCACAGACATTAAGGGAGAGTGCTGGATACACAAATCTAGAAACTCCTTCAGCCTTAGTCAAAAGGACCCTACCTAAGATTGATAAGTCTCTTTGAAGCCATAGGTTCAATATAGTTTTAGATTTTTTCATTTTGGGGGAGAAGTTAAATCGTTGGCGCTCTATAACATTCTTACAAACAAAAACACAGAGATATCTAATACATTTTTTAACAGGCATATTATATATGGTTTTAAAGTTTGTTTCAAACAGACATAAAATTTCGCATTTAGATTTATTCAATCTTAGTCCAGAAGCAGCTGAAAATTCGTCTATTAATGCTACAGCTTTTCCAATCTGATGTTTGTCCTTTAAGAATAATGCTGTATCATCAGCTAGTTGGGTCAGTTTAATTTCCTTTCCAAAAATAGACAAACCTTCAATTATTGGGTTCTTTCAAATATATAATGAGAGCAATTCGACAACAATCAAAAATAAAAAGGGAGAAATCGGACAGCCTTGCCGGACAGATCTCAGCACTGGAAATCTTTTGGTAGTGTTTGTATATAGTATGACACAACTGTCAATATTTTTATAAAATATTCCAATTGTTGAAATAAAATTTTGACCAAAACCAAAGGTCTGAAGTGCTTTAAACAAAAAAAATGATATTCCACCGTATCAAAAGCCTTGTAAAAATCAAGAAAAACTATAAGGGAGTCATTATCAATTTTTTCAGAGTAGTCTAATAAGTGAAGAACAAGCCTTATGTTGGAACTAATATGACGGTTGGACATAAATCCAGTTTGAGTTTCGGCGATAATTTCTCCCAGATCTTTTTTTAATCTTTTAGCATATACCATTGAGATAATTTTGTAATCTATATTTAGGAGCGTAATAGGTCTCCAATTTTCTATCATAAGGTGATCTTTTTCCGGTTTAGGGATTAGCATTATAATACCCTGTTTCATACTTGTTGACATTTCATTCCTATCTTGACATTCCCTAAATAATTCCAATAAAGGATCCACAATAATATTCCAAAAATGTAAATAGAATTCAACCGAGAGGCCGTCGTTGCCTGGAGATTTTCCTTTTTTCATTGATTGGATTGCTTCTGATATTTCTGATTTTGTGATGGGTCGTTCACAATTAGTTTTGAAGGGCTCTGAAATGGTTGGTGTATATTTTTTAATTGATTCAATAAACTTATCACAATAATTGATTTGGGAATTTGATTTGTATATGTTACTGTAGAATGAATAAACATATTTTGAAATGTCCAAATTATTAGTGGTTATGACATCATCAATCTTGAGTGCAGAGATATTGTTTCTTTTTTGATTTCGTTTCTCTAGGGCAAAAAAGTAGCTAGAGTTCTTTTCGCCTAATTCCTACCATTTTGCTCTTGACCTTATGAAGGCTCCTTTAGCCATATTAATATATGTATGATCTATTTCTTCTTTTAGTCTCTTCAATTTAATTTCTTCTTCCTATAATAGATTATCTTTCTTCAATAATGTATTTAGTTCGTTCATGATACTAATTTCTTTTGAGGCGTTATTATTTTTTATTTATTTACTCCGTCTCATTGCTGTTTCTCTTATCTTAAATTTAAAGTATTCCCATTTTTGTGTATGATTCATTTTAGGATCCCTAAATATCTGTTTCGCTGTTCTTTTAACATCACCACAAAATATTTCATCATTTAATAAGTCATTATTTAACTTCCAAAAACTTTTTTGATTTTGTTTAGTGCCTATTAAATGAATTTTGATCAATCTATGATCAGATAAGGGAGCAAAATCGTGAGATGCTTCTGAAACAAATTGTGTGCAAGAAGTTGATATAAGCCACAAGTCAATTCTGGATTGTAGAGATCTATTCACATTACTCCAAGTAAATCCTTTTGTATCAGAATTTAAGTATCGCCATACATCGACAACCGAAAGTTGTTCACAGATATATGCAATGCTTTTAAATCTTGAATGTTGAACTGTTCTCATCGGTAATCGATCTAAGAGATCATCTGGAGCATCATTATAGTCTCCCCCAGGAATCAATTGTGCTTCTTTGTACTTTAGTTTAAGAGCTTCAAGTTTCTTACACAATTGTATACACATTGTTTTGGCTAGAGCTGTGTTGTTATGATTATATAAGTTACAAACTATAAAAATGGTGTTATCCAGTTTGAAAACTAAAATAATCCATCTACCCTCATCTGAAAATAATGATTCAATAATAATACCTTTAAATTTGTTGAGGAGAATAGCTACACCAGCAGATTGTTGAGAGGCATGACAGAAATAAAACTGATCACCCCATTGTGTTTTCCAAAATTTCACGTCATTTTCACTTGAGTGAGTCTCTTGTAAAAGGATTAAATCTGCATTTTTTTGTCTACAAAAAATAAAAATAGATTTTCTTTTGGTGCTGTCACGGATACCTCTAACATTAAGGGATAGTATTTTTAAGCAACTGAAATGGAAGTCTGTCATAAAAAAATAAAATAAAGTGAACTAGAAATCTGTAAAATAAACAGGAACTTGTAAAGTGTTGAGATATAGATACACAAGTAGGTACTCTCAAACGAGAACTCTAAATATTGAGTACCTTAAGAAATTGAAGACTCATTTCTTTCTCTTTTTTAATATAAAGAAGTGAATAAATTGCTTAATTAAGCAAGTAACTGTGCCACTGTAGAAGTAGGTTATTTAACTACTAGTACTCATAGTGCAGTATGCTAATTTCGAACATAGGTAACCATCACATCAATGTGATTGTGCTATACAGTAGACAATAAGTGCCTTAGTAGGAGAATTTAACCTAAGGTATGAACATTTTCCCGGTAAATCAATACATCTAATCAAACATGTAAACTTAAATTAGCCATTGTTCCTTGTGAACAATAACCTGAGTTAGCTTGAGGCAGTTAAGGGATATTATTAATATTACTTAGCATTCAACTTAACTTAAGATCACCTTATTATTCAACTAATTGATTCTTAAACTGTATGTCTTACACCATCAATGATGGCCACCGGGCCGATCCATTTGGTCTTCTTCCCTTCGTCACAGGCTTGTTTAACCATTGGCCAGAGTTTGTTCCTACATTGTCTTTCCATGTAAGTGAGGTCTTCTGCCATCCGAAGATTTTTTCTTTTCAACACATCGGAGTTGAGGGAGGCTCTCCATACTTTGTGTCGGAAAGTGCGCATGGTGAATTGCATGATAATGGGACGTGGTTTGTTGTCATCTTTATTTCTCCCCACTCTGTGTACAGTGTCTACCAGGAACCCAAGTCTGGACTTTTCTTCTGGAATGATCTGGGCGATTATTTCCAGCACCTCCTTTCTCACATCTTCGTTGCTATATTCCGGGAGATTAAGCAGACGGAGATTACATCGTCGGCTATATTTCTCAGCCTCCTCCTGCCGCTCCTGAATTGCAGTCGCTCGCTCGTTCCGCTTCTTCACGATGTCATCTGTCGCCTTACAATGCATCCCAAGGTCTTTCATATGCTCCTGCATGACAACAATCTCCGCCGTGTTCTTGTTCACCATTTCTTCAAACTTGGAGAATCGGTCATTCAGTCCGTGAATAGCTTTCAGGATATCAGCATTGGACACATTTTCCGCTTCTTTCTTTGAAATTTCAGAGCGGACCTTCTTTGGACTGGGGCTATTCAGAGGGGTTTCAGGAAGAGGTGAACATAAGTTTGGGAAAGCATCAGACTCCAGGTCCATTATCAGTCCTCCCTTGCGTCTTGCTTCTTTTTTGGCCATATTTTCAGTGCTAATCGGTCATGTTGCTAACTTCTCTTTTATAAGCTAGCCGGTTCACTGTTTCATAACGCGACGACGGAAGAACTTCACTTTTTTCTCTTTTTTTAGGTTAAATAGTCCTACTGTCCGTGCATAAAATACAAAGGCAACAAGTCACTTTTCAGAAAACAATCTTTGAGTCCATCAGGATAATTCTAAAAGTTTGGTACTTTGAAACATTCACAAGCTCACAGGAAAGCGTCTACCCAGGTCGCCATCTTGGCCGCCTCCCTAACACTCAACTTGATTCTATCCAACTCTGGTGCATTTGCGTGCATCTTACGTCATTGCAAACGTGCACGCGCATGATAGAAAACACAACGTGGGTCAATATATTGTTTTTTTTTTATTAATTTGGTGCTAATATGCATGTGTGTGTGTGTGTGTGTGTGTCGCATAAGCTGTCTTTCCGCTGCTTGCAAATTGACTCTTTTGAGGAGACAGTGGATTTCCATTAATTTGTTGCCCTGATTGCACGGACTATGCTAATACTCTGCAGACTCACTCTTGCTTGTATCCAAGGTAAATCGTCAACACTATCATCCCTTACGTGTGTTCTCTTACAAGAGTATCTCTCGTACTGCGTAATATCTTACGCTATGGGGAAAACCTCTTTTACACGAGATATTGAAGCCAAAAATTATCCTTAATTTTGAATGAATGTAAAACGCTGTGCGGCAGCATGCAGACATAGGCAAGACGGCTCGCGCGCCTATTGGCTGCCCTGCGGCAACAGCAGCAGCCTATCGAGAGAGGCCCTGCGTGACGTGATACCCAATGGGGGCGCTTCGCGCCCATTTCGTCACGTCCCGCCAGAATAGGCGTGGCCTTGGCCTATAAATACGCTCGACAGGCTGATACAAACTGATTTTCATCTTTTCAGCGAAGCACTACTGCATCGCTGTATCCGGAGTGAGAAGCCGCGCCGTCTGACTGTAAGCCTTTTGCGGGACGAGCCTTCGAGCCTGAAGCCGCTGGCCTTCACCTCGCCGCCTTCAGCCGCCGTACCTGCTACGCTTTCCGGCGTCAATATCCTTTTACTCTGCTGAGAGTGTGTGTTCGCCGTTGCGACTCACACTCTCTCTCTCTCTTTATCTAAAAGAGCAGCGTATTTTTTAAGATGCTTCGTTCCTGTGGCTCGTGCCGAGCCGCACTCAGCGACGGGGACCGCCATTTCATCGGCGTTTCCCGCCTGGGTAAGGATCATGCAGCTCTCGTGCTCGCTGAGCGAGCTATTGCCATGGTGACTCTGAGGACTCGCCTGGCATTTTTTCTCCGAGTCTGCACTCCCGCCCGCTGTAGTGCCGCGCCGTAAAGCGCCGTACTCAGCGGGTCCCCGAGCCTTCTCCAGCCCGTGAAAGCTCGCCGGTTTGCCCGCCAGCTTCACCAGCTTCAATCGAGTCGCTCACTGACGGACAACGGCCGCCGCGCGCCGCCGCCTCCGCCATTATGACGACTAGATAGCTGCATCTGTAGAGAAGGCCAGCTGCTCTATCCTGGCGTCGGACAGTGAGGATTGGGCGAGCTCTGTGGACCTCCCCCCTTCTGCCCGCGAGTCGTCAGGGAAACGGGCCAGCATCAAAACCGCGGCTAGCTTTTTTTTTTTTTACATTTACATTTATTCATTTAGCCGACGCTTTTATCCAAAGCGACTTACAATTGCTATACGTCAGAGGTCGCACGCCTCTGGAGCAACTAGGGGTTAAGTGTCTTGCTCAGGGACACATTGGTGTCTCACAGTGGATTCGAATCCGGGTCTCTGTACGTTAGCTTTCTTTACGTTATAAGCTTTCTTTACGTTATAAGAAAGCTACCCCACCCCCACCCCCCGCGGGCGCGCGTCACCGGCGAAATGAGGAAAGAGTGTGTTTTAGTCCCGCCGAGGCCGGACCAATCTCCATTTCTCAAACATTTCTCAGCTCCTCTTAGTTTGAGCGGCTGAAAATGTCAATATTGCAGCAATGAGCCTGTTGTATAACACGCACGCCTGCAAACAAACGCCGACACACACAAAACTGTGATGACGCTCTCTTATCTGCTCGAGCTAATGTAAGCTTTTGTCGTTTCCCCCAGTGGCTCAGTGGCGAAACTCAAAGCCTTCGCACGGGAGACCCGTGTTCGATCCCAGCTCTCGCAGCAGATAAAATTTAGTCGTCGCCGCAGCCAGTTCCAAACTTTTCGCTCGTTCAGTTCCAAGAAAATGCGACTGTTCCAGTGTATTTTGCAGTAAACAAGCCGGTACCATGGCCCGCTTGCCTGCACACAAATGCCGTTTCCACGGCGACCCAGAAAAATCATATAAGCAGTGTATTTTCTGGTATTCCGGCCACAGCCGATGGTGTTATGAGTGTAATAAAAAAGCCCACAGCCCAGTGTTAATTTCTACACACAAACACAGCCCGCCACAGTGCAGGGCTCGCACAAATGAGATCGACTCATGTCAATTGTGCATTAAATGTACTGAATGTGCCCACAACCCAGCGCCCACAATCACTACACACTGCATGTGCCACGTTTCTGTAAAACGAAACCAACACACATACAGTCAGCTAAGGCCCACGGTGTTTAAGTCTCGCCGCAGCCAGACTCCACCGAAACTTCTCGCTCGTTCAAATCGAAACAATGTGACTGTTCCAGTGTATTTTGCAGTAAACAAGCCGGTACCACAGCCCGCTTGCCTGCACACAAACGCCATTTTTACGGCGATCCAGATAAATCCCAAAAAGAGTGCATTTTCTGGTATTCCGGCCACGGCCAATGGTGTTATGAGTGTTGTAAGAATGCCCACGTCTCAGTGCCCATTCCCACACACAGAAACAGCCCGCCACAGTTCAGGGCTAGCACAAATAAAATCGACTCATGTCGATTGTGCAAAAAATGTAGTGAATGTGCCCACGACACAGTGCCCACAAACACTACTCGATGCGTGTCCCACGGTTTCTGTACAAACGAAACCAACACACATTCAGTCAGCGCAAGCCGACGGTGTTCTCAGTGCAGTGAGTGTGCCCGCTGTCCCGCGCCCACATTCCCTCACAGACACGCTCAACCCCACGGGGTTTTGTCCCGCTCGCTCTCTCTCCACAATCTGTCATAGAGAAATCGAGCACGACCAGGCTGCCCGCTGTGATCGGCGCGCCCCCCGCCTCGCACACTGTACTGTTTATGTCTCAGCACACCGAAGCTCTGCGGCCGCCGCTATGCTGCGGCCAGAGCCTGGTTTTTATTCTGCCTCTAGCTATTCACGCAGATGAGTGGGCAAAGCTTCCCGGGGTATCAGAATGGGTGTTGAACACTATAAAAAGAGGCTATTCGCTACAGTTTGCTCGACGTCCCTGCCGTTACACGGCGCGAGTCGAAAATACGGTAAACAATCTCATCTACTTCGAGGCGAAATAGTGAAACTACTGAGCAAAGGGGCCATAGAACCTTTATCTCAGGCTCAGAGCGAAGGGGGGCTATATAGCAGATATTTTCTGGTACCGAAAAAAGACGGGGGTCTCAGACCCATTCTAGATCTACGGCAGCTGAACAGGGCGCTTGTGAAGTGCCAGTTCAGAATGCTGACAACCAGGAAAATCCTTGCGCAAGTTCGCCAGGGAGACTGGTTTATGTCAATAGATCTGAAAGACGCCTATTTCCAAATACAAATAGCGTCACGTCACAGGCAATTCTTGAGATTCGTCTTCGAGGGCCAGGCATATCAATACACAGTCCTGCCGTTCGGCCTGTCCCTAGCACCCCGTACATTTACGAAGTGCATGGACGCGGCTCTCGCACCCCTGAGACTTCAGGGCATGCAAGTCTTGAACTACTTGGACGATTGGCTGATTCTAGCTCGATCACACTCAGAGCTCATAGAACACAGAACCACATTACTCGAGCATCTCGAGAATCTGGGTCTCACAGTCAATTGGGCGAAGAGTTCGCTGTTTCCCAGCCAGAAAATTTATTTTCTGGGAACAGTGCTGGACTCGCTATCTATGACAGCACGTCCGTCGCCGGAGCGCGGACTGGACATTCAGCACGCCGCGAAATCCTTCCGCTGCGGCTCTATAGTCCCGCTCAAAAGGTTTCAGAAAATGCTGGGCCTCATGGCCTCAGCATCTTCGGTATTTCAGCTGGGCCTGCTTCGCATGCGCCCACTGCAGTTATGGCTGAAAGCGCGAGTTCCACCCCGGGCATAGACCTCTGTTTCTGTTTCGCCTCAAGGTCGACATGGAATGCGTTTCGGCTCTGGAACCTTGGAAAATAGCCGACTGGTATCAGTCAGGCGTGAGTCTGGGGACTCCCTCGAGTGTGAAGGTGGTGTCCACGGACGCCTCCACCTCGGGATGGGGAGCGCTGCTCGAGGGCAGACCGTTCTTTGGCCAGTGGTCAGAACGGGAGAAGCTTCTACACATAAACTGTCTAGAACTGTTGGCAGTCGACAACGCGCTACGGCGCCTTTGTCCCCAGTTAAAAGGCCACCACGTCTTGGTCCGGTCAGACAACATGTCAGCGGTGGCATACATAAATCGCCAGGGCGGCGTCAGGTCCCGAAACCTTTACAGGCTGACGGAACACCTCCTGGTCTGGGCTCAGCACAAACTGAAAGCAGCACATGTGCCTGGTCGCCTGAATCTGGGACCAGACAGTCTGTCCAGAAACAATGTCCCAGCAGGGGAATGGTCGCTGCACCCGCAGACGATCCAACTTCTGTGAGAGACATTCAGCAGAGCGCAAGTGGACTTGTTCGCGTCCCAAGAGAACGCTCACTGTCCGAGCTTTTTCTCCAAGAGCAGGGATGCGCTGGCCCACGTATGGCCCCGCTGCCCCCTCTATGCTTTTCCCCCCGCCTCGCTCCTGCCTCAAGTGCTGGACCGAATCAGGGAAAACGGATGCCCAGTGCTGCTCGTGGCTCCGCTCTGGACGAACCAGATTTGGTTCCCAGTCCTAATGCGGCTGACCAGCACTCCCCCGTGGCCTATACCGGTGAGGAGAGACCTCCTCTCTCAGGCAAAGGGCTCGATTTGGCATCCTCGCCCGGAATTATGGTCCCTACATGCATGGGCCATCAACGGGTACCCGCTAACCTCCCGGAGGGAGTGTTAAACACGATCACGCAGGCTAGAGCCCCGTCAACTAGACGGCTCTATTCCTCGAAATGGTCAGTGTTCTCTGCCTGGTGTCAAGCTCAGGGCTTTTCACCCGTAGACTGCGGGGTCACGGAAGTGCTCTCCTTCCTTCAGGAGCTGTTGGATAAGGGCAGAACCCCATCCACGCTCAAAGTATACGTGGCGGCCATAGCGGCGTTTGCAAAACCGACGTCTGGCCAGTCACTGGGGAAAAACGACCTGGTCGTGCGATTCCTCAGGGGAGCTCGGAGGCTGAATCCTCCCAGACCCCCCCTCAGTCCCTGTGTGGGACCTTTCTACGGTTTTGGAAGCCATAAAAGGTGCCCCATTCGAGCCAATCCATTTGTCAGACATGAAACATCTGTCTTTCAAAACAATGTTTCTTATGGCTCTCGCTTCAGTGAAGCGCATAGGGGACTTACAAGCCCTCTCAGTAAGCGCGTCATGTATGAAGTTTGGGCCTAATGACTCAAAAGTCATACTCAAACCAAGGCACAGGTACGTGCCCAAATCCCTCAACACACCGTTCAGGGCCCAGGTTATTTCCCTGTGCGCCCTCCCGGTTATTGATTAGGAGGAGGATGCGAGTCTCCTTTGCCCTGTCAGGGCACTGAGAGCTTATGTATCCCGCTCGTCTGTCTTCAGACAGACCGAGCAGCTCTTTGTTTTGTTCGGAGGACGCTCCAAGGGACTGGCCGCATCAAAACAGAGCCTATCCAGATAAATAGTCGATGCCATAGCGCTAGCTTACACTTCTAAGGGCCTGCAGTGTCCTTTGGGTGTCAGAGCGCACTCCACGAGAGGCGTGGCCTCGTCGTGGGCGTGGTCTAGCGGGATTTCCTTGCAAGATATCTGTATGGTGGCAGGCTGGGCCTCGCCGTCTACATTTATAAGGTTTCATAACCTAGAGGTTCCCGCCTTACAGGCCAAGCTGCTGTCGGTCTAGAATTCAGTACTATCTGCCCCGCTGCGCCGGCGCAGAATGCTGAGTTTTGCTTGTGCATCGCTCACTGATCGATAGAACAGCTGCATGGGTGTTGAATAACCCGTACTTATACCCAGTTCAGGCTGAACACGTTCACCCTGTCTGCGTGAAACACTGTTAACATAACTAGCTCCTGTGGGATGCTATTTCATGGGGAATGATGCTTGTAGCCTCTCTTCTCCGACTCTGTGTGAGTCTACGGTGATTATGCACTATATGAGCCCCGGGCTACTGCCCTTGGGACTTTGGTGTCGGATCCCAGTACGCACGGCGTGTTGGATTGTGTTCCCCATAGCGTAAGATATTACGCAGTACGAGAGATACTCTCGTAAGAGAACGTCCTCGGTTACTAACGTAACCTCGGTTCTCTCTAGAGAGGGAACGAGTACTGCGTATCTTGCCGTGCATACAACAGCGCTGGTTCACTTCAGTGATGAAAACCAGTTTGTATCAGCCTGTCGAGCGTATTTATAGGCCAAGGCCACGCCTATTCTGGGGTGGGCCTCTCTCGATAGGCTGCTGCTGTTGCCGCAGGGCAGCCAATAGGCGCGTGAGCCGTCTTGCCTATGTCTGCATGCTGCCGCACAGCGTTTTACATTAATTCAAAATGAAGGATAATTTTTGGCTTCAATATCTCGTGTAAAAGAGGTTTTCCCCATAGCGTAAGATATTACACAGTACTCGTTCCCTCTCTAGAGAGAACCGAGGTTACGTTAGTAACCGAGTACGTTTTATTTAACTAAATACATTAAACTCGGCTAAAACGCATGCGCAGGATACTCTACTTCCTGAACAAGTGCGCACCCGAGTCCATGGCCGTTTCTCAATACCAAGTAGGCTACGCAAACTTCGGACTTGCGTCCTTGGTAGTTCAGACTTGCCAAGTTCGACTCAGGAGAACGAACTCCCGAGGACGAGAGGACGCAAGTCCAGTTATTCTGCAAATTGAACAGCTGCGTTCTTGATCGCGTCACTCAGCACGCTCTGGCTACTCCGGTTATCTCTTTATGTATATTTTAGGCAGTAATAATGGTATGGAAAATCTCTTTGGATATGGAAATATGGTACAACTCTGCCTCTTTTCATCAACAATAAAACGAAATATGTAATAAAATACCACTCTGCCTCTTTTCATTTAAAAAAAAAAATCTTAAACATATTAATGGCCACACAAATGTGGTTCAGGCAACGCACATTGATTATCTTCACTGCATATATTTATAACAACACGAAATATAAAACACAACCCTGCTTCTTTTTGTTTTCATTTTAAAAATATGAAACATTTTTGATCATTAAAACTGACATTTAACAAACAGAGACATGGTTGTGTCATTTTATTTTATTATACATGTACACACAGTGAAGAGAATGTGTAGTAAAATAATATACATAAAAAAAGTTTTAATGATCAATAATATCCAGTATAAAAGTATAAGTTGCCTAATAGGTATAAGAAGCTATACAATGAGAAATAAAGCAAACAATTCAGTCAAACATAAGTCAGCTCTCTAATAGGCTACAAAGTTAAATATAAATATATAAAGTTATGAAACTTCACTTTGCCATCAGCCAAAACGATTTGCCATGGAACAAACTATAGATTAATGAGACCAAAGATCGACTTATACACAAGACAAATTATATCTCATGTTTAACCACTAGACTAGAGAGCCAGCGGCAAACATCAGAAGGACTAGCCGAGGAAAAGCTGTTCCAGTCGGGGTTAATGAGCACTGAACTCCCGGTGATCGTCTGGATCGCACAACTCCGAAAACGTCAGATACATTTTTCAAATAGGCGCTATCTTTATAAATAAACATATTTGAGCTTTAAACAACTACATTCTCGCCTGAAACACTATTAAAATTACATTTCGTGACACAATAACAGTAGTATTTTTATATTAAGCCTACACGGGTTTTCTCCTCTGCTATTGACGCTTGCTGGTTGATGCGAGATGCATTCTGGGATACCTGGCTGTCTCAAGTCCGCACAGGTCACCTCTCGATGCATCCTCGGTAAAAGAGGTGGATCAAGAACACATCCGGGGATTTGAACTGGACTTGGCTAGATATGAACTTTGAATTGGAAAAGTACTTTGGCAGCGACTGATGACGTTTCACAAGTCCACAAGAACACAAGTACAGACAAGAACGCATATTGAGAAACGTCCCATCCATGTTGCTTTCACATTCAAGCGAACTGCAGCACGGTTCGGGAGCAACCGAACTCAGACCACCTCCTCCAGGTAGTCTCGGGTTCGGTACCCCAGTGCTCACCCGCGTCCCATATGACAGCGTTCACATTAGCGATTTTTCATGCGAACCGTTCCCCGTTCCGAACTAAACTGCCAGTGTGAAAGTCCCCTCAGTTGTAATGCTATTCCGTTTTCTGATTGATCTGCTGAGTGTTATTTTTAGATTTTTGATTAAAGACTGTGTTTGTTTATTCACTCTGTTGTGCTCTGGTTACAGCAACCACAAATCGTGTATATATTCCAACTCGGAAATGTAATTTCGACTTCTAATTATGTATATAAGGTAAATACAAGTTTAATTTTATGGCTGAAAACAGCTGCAGAGGGGCGTTATAAATATTGCTGCCAGGTGAACTGATGTACCTTAAAGGAACTTTGGTGGTATTTCAAAACATCCTATAATAAATCATCTGCCATATGAACTCAGTTTTTATGTAGTTTTGTAACAGCTTTATATCTTCATCTTTCATCAGTACACTAACAGCTTCCCTAGAACAACATTTAAACACCGTTGAAGGACACAGTGATGAAGAGACTAAATTAGACCTGAACCTCCATACAAATGATTTACCTTCACACAACCTCTATTTCATCCAGGAACAATTAACCATGTGAATTTAATTTGAGTTTAAATTGTCAGATAGATAGACAGACAGATAGGCAGGGTCATGTTTTTTTTATTATCATATTTTTTTATATGAAAAAATGTATTAAAGAGCCCCTAAAATGCTCATTTACAGGTTCATTTTAGTTAATTAATTTTGTTTAGGTAGTCTACTAGAGTAGTTATAAATTATTTAATGTCCAAATGTTTTTGAACTTTGAATTTTCTTATATTTTACATTGTTGCAGCAGATGATTTCAACCTCTGTCTGAACGCTCTTGCTGCGTCCCAGTTCACCTACTTATACTACGCCCTAAAAGTATACTCTTTTTGTGAAGAAAAAGTACATACTTTTGAGTGTGTAGCAAAAGAGTAGGCAAACTTTGGGACATAATATCACGTCATCTTTAACGGACAGATCTGTTGCATGCATCCTGTCACCGTAAACTGCCCTGTAAATCATCAAATCTAATTTTGATTTCCTACCGTTTCGGAGAGCACTGCCAGTCGTGGGTCTTTCATGCGGAGACTCTCCTCATGTGTTTGCAATTTGAATATAATGATGCATTTAAAAATGGCTAAACGTATCTTTTACAAAAGTTCACAATGCTGCTGCAGATGCAATAAAATGTAGACAACGTTGAATAAATAAATTTTCGTCAGGTTAGATACTGATAATTAATCACTCAAACCCCTTTATCTAAACCTTTCTACATAACCTCCGGACTTGCGCGTCCTCCATGTCTGTAGTTTTTTAACACTTTTCACTTGTGTTTGTAGTTCTAACCGAATCCTCGTCCAACATGAGATGGGTTGTGGGCAATATTACCTGTTAGTGTGTACATCGATCTGCACTTCGGATTCTGACCGGAAATAGTAGACCATCCGGATTATCTTTGGAACACTCATTTCAACATACTACGATTTGGGACGTACTAATTCTATTTTCGAAAACTATTCAGGATGGTTAGTAAGCAAATTGGGACGCCCCCTCTGTTTAGTTTTAATTTCTTTCAAACTTGCCTTCTGGAAAATATAGACTCTGATTGGTCAGCCGGCCCCAGTCAGTTGTGATTGGCCAACCACTTAGAGCACGGTTCAGAAGTTAATGGTAGTTAATGGAGAGAACAACTAATTGTTGTGATTCTACATAAGTGTAATAAACTGCTCTGAGACACAAAGGTTGAGGATCAAAATGCAGTTTATTTGAAAGGGTGATCCACAATCGTAGTCGAAAACAGGCAAAGGTTATAAACACTGGGTAATCAGTCCAAACAATAACAAACACAACAAGGCAGGGAACACAGACGAGAGAGTAATCCACGGAACAGGCAAGAAATCCAAAAACCAATAGACATGAAACCAGGGTGAATGCTCGGAATTGCAGTGTAACACTAAACAAGACTTTGCAGGGAATGAATGTGAAAACCAGGCTTATATGGGGTGAGCTAAACAAGGTAAAGACATACAGGTGAATGTGATCATGGCTGATTAGTCTGGGCAAAGGATTATGGGAAATTTAGTATGTGTTAGGGTGGAGCAGAGACAACAGGAACCCAAGAGCAGATCAACTGAAAATAGGATTTATTGTCCAAACAGGTTGAAGGAACACAATACAAAACAAAATAAATTGGTAGCCGAGCCACCAAGTAAGGGAGCGAGACAGAGGCGAAATCCAATGGACAGGCTGAGGTCAAAACCAGTAGCAGACCAACCGTTTCAGGGAAAAAGCCAAGGCAATAATCCAGGACGAGAGCAGGGGGTCACAAACCAGTTGAGGAAGCTGAGATGAGATAGGGAACAGGAACTAGGCAAATAAAACAGCAAAACAAAATAAATAATCAGGCAAGGCTTTAAAGGGTCTAGAAGCAACCAAAACAATACTTTCAGGCAAGGGGACAGTGGTGAAACGGACGGAAACCAAGACACACTGACAAAGAAACAAAAGAAAGAGAGAAGCATAAGTAGTGGAGAAAATCAGTGCAGAAAATCAGAAACAGGTGTGTGAGCACTGAGTGTGAGAGCACTAATTAGGATAGGATTCAGCTGTGATGGTAGAGTGAAGTGAACTGACAATCAAGACACAAGATAAACACAGCAGAAAGGCTGAAGATCAAACCAGAGTCCTGACAGTACCCCCCGCCCCAGGAACGCCACCAGGCTTCCCAGGACGAGGAGTGGATCGATGGTATTCATCAATAAGAGAACGGTCCAGAATGTCCCGGGTCGGGACCCAACATCTCTCCTCCGGACCGTACCCTTCCCAATCGACCAGGTACTGGTATCCTCTGCCCCGACGCCTGGAATCCAGAATCTTCCTAACAGTGAAGGCGGGGGCGCCATCAACCATCAAGGGGGAGGGGGGGGGGTTTGAAGGGATGGAGGGAGATGAAGAGGGGGAACGAATAAAAGGTTTGACACAAGACACATGAAACACCGGGTGCACTCGACGAAGGGGATGCGGGAGCCGAAGCCGAACCGCCACCGGGCTGACCACCTTAACAATGGGGTATGGCCCAATGAACCGTGGTGCCAACTTCTTGGATGGCACCTTAAGGGGCAGGTCCTTGGTGGAGAGCCACACCTTCTGTCCACAAACATATCTGGGTGCCTCAGCCCGACGGCGGTCCGCCAATCTCTTGGTGCGGTCCCTAGTTCTTAGAAATGCTTCCCTGGCCCTCCTCCAGGTTCGCTGGCACCGATTGATAAACGCCTGAACTGAGGGAACCGCAGCTTCAGGACCCTGTGAAGGAAACAGAGGAGGTTGGTACCCAAGACAGCAAGAAAACGGGGATAACCCAGTAGACGACACCGGCAAGGTGTTGTGAGCATACTCAACCCACGTAAGCTGCTGGCACCAGGAAGAAGGGTTATGAGAGGCCAGACAGCGGAGAGCCCTCCCGAGGTCCTGGTTCGCACGCTCGGTCTGGCCGTTGGTTTGTGGATGGAATCCCGACGACAAACTAGCGGTAGCGCCAATCTGTCGACAGAACTCCCTCCAGAAATGGGAGATGAACTGGGGCCCCCAGTCGGAGACCACGTCCTCCGGAAGACCATGGATCCGAAAGACGTGGTCGACGACCTTCTGGGCGGTCTCCTTGGCTGAGGGGAGTTTGGGAAGGGGAATGAAGTGGACCGCCTTGGAAAAGCGATCCACTACAGTAAGGACAACCGTATTGCCACTGGACTCTGGTAACCCTGACACAAAGTCCAGCGCAATGTGGGACCAGGGACGGGAGGGAACGGGAAGGGGTTGGAGCAAACCAGCGTGTACAGAATTAGAGGACTTGTTTTGGGCACAGACCGAGCAAGCAACTACAAAACCACGGACATCCCCCCCCATGCCAGGCCACCAGAAACGCTGGCGAATGGAAGCCAACGTTCTCCTTACTCTCGGGTGGCAGACCAGCCTGGAAGAGTGGCCCCACTCCAGAACCCCCGGCCGAACCGACTCCGGAACGAACAGCAGGCCCGCCGGGACCCTCTCTGGTACCTCAGCCCCCGACTGGGCCTGCCTGACGCATCTCTCGATGTCCCAGGTGACGGACCCCACCACACGACCTGGAGGGAGGATGGTGTCTGGAGGGGCTGCGCCCTCCGGGACAGGAAACTGACGAGAGAGCGCATCAGGCTTGACATTTTTAGAGCCCGCCGGTAAGACAGGGTAAAATGAAAGCGACCGAAGAAAAGTGCCCAGCGAGCCTGCCTGGAATTCAACCGTTTGGCGGTCTGGATATACTCCAAGTTCCGGTGATCGGTCCAAACCAGAAAAGGCTCTGCTGCACCCTCCAACCAGTGGCGCCACTCCCCCAAAGCCAGCCGCACTGCCAACAGCTCACGGTTGCCGATGTCGTAGTTCCGTTCTGTGGGAGACCATCGGTGAGAGAAGTATGCACAAGGGTGCAATTTGTCGTCAAGGGAAGATCGCTGGGAAAGAACCGCTCCGACACCTATCTCTGATGCATCAACCTCCACAATGAACTGCCGGGTGGGGTCTGGAGTAATTAATATAGGGGCGGATGAAAACCTCTTCTTGAGTTCATCAAAGGCCGCCTGAGCGGACAAGGACCAGCAAAACGGCGTCCTTGTGGAGGTTAACGCAGTCAGAGGGGCCGCCACCTGGCCAAAATTACGGATAAACCGCCTGTAAAAATTAGCAAACCCAATAAAACTTTGTAGTGATTTTCGATTGCCAGGTGTGGGCCAGTCTGAGACGGCTCTTACCTTAGCGGGATCCACACAAATCCCCTCCACCGAGACGATGTGTCCCAAGAACGGAACCGACTGGTTGTGGAAGGAGCACTTCTCCGCCTTAGCAAACAGTTGATTCTCCAGCAGCCGCTGCAGCACCCGTCTGACGTGCTGAATGTGTACCTGGAGTGAACGAGAAAAGATCAAGATGTCATCCAGATACACAAAGACAAACTTGTTGATCATGTCTCTCAGCACGTCGTTGACGAGTGCCTGGAAGAAGGCTGGGGCGTTAGTCAAACCGAAGGGAAGAACCCGGTATTCGAAGTGCCCCGTGGGGGTGTTAAAGGCCGTCTTCCACTCGTCCCCCTCCCTGATCCGAACCAAATGGTATGCGTTGCGGAGATCCAGCTTCGTGAAGAACCTTGCCCCCTGCAGGATCTCGAAGGCCGACAACATCAACGGCAGGGGGTACCGGTTATTTATGGTGATGTCGTTCAGCCCCCGATAATCAATGCAGGGGCGCAAAGAACCATGCTTCTTCTTCACGAAGAAGAACCCCGCCCCCGCCGGAGAGGAAGAAGGACGAATAATGTCGGCCGCCAGAGACTCTGATGGATATTTCTCCATGTCCGCCCCCGAACAACCGCCCCTTAGGCGGAGAAGTGCCAGGAAGAAGGTTGATGGCGCAATCATAGGGACGGTGCGGAGGAAGAGATGCGGCCCGGGAGTGGCTGAAGACCGCCCTCAGATCGTGGTAGACCTCAGGAACTCTGGAAAGATCGATCGGCTCCTCCTGCAACACAGGGACAGAGGAGACAGGAGACAAGGCAGACACAAGACAATGGGCATGGCAATGTGGACTCCATGATAAGATAGTGCTCTCAGACCAGTTTATGTGAGGATTGTGAGTGGTTAACCAGGGGTGGCCAAGGATCACGGGCGTGAGGGCTGAGTGACAAACAAAAAACACTATTTCTTCTCGGTGATTACCAGAGGTGATAAGCTCTAAAGGAACAGAGGTCTGAGAAATAGTGGTCAGTACCCTGCCATCTAAGGCAAGAGCAGTAAGAATAGGAGAGAGGGACTGAAAAGAAATGCCTCTTTTTGAGGCCCAAGAAAAATCAATAAAATTCCCTTCGGCCCCCGAATCAATGAGGGCAGAGAGTTGGTGGACAGCACCTTTATGAATGACTGAGGCTGGAAGCATGGAGCGTGAACCAGTGGATGGGGTGGTGGAAGTAGCGCTCGCCAGTATCCCCACGTTTACTGGCGAGCGTTGGCTTTTGCCGGGCAGGAAGAAGCAAAATGTCCGGGTCGACCACAATAAAGACATAGTCCCTTGGACAGGCGTTTCTGTTTCTCCTCTGCAGACAAACGGTACCTGCCCAACTGCATAGCTTCCGGAGCGGATGGATGGTCTGGAGCAGCTGACATGGAGGAGGTAGGTGTGAGGTCGACTAATGATGGGGATGGAGGGAACCGAACTCTCCTACGAAGATCCCGACGGTTGTCTAAGCGAATGGCCAGGTCAACAAGATCATCCAGGTGTTCAGGGAGTTCACGGGCATATACCTCATCCTTTATGTCGTCCTCCAGCGCCTCCGTAAACCTGGCCACCAGTGCTGCTTCATTCCACATACTTGAGGCCGCGAGGGTGCGGAACTCAACGGCGAAGTCCGCCACTGAGCGTCTCCCCTGACGCAAAGCTGCCAACAGCCGCGATGCCTCCTTACCGAGCGCTGAGCGGTCAAATATCTTGACAAATTCTGCCTTGAAGCTGAAAAAGTCCTCGCAGCACGCTGCCTCTGCAGCCCAGACAGAAGTGGCCCATTCCCGGGCCCGACCAGCGAGAAGGGAGATGACGAACGCCACTCTGGCAGTGTCTGAGGCATACGTGAGGGTTTGCAGGGAAAAAATCACCTCACATTGAATCATGAATGCACGACACATTGTAGGCTCACCGGAAGAAATGGGAGGGTTGTTGATACGTGGTTCGGGAGTGACAAGAGGGCGTTCGATGACCGGTGACACAGGGTTGCGATCGATCTGCATCCGGCGAATAGTCTCTGTAAGTTCAGTGACCTGGTTGACTAGCGAGTCCATGGTTTGATGAGCGGCCACCAGCTCCCCTTGATGCTGTCCTAGTAGCACACCCTGGGCCTCCACAGCTGAGCGTAGCTGAGACTGATCTGCTGGGTCCATCCTGGTCAGTGTGTACTGTTAGGGTGGAGCAGAGACAACAGGAACCCAAGAGCAGATCAACTGAAAATAGGATTTATTGTCCAAACAGGTTGAAGGAACACAATACAAAACAAAATAAATTGGTAGAGTTTCTTTGATGTTGTCTATGTTTGATGTGTGGTGATTGTCCGGGTTGGAGTGCCCTCTGAAGGTTGTCCCGGGCACTCTCACTGGTGATCGTTACAATAAGGTTGTGTAAAGCACCTTGGAGAAACAACAGCTGTTTAAAGTATGAATGCGGAAAAGGTGAGCGCATGTGGTGGAAGACGAAACTTGTAGTCCATTATAACATCTATAAAGACAGCCTTCATGCTTTCAACATAAAACTAGCCACGGCTAGACAAAACTTATTTTGAAATATTATAAACAGCAACTTAACACCTGCACTCTTTTTGCTACTGTAAAGAGACTAACAACCTCCCAAATTCGCATTCCCAGTGAATTTCTCTCCGAAAGCAAATGTAATTAGTTTGCTTGCATTTTTTCTGAGAAGATCAATAAAATCAGAAAGGCAATCAGTATGTCCTCGTGTTGCCCTGAGGTCAGACAGACTCGACCATAAACTTCAGAAATTAGTCACCATGTCTGATTTCGAGACAATTGGTGGTAAAATCTTGGAAGAAACTGCACAGCATATCAAAACATCAACCTGTGCCCTAACCATTTTTTTTTTAAGTTTTTGTTTCATTTTTTGTAATAAAGGAAAACATTATTTATAATATTTTTTGGATGTTTATTTGCTGTGAAAATTTGTTGTGGGAAAAATGTCCATGCTGGTGGGCCAGATTCTACTTTAAGCAATCAATGTTTTAACTGTTTTAACTTTCTTCCGGAGAAATCCTCATTAAATTGCTAGTTTCTGTAGACCAATTTGTTCCCCCAAGGTCCTTTTATGGAGTCTTACCTTCTCATCAGTACTTAGCTTTCCTGGCAGAGTACTATAGTGGCAAAGCTAACTCTTTGTGAAAGCCTAGCCCTTCTGTATTCTCCACAAGCCTTTAATTGCTCGACTTGAATTCCGTGAGGATATACTGTACTATTATCAAGTGCTCTAATGTTCTAAACTTGTTGCCTGTAATTTGAGGTTCAAACATTTACTGTACTATTAATGACTTAATTCAGAACGTATTTCTATTAATTAGAATGTGGTTGCATTTCATCATAGCTCAAAATAATATCCTGTTAAATTTATGGTAAAAAAAAAAACAACAATTCTGGTAAAGTCACAGTTTTCAATTTTTTCAAATTTTACTTCCAAAAACAATAAATTCAACATTATTTTACAATACAATTTCATTAATGTAATGTTAAACCATTACAATCGACATTAAATATGACATTTGATTGACATCTTGTATTTTCACACATATGTGCAGTTTGCAACATTTATAAACATATCGGCTCGTTATAAAATCAAAAAAATTAAACCATTTCTACATGAGATATTGTCTGTTTTTGTCCAGATATGGACACAGCAAACTATAAGCCATCGGAATGCCGGTAAAGATGTTTAAAGGTACAGTAAAGGTAATAAGTAATAAAATTCAAAATAAAGAATTAAGTAAACACATACTTTTAAATGATAGCAATGCAAAATATGGCTACAATATGTAAAATAAAAAATATTTAACAGCACAACTTATAATGCAATCCTATCTATTGACTAAAGTTTCAGCAACAGTCTTCTTCAAGGTATCTTCTTAAAAAAATCTGCCGATCGGATTTTATACAGGTCCTTCTAAATAAATTAGCATATTGTGATAAAGTTAATTATTTTCCAACGTAATGATAAAAATTAAACTTTCATATATTTTAGATTCATTGCACACCAACTGACATATTTCAGGTCTTTTATTGTTTTAATACTGATGATTTTGGCATACAGCTCATGAAAACCCCAAATTCCTGTCTCAAAAAATTAGCATATTTCATCCGACCAATAAAAGAAGTGTTTTTAATACAAAATAAAAAGTCAACCTTCAAATAATTATGTTCAGTTATGCACTCAATACTTGGTCGGGAATCCTTTTGCAGAAATGACTGCTTCAATGCCGCGTGGCATGGAGGCAATCAGCCTGTGGCACTGCTGAGGTGTTATGGAGGCCCAGGATGCTTCGATAGCGGCCTTAAGCTCATCCAGAGTGTTGGGTCTTGTGTCTCTCAACTTGCTCTTCACAATATCCCACAGATTCTCTATGGGGTTCAGGTCAGGAGAGTTGGCAGGCCAATTGAGCACAGTAATACAATGGTCAGTAAACCAATTACCAGTGGTTTTCGCACTGTGAGCAGGTGCCAGGTCGTGCTGAAAAGTGAAATCTTCATCTCCATAAAGCTTTTCAGCAGATGGAAGCATGAAGTGCTCCAAAATCTCCTGATAGCTAGCTGGATTGACCCTGCCCTTGGTAAAACACAGTGGACCAACACCAGCAGCTGACATGGCACCCCAGTCCATCACTGACTGTGGGTACTTGACACTGGACTTCAGGCATTTTGGCATTTCCTTCTCCCCAGTCTTCCTCCAGACTCTGGCACCTTGATTTCCGAATGACATGCAACCACTGAGCAACAGTCCAGTGCTGCTTCTCTGTAGCCCAGGTCAGGAGCTTCTGCCGCTGTTTCTGGTTCAAAAGTGGCTTGACCTGGGGAATGCGGCACCTGTAGTCCATTTCCTGCACACGCCTGTGCACGGGGGCTCTGGATGTTTCTACTCCAGACTCAGTCCACTGCTTCCGCAGGTCCCCCAAGGTCTGGAATCGGTCCTTCTCCACAATCTTCCTCAGGGTCTGGTCACCTCTTCTCGTTGTGCAGCGTTTTTTGCCACACTTTTTCCTTCCCACAGACTTCCCACTGAGGTGCCTTGAAACAGCACTCTGGGAACAGCCTATTTGATCAGAAATTTCTTTCTGTGTCTTACCCTCTTGCTTGAGGGTGTCAATGATGGACTTCTGGACAGGAGTCAGGTTGGCAGTCTTACCCATGATTGCGGTTTTGAGTAATGAAACAGGCTGGGAGTTTTTAAAAGCCTCAGGAATCTTTTGAGGTGTTTAGAGTTAATTAGTTGATTCAGATGATTAGGTTAATAGCTCGTTTAGAGAACCTTTTCATGATATGCTAATTTTTTGAGACAGGAATTTTGGGTTTTCATGAGCTGTATGCAAAAATCATCAGTATTAAAACAATAAAAGACCTGAAATATTTCAGTTGGTGTGCAATGAATCTAAAATATATGAAAGTTTAATTTTTATCATTAGATTATGGAAAATAATGAACTTTATCACAATATGCTAATTTTTTTAGAAGGACCTGTATGTATGACTTTTACCCAATAATTGATCACAGTGCAAGTGTTTACATGACCTTACACATTGTCTGGTTATTAAGGATAATTTGTGAGAGATTGCACATGTAAACACTAATTGTTGAAATCTGAAAACTGAAACACTAGAGGAGAAACAAATTATTAAAATATGAGAAAACTTACAATCTCTCCATTTGCTCCATTCTCATCTGACTTTCTTTCCTGACTGCATATTCTGTGCATGATTATTAATAAAAAAATTGGTCATTCATTCATTTCTCATCACTGTGATGACAGAACCTGTTGTTAGTGGTGAATCACTCTGAGTACAGGAAAGACAAAATCATGTGCAATGACCTGATGGGTCAGCTGGGATTAATCGATGAAGATATCATAGTCTTCACTCCAATTTTCCAGGCTTCTTTTTTCATTTCTTTCAGCCTTGGTTGCCAATCATCTCCTTTAATACCTCTAATAATGTTGAGTAAAGCTCCTGTCATCTTTCAGACATTATGGCATTCATGTGGCAGAGGTAAAACACACACACACACACACACACACACACACACACACACACACACACACACACACGTTAGCACTGAAGATAACACTAAACACATCCCCAAAAACAGTAAGGCATCTGAGGCGAGGCTAATTAGCAAGCAGAAGATGATGGTGCGGAGGTGAGGGGTGGCAGAGGATAACTGGGAAACAAAGACCGGAGATGTGAGTAGGAGAGAGAGAGAGAGAGAGAGAGAGAGAGAGAGAGAGAGAGAGAGAGAGAGAGAGAGAGAGAGAGAGAGAGAGAGAGAGAGAGAGAGAGAGAGAGAGAGAGAGAGAGAGAGAAATAACATGTTTTAAAGACATCCATTTATGTTATGAAAGCTGTCAGTTAACTGTAGAGCAAGCAGGCTTGGCATTATTTACACAATGCAAACAGCAGGTACCGGTTTAGGGATATTATGCCATTTTAATTCAACAACCCCCAGTTTATTAATGTATCTATTTAGCTTGCATTTTTATTTAAGTTTAAGTCATTTTAAAACTTTAACTTATTTTATTTCAGATAGTTGTTTAAATTGTTATAATTTTTGTTTAAATTCTAAAATTTTCATTTTAATATATTTCAGCTTTATTTTAATTAACAAACTATTTTAGCACTGGAATTGTCAGGTGCATGTTCCTTGGTTACTGATTATGTCCTCGTTTGTTTCTTCAGTTACGTATTGTTATAACCTGTGTATCATTATGTTTGTCATGTATATACTCTCGGTTCTTTATCAGTTCTCGTTTGTGGATTGTTTTTGGTTTACTTCTCCTCCTATGTTTTTCCTACGAACTCCTGAGAGTTATGGATTCAGAATAAAGTTTGTTTTGGTTACTCCTCGTTTTGTTCAAGCATGCTGCACACCATCCCCCTACAGAAGAACAACCCTTAACGTGAGAAGAAAATGTTCTTTATTATGGATATACCATCTGTCTGTTTCCTCTACCTTGAGCACAAGGATTGCTCCCTCGAGGACCATGGATTCAGAAATCCATATTCCTGGCATCTGGCATTCCTCAACCACTCCCCTGAATGCTTGCTCTGCATTATTTTACATCACCAGCCTTAACGAGCAGTCCAAGGCACACCTGCCCATGCAAGGTCCTCAAGGGAACTTATTTTGAGTGGGTGCTGGTCCAGTGTGGATCATCGTTTACAGTTTGCAACGAGGAAGAGGACACCACCAGCCCAACTCCAGCCCAGCCAGACTTCAGCCATGCCTGCCACGGGCTATGAGCCTGTGCCCACCGCAAACATTGAGTCTGCCACAAAGACAGTGACAGAGGTCGTTTTGGTACTGGAGCCCGAGCCCTCCGGAGAGTCTGACAGGGTGTGTGAGCCGGCACCAACTTCCGTCGAGGAGGGAATCTTCATGGAGTACGACGGAATGGAATGATGTGTGGATCCTCTGGCTCTGCCTCAGCCCATTGTCCAGTCGGCTTCACCTTGGCTACTCCCTCCAATGGGGACTGTCGTCCTTACAGCTCCACCGGACTTCCTCGTTCCTCCGACTCTGCCTTGGTCAGTTGCTCTGTCTATGTCACGGATATCCAGGCCTTTGCCTGCCCCTTGGCCCTTCACCCACGTCGGGCTTCTCCTTCCCTTCAGCTTTGCCTTGATTCTCAGTCACACTGGCTCTGCTTCTGTCCTTTGGCCAAGTTTAATTTTGACATGACTAAAAGCGGTGATATCTGAGTGGATGAGTTGTTTACTTTTAATGCTGGTTATGTGCAACAAACTTTGTATTCTGTAAAGCAGGTTGCATTGCTTCCGGTTCAGGTCTTTTGTACCTGCTACATTAAATATGGATCTGTTTTACCTTAAGATGCCTTCAAAGAAGAGCATATCCAATGTCCATTGCATTTGCAGGTGGACATACAAAAGTTTTCGGTAACACTTTATAATAACTGCATGCTATTAATCATTAGTTAAGCATTAGTAAACAGTTAATTCATAATTTATAAAGCATCAATAAACATTAATATTTTGTGTCAGGATCTTATGAATCACTGACAACTCCTAAATAACTGGTTTGTAAATAATGCTTTTTAGATATAATACTTTATTTAGAAATGATAAATTGATCATTAATAAAGTATGAACATTTTTAAACACATTATACATGTGCTTACAAATCAAGAATAAAGCACTTATAGCTGTATTTATAAACTGCTTATTAATGACTGTTAATGCTTTATAAATTATGAATGAACTGTTTACTGATGCTTAACTAATGATTACTGATGCTTAACTAATGATAGCATGCAGTTATTATAAAGTGTTACCAAGTTTTCTTCTTCTTCTTCTTCTTCTTTTTCTTCTTCTTCTGCTTCTCACTAACATTTGGATATTAAAATAAAATAAAACAGCATCCATAAAAAAATAACTATTTAGGTTAGCTGATTACCTGAAAAGTCCATAGCTATCGCCATCAGTTCATATTGCTGTTAAAATTTCTCCAACAAACGGATTTAGTTTTTTTTTCTGCTTACACTGTGTCGTTCAGCATAAAGTCTATTAGTCTGTCCTTCAACCCATCCATGTGCACCAGTTTGACCTGTTTCAAGCATGAAAATGATAAAAATAAGAGATTTATAGACTTTTTTATTTTACATTTTATACACTTTGGTGTATTTTTAATTGATGTTTTGCCTCCTTTGTGTTGTCGGAGAAAACACCATTGGCATGATGTGTCAGGACATTTCTTTTCTCGCTGATATGTGGCAGGTATTCCTAAGAAATTCTATAAGCACACCATAAGCATAACATCTAATGATTCCCTTAATTTGATATCTTATGTTTACTGAATTCCTAGAGACTCTTTCTTGTGCCCTCCATGTTAACCTCTTGCCGAGTCATGTCTGAAGTCTGAAGTATAAAGGCTAATATGTAATGTGGATTCGTGGAACAGCATCTCTTTGAAGGAGCTCTAGAATTTTTGCTGTCATTGGTGCAGTCTATCTCAAGGTCTGTGTCTGTATGTGGTCTGTGGAGCAGCTAATTAAGGTGGTCTCCATGTCTAGCTATTTGAGCTGTAATTGCCTGCCACATTATTCTAGTTATTTAGCTACCTATAAGCAGGTAATGAATTGGAAGTCTCACATATTCACAGAAAATAGCTTAATTTTGTGTTGCAAAATAAGGTTGATAGATCTTATCTTGAAATATTCATCTATGCATGTTTCATTTCTTTCTTCTTTTTTTCTTTTGACCTCGAACTCGATTCACCAGTGAAACAATGGACTTCTCTCTGGGGACGTGCCAGACTTCACCACTCATTTATTCTGCTTAAACCTGCCCCTTTCCTAATTGACTGCAAGCTCCCATTCATTTTTCAGTTCAAAAATACAATCAAACAAGTCCCCGCCCTAAATTTCTTTCTTATTCTGTAATATTCTGCACTCTGTTGTACATCACAATAAGGAAGAAAAGATCTGCCTCCTCTTCCATTTCATTGTGGTTTTAAAGTCGTCCCAGTGTTTTCTGCAGGCAATAACAAACACATTAAGTCTGATTTGCCATAAAAAACTCTTATGAATGGTTCTACTTAATGAATCAGTTCAAAAGATTCATGAAAGAGCCTTGCTCATGATTTAGCGGTTTGAATCAGACTGAATCGTTCTGAGCCATTACTGTGTTCAAGTTTTGCTGTAATAAATTGTATTTAAAAAAAGTATTGAAATATTTCAAAACAAATTATTGGTCAATGTTTAGCTTACTGAGGTACAATTGTAATGATAAGAGGAACGTTTTTGGAGTGAAACTGTTATGTGGGAGTCATGTTGAAAACATTTTTTTTTTTCAAACAAGATTTGTATGCATAGCCGAAAATTAACACTTGCCAAATGCGAGTAAATCTGTGTTGACGAGTATATGAAACGGTGTCAATAGCAAGTTGGCCGGTAACATTTTTTGAATTATAACAATGCAAAATTATGAGAACATGAGCATGAACAAACGTGAACAATGCTCGGGACAGTTGACGTGGCAGTGCTGCATCGTCACAAAAGTTTAAGCCTAGCCAATTTCAATGATCAAGCTCAAGAAGATGCTAAAAGGAACTCAATTCATTACTCGCGAAGTAGTGTGGGAGGTTTTCTGTGCGCAAACATCTTAAGCACACGCCAAGAAATGCATATCTCAGACAGCAGGCAAATACTGAATCGAGCTCTCTTCGCGTCTTCTTGCTCTTAAACAGACATGTTCAAACAAAATGATGTCAAAATGCCCATCTTGGCAAGTATCCTTGTCAGTTTTGTCCTAACTGAATGTAAACAGTTTAGGAATAAAATGCATGTGCAACAGTATATTGGATCTGTGCATTTGGTCTTAAAATGACAGCAGTCTAATATTCCCTCTGCTCTCTGTGTTTTTAGTGTTAATCAAACAACAGCAGACAAAGAACAATCACTCATTGCTCTTGACTGAATAACTTTTGTAACTTTAATAAGGATTAATCTGTTTCATGGCTGGTAAACCAATATTTATGGCCAGACATTTTCTTAAGTCACCAGCCATTGGCAGGTGTGGCAAAAAATTAGTTATGTTATGACAACTCTCGGAATGATTGGAATGGTAATGGGTATGACAGTGTCGATATAGTTGGTCTTGGTGGAATAGATCTGCTATGCCGCTGCTGCTTTTATTGCTGCTGTTGCTGTAGATTTTTGCTGCTGCTGCAGAGCAAGTACGGGACTTGCTACTGCCAATACATACATGATACTGTTCCATTCCATTCTGTATTTGAGTCTGGTACTGTTTTGCCTCTCCTGTCTTTCCATTATATATTTGAGTCTGACACTGCTTCGCCACTGCTGTTTTACTATTTTATATTTGAGTCTGGTACTGTGTTGCCTCTCCTGTCTTTCCATTCTATATTTGAGTCTGATACTGCTTTGCCACTTCTGTTTACTATTTTATATTTGAGTCTGATACTGTTTTGCTACTCCTGTTTTAAGGTTACTCTTAGCTTTGCTGCTTTTATTTGTGTTTTATGTGTTGTTGTGCAGGTTTTATTTTCTTATATGGTTGTTCTGTAAAGCACTTTGGTCAGCCTAGTGACTGTTGTAAATGTGTTATATAAATAAAATGAGCTTTAACTTGAACATGACACGCTGCTGTGAGCAAGTAAGACATGCTGCTGCTGGACAATATGGCGTACATGAATTACTCGTAGCAGATCTATACAGGTGGAGCTGGGGAAGATGGAGGACTTCTGAAGTGCGCTGCACTGCTATGGCAAATGCTACCAAAGTATTTGATGGTTAAGCAGCGAGCTCATTGGCTACTGATACGCCAGAAACCAATCAGCTGTGCCCTATAGATAATGACGTGATTATGAAGAGATGAGTAAAAGGACCTATTAGCCTGCACCATCTAGAGTTTCATGTCAGAACTTTGTATTTCTTGGCCCTGTTTGTATGTATAATAAAGGATTTCATTACAGCAGTTTGTATAAAATCGAGCAATGACACTGCTACTACAACCACCATTATGAGACGTGTTTGGGATGAGACTCTTCTTATTAACTTAAAGGGTAGTTCTGTCATCAAAAAGGAAAATTATGTCATAATTTACTCACCCTCAAGTTGTTCTAAACATGTATGCATTTATTTCTTCTGCTGAACACAAAAGACATTTTGAAAAATATGGGTAACCAAACATTGTATGGGACGCCATTGACTTCCATAGTATTTTTTTCTATACTATGGAAGTCAATAGGGCCCATCAACTGTTTTGGTTACCTATATTTTTCAAGATATCTTCTTACCCATCTTCTTTTGTGTTCAGCAGAGGAAAGAAATTCATACAGGTTTGGAACAACTTGAGGGTGAGTAAATGATGACAGAATTTAGATTTTTGAGTTAACTATCCCTTTCGTTTTCTTTTTATGTCGGATAGAATGCCAGCAGTTGAATTACCAAGAACAGTTGGCAAAAAGTAAAAAAAAAAGTGAGGGTTCATCGGATATGCAATATGACATTAGTTATGAAACTGAATGAAGGTCGAACTAAACGAGGATTGATGAGAAAACTAATATACTGCACTCACAGGCATGGCTATCTAGACAGGATTAGATGTCTCAAAGAATGGTAGGTTACGTTAGTCAAGCTCGCATCAGCTGATACTCAGCTGATCCACGTCTACCTATAGGAATATGACATCTATCACTGTATACGTATATAAGCTCATTCAGTATTATCAGCAGCAATCGCGCTTCTGGGGATGGAGAGGCTAATTACCCTCCTCCATCCCCAGCTCCTCCTCTCCTCAGTCAGGATTTGGCATTCTGATTCCCCTTGAATCAGAATAAATTCTCGAATTATGTTGAACTTGAATCTTGAATTAATGATATCTGCAATACATTCATATTGGTTCCATTCTGTTTACCCTAAGGGGGGTTATTGGTGCTCTCCCTGCTATTATCCATGCTAGGCTGCATGGATGCGCAGGGAGTTCTTGCCCAGAACAGAACCATTCCGCCAATCCTAACTGTATGCAATTGCCAGTTTTATTTGACGATAGTGGTCCTGACAGAAGAAGGTTGTGTGAGAAAAAAAGCAAGAAAAAAAAAGTGGACAGGATTAAAATTAAGTACGCATGTGAAATGCAAATTTACTTTCCATTGGAAAAAGTAGTCCTGTCCAAAAAAGGCTATTGTCAAGGAAATGTGAAATTTGCTTGCAAAGGCAATTGTGGAATCTTGACAAGTGAAGAGAAATCAAACACTGAGTAACTGTTCGTAGAAACACACCTGATTCTGCTTATTTTTTATTATACCAGCACCCCGTGTTGCATAATTTCTCTTACTTTTTCTTTTCCCCCCTTTGAATTCACTTTTTGTCCTTTCAGGCAGTGTAACTTGATATGACAGCAATCTATCAACTATCTCGTCTAGAAACCAATAAAACCAACTTTATGTTAATGTATGCCTAGGGAATACCCGGTTTATAATGTTTACGCATTTGTTTTTATGTTGTTTTATGTTTTGTATCGCAAATCCTCAGTCTTCCTATTCTTTTGCCTGTTCAGAATGCAACCGTAAGCAGTGCCATTTATTATGTAGAGAATGCGTGTTTTGACAGCAAGGCGAGAGACTGAGATTCAGACTATACAAAGAAAACAATAAGATATTGGGCAATCCTCTAAAGGAAAGATTAACACACTTGCAAGGAATGAAGGAATGAAATTAGGTTAAAAGCACTTACAAAACACTAAAAAAGGTGTGGTGCACTGTGTTTTGTTCATATGTCGACAAAATGAGAGCTGTGTTATTTCCTTTGGTGTTTTGCTGTGCTCTCTCTCTCTCTCTCTCTCTCTCTCTCTCTCTCTCTATATATATATATATATATATTTATATATATATATATATATATATACAGGTCCTTCTAAAAAAATTAGCATATTGTGATAAAGTTCATTATTTTCCATAATGTAATGATAAAAATTAAACTTTCATATATTTTAGATTCATTGCACACCAACTGAAATATTTCAGGTCTTTTATTGTTTTAATACTGATGATTTTGGCATACAGCTCATGAAAACCCCAAATTCCTACCTCAAAAAATTTGCATATCATGAAAAGGTTCTCTAAACGAGCTATTAACCTAATCATCTGAATCAACTAATTAACTCTAAACACCTGCAAAAGATTCCTGGGGCTTTTAAAAACTCCCAGCCTGTTTCATTACTCAAAACCGCAATCATGGGTAAGACTGCCGACCTGACTGCTGTCCAGAAGGCCATCATTTACACCCTCAAGCAAGAGGGTAAGACACAGAAAGAAATTGCGGTGTGGCATGGAGGCAATCAGCCTGTGGCACTGCTGAGGTGTTATGGAGGCCCAGGATGCTTCGATAGCGGCCTTAAGCTCATCCAGAGTGTTGGGTCTTGCGTCTCTCAACTTTCTCTTCACAATATCCCACAGATTCTCTATGGGGTTCAGGTCAGGAGAGTTGGCAGGCCAATTGAGAACAGTAATACCATGGTCAGTAAACCATTTACCAGTGGTTTTGGCACTGTGAGCAGGTGCCAGGTCGTGCTGAAAAATGAAATCTTCATCTCCATAAAGCTTTTCAGCAGATAGAAGCATGAAGTGCTCCAAAATCTCCTGATAGCTAGCTGCATTGACCCTGCCCTTGATAAAACACAGTGGACCAACACCAGCAGCTGACATGGGACCCCAGACCACAACTGACTGTGGGTACTCCAGTGCTGCTTATCTGTAGCCCAGGTCAGGTGCTTCTGCCGCTGTTTCTGGTTCAAAAGTGGCTTGACCTGGGGAATGCGGCACCTGTAGCCCATTTCCTGCACACGCCTGTGCACGGTGGCTCTGGATATTTCTACTCCAGACTCAGTCCACTGCTTCCGCAGGTCCCCCAAGGTCTGGAATCGTTCCTTCTCCACAATCTTCCTCATCGTCCGGTCACCTCTTCTCGTTGTGCAGCGTTTTTTGCCATACTTTTTCCTTCCCACAGACTTCCCACTGAGGTGCCTTGATACAGCACTCTGGGAACAGCCTATTTGTTCAGAAATTTCTTTCTGTGTCTTACCCTCTTGCTTGAGGGTGTCAATGATGGCCTTCTGGACAGCAGTCAGGTCGGCAGTCTTACCCATGATTGCGGTTTTGAGTAATGAAACAGGCTGGGAGTTTTTAAAAGCCTCAGGAATCTTTTGCAGATGTTTAGAGTTAATTAGTTGATTCAGATGATTAGGTTAATAGCTCGTTTAGAGAACCTTTTCATGATATGCTAATTTTTTGAGATAGGAATTTGGGGTTTTCATGAGCTGTATGCTAAAATCATCAGTATTAAAACAATAAAAGACCTGAAATATTTCAGTTGGTGTGCAATGAATCCAAAATATATGAAAGTTTAATTTTTATCATTACATTATGGAAAATAATTAACTTTATCACAATATGCTAATTTTTTTAGAAGGACCTGTATATATATACACAGAGAGTATATATATATATATATATATATATATATATATATATATATATATATATATATACATATACATACATACATACTCTCTGTGAGCACTGAAGCTAATCAGGCAGAGAATTAGAGTCCCACACTGTTGTGATGTTCTCTGTTATAACACCTCTGGCAAACCTTAATCAGCCAGCAACTGTTGCAAAGGATATTCAGGGCTGCTTCTTTCCACAGCTCTATTCAACCAAATTATAGGCAGTACAATACCAGGTCAGGTCCCACAAGGAAGCAGACACAGAGGAAATAAATATAATTTGTTTACCTTCATCTGTCTTGAGCAAGGCAGTCAATTCAAACTCAATTCAAACTCATTTTCATTGCGTATTTCTGTGAATGCTAATGGCAAAGAGATGTGTCTCTTCTTTGGCTAGCGTCATTTGTTACTAGACACATTGAAAGGTGTTATGTAACAAAATTATGTCTTTTCACTTTAATAATTCAATTGAAAAATAATGCTCTAAAGAACAATACATTTCTCAAATATTTCTTATGATGTTAAAAAAAAGCCCTGTAATCTAAAGTTGTATACTGTATCCTGTACTTGAAATTATTTTTGGGAGACATTATATCAGAAAAAAATTAATTGTGCCCATTAAATTCTTGGAACAATGTCTAGCTATCTTAAATAAGTACAGGTGCTGGTCATATAATTAGAATATCATCAAAAAGTTTATTTATTTCAAGAATTCAACTTAACAGGTGAAACTAATATATTATATAGACTCATTACATGCAAAGTGAGATATTTCAAGACTTTATTTTTTGTAATTTTGATGATTATGGCTTACAGCTTATGAAACCCACAAAATCAAAATCCCAGAAAATTAGAATATTATATGAAATCACACAGTAATTACACAGGAATACCATGGTCATTGAACCAGATTTTGATTATTTTGGCATTGTGGGCAGGTGCAAATCCTGCTGGAAAATAAAGTCAGCATGAAGTGCTATGAAAATGTCCTGGTAGACGGCTTCGTTGACTCTGGATTTAATAAAACACAGTGGACCAAAGTCCTCTTTTCTGATGAGAGCAAATTTTGCATCTCATTTGGAAACCAAGGTCCCAGAGTCTGGAGGAGGAACGGAGAGGCACACAATCCAAGAAGTTTCCACAGTCTGTGTTGGTTTGGAGAGCCATGTCCACTGTGCTGTCCACTCAACGCAGCCGTCTACCAGGACATTTTCAGAGCACTTCATGCTTCCTTCAGCAGACAAGCTTTATGGAGATGCTTCCTTCATTTTCCAGCAGGATTTTCACCCGCCCACACTGCCAAAAGAACCAAAACCTGGTTCAATGACCATGGTATTCCTGTCTAATTACTGTGTGATTTCATGTAATATTCAAATTTTCTGGGATTTTGATTTTGTGGGTTTCATAAGCTGTAAGCCATAATCATCAAAATTATAACAAATAAAGTCTTGAAATATCTCACTTTACATGTAATGAGTCTATAATTTCCATTACACGAGAGTAGATGTTAAAACTTCATGCTGATTTGTACTCGGATTTCACCAAGATAAGCAACACTAAGACGTAGCTTTACAGTAAACTATGGTTCACCCATTTACGCTTCTTTCCATATGGTGGTGTGACTCCCCTTCTGTCCGGCGTTAACGACTGCAGTGTACTTGGCGCGTCAGCACACACGACGGCTGCAACTACAGTGGTCTCCCTAGTGGACCAGCGTGACAACCGTCTGGATTGAGCCAAGTAGGGGACATCTCTAGGGTCTTCAAGTGGGCACCTTCCGTCCTCAGTGTTTCGTCGACTAGCCCACGACACCTCAAGAGGGCTCGACAGTGACTCTGGCATCCCAGAGTCACCCCCCTCCGTCCCCCACTCAACTCAGCCCAGCTTACTGACCTCTACATCCCTCCTGCTGCTGAGACCTAACCACAATCTCACAATCTCTCCGCAACCCAACCATACGCGCCAACCCGTTTGACTAAGGCTGTCGAGCCCCACTGGTGCGTTAATATGCAGTTTCAGTGGCAACAGTTCCGCATGGCATACCACCTACCGCAAAACACAATATCTGCCCAACCATCCGTCATTCACGCAATATACACAGGAACGTAATGACTGTAAATACTATACAACCTATACAAATAAACCAACAGACTCTTCAAGTTTTCAAGAATTCTACGAAACCATAGCATGGCGGCCTGTACACAGCCAGCTAGAATCTTTCCGTCTCAACCACAGCCAGTTGCTGCTCCTTTCTGCTGCTTCAGATAAGTTCTTTACTGTGCGACGCAACTCTTGGCCACTGAATCCGATGTCTCTGGGGAACCTGGACTCTCCATCCTCGCTGTTCTGCTTCAGTGGCCAAATGAGCATACCGCAGTTTCTTTCTCTCATATGCCTCATCTACCGCATCCTCCCATGGCACTGTTAACTCTATCAGTTGAACAATGCGTGCTGATCCAGACCACAAAACAATATCTGGTCGTAGGTTAGTGGTGGCAATCTCAGGTGGAAAAATAAGCCGTTGATCAAGATCAGCCAGCATCTTCCAGTCCCTAGCAGCTTCCAGTTGTCCTGGGCGAGAATTGGTGTTAGTACCTTTTCTTGGTGGTTGCTCGCCTGGGCGGAGGAATATTGTCTTCTGGGTGTAATGTTTTGCTAGAACAGGCGGCAACTTATTGGTCATACTACGCTTGCCTTCCAATGCTAAAGCCAAGCATCGCAATACTTGGTCATGGCGCCAAGTAAACCGACCTTGGCTAAGAGCCACCTTACATCCTGTCAAAATGTGCCTTAATGTGGCAGGTGATGAATACAAAGGACAAGAGGGATCCTCTCCTACCCAGAGGTTTAGGTTCTGCGGTGATGGGAGAATATCATATGTTGACCTAATAAGGAAACTGATCCTACTCTCTTCCATTGACCAAAGGTCTTGCCAGCCCATTTTGCGTTGTTCCACACTCTCCCATCTCATCCACTCTCCCTGCTTTCCCTGGGAAATGGCCTTTATACATCTCATCCTCTCCTCCTGCTTTCGCACCTCGTTGACTACCAGCTTCCTCCTTTGAGCTGGGCCTGCCTTGTGCCATTTAGGAGGAGCTAAACTGAGCCCAAAACCCCCTCTTCCATGCTGTACCTGTCCCACGATATCCCCAATTTGAAGGTCAGCCTTTGCCTCTACTACAGATTTCTTTGCTGACCACTTTCTACCAGTTTTTACCACAGGGGCTGCCTCCCTTACACATTTGTCACGTGACCCTGCTAATTTCCATTTCCATTTCCATTTTCATTTCCAGTCTGACCTTGGCACACTTAAATATATATATAATATATTAGTTTCACCTGTTAAGTTGAATTCTTGAAATAAATCAACTTTTTGATGATATTCTAATTATATGACCAGCACCTGTAATATAATATAGTTAAAATATATAAAATAGTTTTACATTTTCCATTTGTATTATTTTGAACACAATCTCAGTGCAATTTGTAACTTTTTTAAGGTTTTTTGAATTTGTCACTAATTATTTTGAATTTGATCTGCTTATGACCCAGTGATGGTTATGTTTAGGGGTGGACCTACGTGCTTTTTTTTATTTTTATTTTTTTAACCCTTTTGTATGATTTTTTTAAAATCATACGCTTCCATATGATACAAATATGAAATCACCACCTTGTAAAATAGTTATGTTTTCCTGTGAGATTAGGTAAGGTTATTTTGCAGTTTTAATGACTTTACTATGTGGAAAATAGTAGATATCCTTATGACATAAAGCCCTTGTTACAATGTCAAGTTAATACTAAATAAATATTTTTAGCTATACACTTTTTGGTAATGCTTTTAACATTGTAGACCCTCTTCTTAATGCATTTTTCCCCATTTAAACTTACAATGGAAGATGATTATAAAAAAGTACTGATTGAGACACTTGAAAGAACTTGTGATATATTTTGAAGCAGTTTCTATTGCAAGCATGTCTGAGAGCCTGTTATGCATATTTAGGATGCTAATTCAGTGATTATGTAAATGTGAGATCTCATTATTTGTACCACTCCTTTGGTTCCTAATAGTCTATCTTGCAGTTCTTCATGATTAAAAAGAACCATCACGTGGCTAGCTCTCTTTGATGTCTTTTATTTGGTTGTTGAGCCAAAGTGTATCAATTAATAATCAATTATTATTATTATTATTATTATAGAGGTAAGTGGACAGAGTCTTCCCTCGTTGTCTGTTTGCTTCAAATGCTATCATGTAAATGTTTTTAAATGTTACATAAATGTTTTTATGTAAAAATCTTTTAAAATAATTCTGCATGTTAATTGTAACGCAACTCCTGTCTTATTTTCGTGCATATATATATATATATATATATATATATATATATATATATATATATAGTAGAGGGAGGCTATATATATTGTAATATGAATGAATGACGCAGAAAGACACTGGAATCACTTAAATAACCACCAGGAAACCAAAAAGCATTACACACTCGAACATAACGTTAACACAGGACAAAGAACTGAGGAAAACTATGGGCTTAAAGGGTTAGTTCACCCACAATTGACATTATCCAATATTTTACTCACCCTCAAGCCATACTGTGTAGACTACTTTCTTCTTTCAGCTAAACACAATCAGAGTTATATTAAAAAAATAGCCTGGCTCTTACAAGCTTTATAATTGGAGTGAATGGTAGGCCTACCATTTTTTAAGCCAAAAAAATGCAACCATCCATCATAAAAGTAATCTATACGGCTCCAGGGGGTAAATAAATGCCTTCTGAAGAGAAGGGATGCATTTCAGTAAGAAAAATATCCATATTTATAACTTTGTAAACCAATTTATAAATCACTGGCTTCTGCTAACGGCCGTACACGAGTCTAATTCAGGAGGGAAAGTCAACTCTAAAATCTAACTCTAAGTATTGACGAATGCAGAAGCGCAGAATATAGAGCAAAAAAAAAAAAAAAAAAAAAACGCCGGTCACGAATTAGAAGTCTAAAACGAGAATTTTAAAAGAGAAATGTCGCAGGAGCTTGAGTTTGTTGCCCAGCCCTATTTGTTTGAACGCGAGAGGAGTCTACTCTCGCCTAAGCTTACGCTACGACTATACGTACTACATCATACGGCTAAACTCGACTCTCACGTGAATGGCCATTACCGGAAGCTAGTGATTACAGTTTATAAAAGTTAACTGAATTTATAGAGCTGGAGACCCAGTCGGAGCCGAGGAGACGAAGGGACCAGAGGACCTGAAGGCCAAGGCAGAGAGGCGGTAATGAATGGCTGAGGTGGAGCTAGCATGCCAGAGGACTGAGGTGGAGCCGGAGGGAAAGAGGAGCCCGACTGAGCGAAGGGTATAAGGATGAGGCACAGCCAAAGGCCCAGAAGTCCAAGGCGTCCAAGTACCAAGGTTGAGCTGGAGACCGGAAGGCTTAAGGCGGGTCTGAGCAGCAGAGCAGAACCACCAGAGGAGGAGCCGAGGGACTGAAGGGAGCCAGCGGATCCAGAGAGGGAGGCTGGGTGTGACCATCAGCGACAAAGGAGACTTGAAGCTGGGCGGGACCATCAGCGATGAAGGAGACTTGGAGCTGGGCGGGACCATCAGCGATGAAGGAGACTTGGAGCTGGGCGGGACCAACGGTGACGGGAGACTTTTTGGGGTTAATCCCCTCCAATTTCTCAACCAATTCAATGAAGCACAGCTGACCCTCAGCGGCAGGAGTATGGGTGGGACTCCACTTGTATTCCATGAGAATGCACACTGGGACGGACAGTGTTGTCGGCACTTGCACCTGGTCAGACTCCATGTTGAGTGGTGCTGGCGTTGGCCTCATTTTCGAGGCAGATCGTGAATGGGGAGTTTACCAGCACCCACTCCACATAAGTGCCGAAATGGATGGGACGCAAGGGATGATCATCAACAGAACAGGGCACATGTGTGTGTAACTCAATTAGAAAGCATGGAAACAAACAAGAAGTGAGAACTCAGGCAAACAGGAACAGGGAAAACCAAACTTAAACACAAAGAAACAAAACAAAACCGTTACAATATGTGTTTTTTTATGTTTATTGACAGAGCCACATTATCACACTTTTTAGCTGTCTGTCTTTAACTTTTATAGCTCTCTCTGCATATTCAACTGAGAAAGTATTTTACATAAATTATACACCTTCCATTTCCACCAATTTCACCACTTTACAGATATTCTAGGTAACATTGCCAGACTAACTGATTGCTGCTATAAACTTTTCAATCATGTAACAACCAGACCTTCAAGAGGCTCATGCAGCTAGTTCAGAGGTTGAGGCAGTTGGAAAGTTGATAAATGGTTTGGTGTTTAAATAAAGGTCAAAACAGAATAAATGAACAGAATAAGAGTCCGGGAGCAGCTAAGGACGATAAAGGATGCATGAAGGAGGATGAGAGCAGGAGAGAGAACAGAGGGACAGAGGAGGAGTGAGTAAATGGAGAAACACTACAGCTGCAGGCACATTTCTGCACAGACCCTTGTCATATAATTAGATCTTGTCTTTCTCAACCAGACCAGATCAGTAAGGCACAATTTGATGGTATTTCTTCAATAATCTGGGCAAAGGGAGCATGTGGGTGGGTTTGTGTGGGTCAGATTTAGCCGGCATTCTGTCGACCAAATATCCCTAAAAAAAAACAGAAAAAAATGGCAATATTAAATACTGATATGAAATACTGATGTGTGTATTTGTCACTGTACTTTAGAGGGCATGAGAAGTATTAGCTCCATTTACTTGTAGTTTGATAATGTTTTATGTCATATTTCAGTGTCTGTCTGTCGCATGGGCTCAACATTGTTGGGCTATACTGTTTTCGCCCTCATGCATTTAAACTGTTTTAAGCACTGATTTCAGACATGCTATACTAATGACGCTTCCCTATAGATCTCTCAGGTTGTTCACTTTCTTTACCACATACCAAAACACTGAAAAATTCCATCTGTCATCTCATATCGTTTTCTGTTTGAGTTGGAAGAAATGTTTTGGTGGTTTAAGCCTCAGAACTGAAATCTGATTTATTTGAATGCAAATTTGACTTCTATAATTCATAAACATTTCTATTCATAAAAGAATTCTGAAAAAAATGTGCCATGGTTTCAACAAAAATATTAAGCAGCACAACTGTTTTCAACTTTGATAATAATAAAAAATGTTTCTTGATCATCACAGGAATAAATTGAATGTTAAAATATGTACAAAACAGTTTAGTTTAATGTATATATTATTATTATTATTATTATTATTATTATTATTATTATGTGGTCCCAAAGAGGATATACTATTTCTTGGTTACCCTTTTATTCCAGCAGCCATTTTATATTTAGTGTGACATTTTAAATTGGCGATGAAAAAATTATTTAGCTCGTTGATTTTCCACTTCAATGACATAACAAAAACCATTAATCAATGGATCCATTAGTCACTAATCAATTACAGACAATGAATAATGAACATATTTAGTTCAGATAGACAACAGCACTGACATTTTCTGTGCTTGAAACATCCTTCATTGCGATGCAGAAAGCTGCACGGTGACATTCAAGAGGTTGTTTAATGAACATCGGTGTGTGGGCAGGTTCATTGTGACGGGGGTCATGGAATAAACTATACTTGAAAGGTCAGTAGTTTATGTCACTGCAGTAAAACCTGTGGACATTTCAGCCACATTCACTTTTTAAGTCACATTAAGTTCAGAGGTCAACGAAATTATCACAATGAGTAATTAGAGATGGATAATGTGTATTGAGGAATGCAATGACTTTTTGTAAAGGTCACAGTAAGGAAGATAAATGAAATGGAGTGAAATTGAACACAGTTTTTGGTTGCACTTTATTTTACAGTATGTGCTCTTACGTGTACTTACAGTGTACTAGGGGTTGCACGACTACTGATCATTGCTAGTCATTTTTTATCAAAACAATACTCGAGTTACTCGACTACTCGTGGTTCATGCTTCTGTAAATGAAAAGACATGAAGTAGTTCTTATCAATAAATGTTTATTAATTCATAGCCTAATGCAACAATTACGTAAGTACACTCTCAAGACAGTATAATTATGACATTACATATTTTAATTTTCATGTAACAGAGCAAATAAATAGCCGTTCTTGCCTTTCATTTCAGACGCAATGTCCGCTTTTAGGGCCCGTTCACATATTGCATTTTGTGCGCGTGCAAATTCGTTATTTTAAATGTAGGCGCGCTGCAAGGGCGCTCATAATGGAAGTGACGCGGTGGCTCATTTTTCCAGGCCTATGCCGCGGCAAAACGAAAACAGGCTTGTTTGACTTGAACCGGCACTGCACAGACAGATCGTTGAATGAAATCAAAGCACAGCGAGAGCGATTAGAGAGCAGGCGCTCCTCTCGACTAGTCTGTGCAAGCCCTACAATGTACTCACCTAAGAAAATAATGGGTAATATAAGGTAACTGAATGGTTTAAGGTTAGGTTTAGGGGTAGCTTCAGGGTTAGTACCTAGTTATTACCCTGCTATTGCAATTACTATAATAAGTACATAGTAAAGTATATACATTAGGAAAAGGACCGTAAAATAAAGTGCTACCGAGTTTTCTTTTGTTTCATATCAAGACAATTAAATGAACTCACTGTGGGGTTAAGAGTTTTTATTAAAACACATGGAAGCAATGTTGACCCTATTTACTTTCTTAATAAACATTTTGGGCCATATTGTGCATATTCATCAGTCTAAAAACTTTACTTCTTATTTATTGATCAAAATGCAACAACTTGATTTGAAAATTTTCGAAAATTGTGCTCATTCTGTTAGTGAGTATGCTGAGATATATTGATGTAAACATTACAGGTGTTGCCTTTTTTCAACAACCAATGGTTCTTCTTCTTGCCAACTGAGGACTCGGATCAATGCTTTCAGTTTTGTGCAAATACCACTTCAGAGTTTTCCGTGATAACCTTTTTTTTCTAAGTGCCTGGAACTTTATACATGTAAGAAGACAAATGTTTCCTCTATATGGCGAGTAAATGTAGGTGACCAATGACCATTAATCTTTCTCACTGAATGTCAAGAGAAATAACAGCTGTGCATTTTCTGAAAGGGGAAAAACAGTCGGTTTTATCTATGATGTTGTTCGCTATGATGTTGAGCACTCCTTTCAGCTTTCAAAAGTCTAAGACTTTTCAATAATTTCTCCTTCAGTCAGTGTTCAGTGAATGAAACTGATGACTTCTGACACATTTCTGCAAAATTATTCAATAAGCAATTTTACACATTCTCAAAGCTAACACGCTCTGCCCTCTGATCGCCTCATTGCCAGAGGAATTACACTGGATGAAAATTATAGTTATTATGTGCAAAAAAGCAAGTCTGTTTGTAATGCTCAACATTGTCTCTCAATCTCTGTCTTAAACTGAAACCATAGTTGTACCTATAGAGGACAAATAAGGGACCCATTCATGCTCCACAACCAATCTTCTGTTACCACCTGTGTGTGAGTCTACCATTACATTTTTCACATTTTTGGAGCCATGGTGTGCCGACTTTTTTTCCATTTTTATTAATTTCATTATTGAGCACCCCATTTGAGCAACATATTGCTTTGCTGTGGATGTGCGTGCTTTGGATCTGATTCCACAACCAATCTTCCCCAACACGAATGATAGAGTTCAAGGAGACACATAAAGAAGAGGACTTGAACTGATCTTTTCAACATGACAACCTGACAGCTAAACAATAGAACATATCAACTATATGAACTTGCAGCAGAACACATTTTATTTTATAATACTTTATATTTTATTCTTTTATTTATTTATTTGTGCATTAAGCAGTCATTCTGTGTGGAACCAGTAATCACTTTAATAAACTATTTTTAAATAAACAATTTTTTTTTACGCCAGAAATTGTGATTTATATATGATGTATATTATTTGCATTTATTTCATCAGAACAGTAAAAAGAGTATTATGAAATATTATTACAATTTAAAATATTGTCTATTTGAATATATTTAAAAAAAGAAAATTATTCAATGGCAAAACTGAATTTTCAGCATCATCACTCAAATCTTCAGTGTCACACGATACTTCAGAAATTGTTCTGAAATTATAATAATATGCTGCTCAATAAACATTTCTTATTAATATGAAAAAAGTTTACTTGAGCTATAAATTAGCTCTGCAAAAACTGTGATGTCATTACCCCAGGGCCGGCCCAAGCCTTTATGGGTCCCTAAGCAGAATTTTATTTGGGGGCCCATGGTGCCGCCAATATGATTGACTATTGTCAATGCTTGATTATTCGCAGACTACAAAACATACCCATTATCAGTTTTATTAGTTGTGTTGCTAACATCAATGTCTGCCTGGCATGTTTTTACACTTATACGGTTTCAAAACAGTAGCAAACCCACAAGAGTGGCCAGGTCTTATTTTGCACTTTAATATTCAAAGTCTTACAGTACTAAGTGGTATACTCAAAATACTAAATAAACCAGCAAACATGCTTTTGGTAATAAAAAGAAAATTGCGAGCAAATGTGCAGGACAATTAACTAAATAACTTTAGATAAACAGCATCTTCTTATATAAAAAACATAATTTAATTACAAAACGGACAATATTAAATTAAATACTTAAATAAGACAGATCAGAATCAGATGGGCCTGTAACAAGATAGCAATAATAAATGTATTAACATTAAAGGGGTAGTTCACCCATGAAACTTCTGTCATTATGTACTCTCTCCATGTATCAATTTCTTTCTTCTGCTAAACACAAAAGAAGATATTTTGACTAATGTGTGTAACCAAACAGTTGATAGACCCCATTGATTTCCATAGTATTTTTTTTCCCAGTATGGAAGTCAATGGGCACCTGCAACTGTTTGGTTACCCACATTCTTCAAAATATCCTATTTTGTGTTCAGCAGAAGAAAGAAATTGATACATGGAGAGTGAGTAAATAATATCATGTTTGGGTGAACTATCCCTTTAACTATCCACATATAGGCTACTATCTGGCTGTTGTCCCGCTTCTAACAAAGTGACAGAAGCAACTGATTACTTTCACTTTAGACATAACCAACTGTGTTTATGTAAACCCTACATAGTGTATTTGACAGTATTTGCACAATCAGACGCAATTTAGAGAAAGTCCAGTAATCTGTTTGACAGGTTTTTAGTGTGTGCGCACTCAGTGTACTCGCACAGAAAAAAAAACGCATGTCAGAACAGCACGCGGATGAAATGTTTAACCGGCAACGTTTTGAAAGCAAATGCAAATAATAAACATTTGTGATTGCGATTAAGTGCAGTGTCCCTTGAATAACTCTACCAATGCATTAACATGTGATGCGAATTTACGTTGAGTTACAGGTCACGGTCAGGGTCTATGGTCGGACCATAGTTTGGGGGCCCCCTAGTGGCGGCGGGGCCCTAAGCAGCCGCTTAGTTTGCGTATAGGGAGGGCTCTGCATTACCCAGTGTTTCAATTTCCGATTATCAATGTTGAAAACAGGTGTGCTGCTTTTTTTTTTTTTTTTATAGAATTATATGATGTATTGAACGTTTAAAATAACCGCACTTATTTGAAACAAAGTAAAAATCTTTGTTGTCACTTTTGATTAATTTAATGTGCCCTTGCAAATTACAAATATTTATTTCTTAAAAAAAAAAATGCCATTCTGTATTGGTAGCGTTCTGAGATTGAGATGCACTATCAAGCCTTAGTCTATATAAGTGTGCGTTTTTTGCACATTTGTGTTGCAGATTGGCATTCTGACCTTCACAGCTGTCCGTCAAGCTCTGCATCTGTGTAATTGCCTGTCTGTACAGTCACTCTCCCCTCTACTGCTCTCCAATAGGTCAGACAGATGGACAGGCGCTGACCTGCCTACAGGAGTGACGTACTGGAGATCTGTGCGGGAAAGTGTGTGTGTGTGTGGGTTTGTGATTCTGGCTAGTGTCTGTATCTTTGTGAGTTATAAGCACATGCACACACCCACTGCTCACCCACAGGCTGGATTTAGTCCATCAGAAGCGAGAGGCCACCTTTTGTGTCATTCTTTCTCTCTCTTACATGTGTCCATCTGCTGATTTACCAGCCAAATGGTCCATTCTTCTAATCACACTGTTTATATGACTCTCTCCAGACATGCTGCATGCATTCTTTTAGTCCTAACAAGCCTTCTCAACTCTATTTTTTTCCAGGACTAGATGGTGGTATGTAGATCATGAGTATCTACCTGGAAAAGGCCATCTATTAGCATTCCCATTCATCTCAGTGGTAATGATGTATTATCATGAATACATCATGAAAATGGAGCTTGTTGTCACACTAAGTGAATATGTCTCAGAGTGGGTTTAGATTTGAAAGTACGTTTCTTTATAGACATGTACCTTAAAGTCATGGGTACGAAAAAAGCTGTTAAACATTTCCCCTATTTATTGCTCAGGGAAAAATAAAAAGTCAGTAGGAAATGATGTAACATTATGGGGTATGTTGACACAATAAGAAACTGCTGTTTATTGACAGTGATTTGAGAGGAATACCTTTGATTGAAATATTAAATTCTATCAGAAGCTCACAGTTTTCATCTTGTGTTGTCAGATTGTTGTGGATGTTTCCCGTTGTGTTCTGGTCTCCTGCCTGTTGTTGAGTTTCCTGTGTTGCACCTGTATCTGGTATTCCAGTTCTCTTCACTCTGCCTTCTTCTTCTGAGGTTCTGATCTTCTGGTTCCCGAGCCTTTGTGACGTTCACATTGGTCATCACTCATCCCTTCACCATCTCGAGAGACCGGGTTGTTCATCAGCATCTCTGCGCTACCAAGAGTGATTGTTCCTGGACACTTGCACAATCTGACTACTCATTACCATCTGCTGACTTTATATTCAATAAACTGCTTTTTACTTGCTATTGAATCCACTGTCTTACTGACCATAACAGAGTTTTACAAAGCCATATTTCACAAAATATTTGTATGTATTGTAGGGTAGTATATTTAATGGCTTTTAGTAAACTGTAAAACTATTTCGAAACCAAACGTTAAATAAAAAAAATAAAAAAATGGTAATATTCAAAACTATTTTTTGGCTAATCTATGTTCTAATTTATGATGATTGAATTTATGATGTTTAAACTTTGACTTGACTAAAGAGACCAGACTTGTGATATTTGGTCAAGCACACACTTTTACAATAATACATACAAATATTTTATCATTATTGTTATTATTTTGATAGAAACAGTTAATTAGCTGCTCACAAAATACGTATCTGTTTGGTCATAACATTTATAACAGACAATGTTCTCTACAATTTCAATTCAACATAATACACAATAAGAGATGGAGTTTATTGCTTTTCATCTAATTTGTGTACTCATTCATAATAAATTATACTCTAAAGAACCTGAATGGATAATTGTGTAAAGCAATGTAACTCTGTGGTACAAGAGGGACACATGATTTGTGTGTATTATAACTGCAAACTATGAGATGTTTGTGTGTGTTTATACAGGATCAGTGCTAATTGAGGCTCAGGGCTGCTAACTGAGGATTGGTGGTGAGGTGGGACTCGTTATTTTAGAGTCGGTCCTGCTTTGTTTATGAATGGCCACCGGCTGGCAGACTCTTTGCTTTGTTTGTCTTACTTGTCATTAGTTTAAAGGAAAGAGTGTGTGTATGTGTGTTTCTGGATGTATTGTCGTGTTTGTGTAGGAGTGTTTGTAATTAGCTGAAATGGAAGAGAGAAACATTTGCTTGCGTCTGCTTAACCCGTCTGACCGGTGTGATAGAGGAAATACAGCATTTGAAAATGACCTGAATGCAACACTGTATTATTAATACAATTCAAATCACTGTCCACAAAATACACTTTGACCATGGGATATATGTTCACCTGACCATTAAATGGATCTCGAATGCTTTTAATTTTATGTATACTCTAACTGCACATATTGTAGAATGTGTATAAAATAAGACAGACTCTTTTTTTTTGTCCTTTTTTTTTTGTGGAGGGGGTTTTTCGGTGACTTTTTTTCTGCAGGTTACATAATTACTGTACGTCAGTAGGTGGCGACGAGTGACTGTCTTTATGAGTGAAACTCTGAATCGTTAAGTCAAATAAATCGTTCAGGAACTAAAAAATGAATGGTGTCCGAAATCACATACTTTCTGAGTACTTACTTTTCACCATTAAAAAAGTATGTTTTCTTATGTGTGAATGAATGTAATCTGGATGTACTACATTCATCATGTTGTCATACCAGCATCGCTTTACAGCCATTCACAAATCCTCTCCCGTGGTCTCATGAGATAGTAAAGTGTCCATCAGATGCACACTTCAGATTTTTACCAAAAGTAGCAGGTCACATCCGGGTACTTTTCACCTACTGTTTTATGAATATTGTAAATTCGGACATATTACACTTTTCACATCTTGTTTTTGCATACTATATAGTAGGGAAGTAGCAATGTGATTTCTGAATCCAGCCATTGTCTTTACGAGTCATTGAATCATTTGCTCAAATTATTTGTTCAATAAGGAATGAACGTCATTAAATTATTCGCACAACAGACTTTGAAAAAAAGGTTTAGACAAAAACATTGATTCATTCAGAACCGAAAGACTGCTACTTTGTCTAGCTCTGGTTACTTTTGAAATTGTTTTCATTGTCGGAGCAAAAATAGACAAATGGCAATATTGTGTCTGAAAATGCAAGTTACTCAATACTAGCTATTTGCTTTTTTTAAAACTGCGTTAACTGTGATGTTTTTGAATATTGCCTTGTTTGTGATTACCATTCTGGGAAACTGCTCATTACTTTACCAAATGTAATAAAATGTATTAAATTCAATTCATGTCATTTTCTTAACATAAATGAATGTGAATGAACTTAATGTGATTCACAAGTCTATTATTACATAGTCAATAAGAAAGGTAGTTTAGAACTTTAAATGAGGATAAAAATCAATAAGCACATGATTTGGGGGAAATAGAGTCGTAAAATACTTGTAATGATTTGTCCCTCAATCTCTTTCTATCTCTCTGTACTTCCACTTCTTTTGTCTGTTACGTCTAATTGAATTTAAATGGAATTGATCCCATGCTGACATTCTCTGAACTCCATCTGTGGAATTCAGTGAGTAGTTCTGAAGAAATGCAGTCTACACACTCCTTCTGTATTCCTCAATGAATGTCACGTAGCTCCATTCTCCTAGTTCTTTTATGATGTTCTTCATTTGGCTTTGATCAATAGGTCATATGTGTGCATTCTATGTTTGTGGGGTTTCCAACAGGATGTAACACTTCCCCACAAATCGTTAGGACATATTGTAGGACGTTTATAGACATGCTTAGTGCCCAATGACAACATGACAGACTGTTGACAAATTAATGTACGACAATGAAGTTGATAGGCAGGTGTCAAGAATGTGGAATGCTAGTGGTCTTGACATCCATAGTGCTCATATAAAGAACTCTTGAGGAATAAATTACATTATGAGTGGCACATTCATCAGCTCATGTGAATGAAAAATAAACGTATAATGCGTTTCACATCTGAGCCTTCAATTATTCTCCTATCAGTAGCATAATCTCTCAGCCCTTGCTGAATAAATGAGATAAAGGAGATATAAGGGCTTTGTTAATTAGGTAGTCATCCATGAAGTGAATCCTGAAATCGTATAATTTAATAGGTCTGCATAGACTAAAGAGAATGTTTTGTTGCTGTTCAAATATTCCCTCAAATGCATTGTTGGAACAGTAGAAAGAGGGAGAGAGATTGAGCAAGATTGGATGGTTTGAAGGTTGAGATGAAGTATGTCTGTATTTGAGGATGTAGGGTTGAAGGATAAGGAGGGTTTCATAGTCTTCATTTGACCACTTCATGCCTCTGCAGATCGTCCACAACACCATCCCACCTCTTTTCCTCCCTAATAATCAGAAGCTGCTGATGCAACCACCCACATCTCCATTCCAAAGCACATCCTTCAGTTCCTTTAGAAATTACCATTTTGCAGTGAAGGGTTTGGGGACCACTGATATACAGTAAGACTCCTTATGGCCATTTTAATCTTACAAATGCATGTTCCTGTTGTTATTATGAACAATTTATTGGTGCATGTATTCCAAAGAAGAAAAAAAGCCTTTGTACTCCATCAAAATGTAATGTAACTTGACCTGCCTCTAAAAATTGCTTTACTTTTCGTTTGACGTCACCACACTCCCTTATTAATAGTTTTCACATCCTAACCTCCAAGTACCTGTGGTGTAGAAACCACGTTTCCCAGACAATCCAGACAATTCCCGATGGAAGTCCTCCTACATTCACTGGAAAAAATGTTTTGTCATGTCTCACTTCCGTATAATATCTGTCCTGAAGATGAGTGTTTTTAACTTCCTCCTATTTGTCCAACGCACACTCATATTTTTATAAAACCGAGAATGCTGTGACACATCTCTGAGAAACGCTCTTCCACAATTTCAAAAGCTTTGAGTCGTTTGAATGAGGCATCACACCATGCACCATCAATCTCTCAGCAGTCCCTCGTTGTTTTCCTTCTTCCATCTTGCAGTGTCTTTGCGCCTTGTTTTAGCACTGTTATAGCACTTAACCTACCCTGTTTCTTCTCATCCATTATTGGTCGTTTTCTGTTCTCACCATGTCACTTGCAGCCATTATTGCTATCAGTCACCCTCCCCCCACAGGTTTCCTCTCTTTACCTCTCATTTCACCTCCTCAATGCTCCGTCACCTTCTCTTTACCCCGTTCTTCTCTATCTGAGATTTCAGGTTCCTCCCAAAACCCAATGTCAAAAAGTTGTCCAATTCATGGGGTGAACCTGTAAAAAAGTTTACAAAAGTCTTTATACAGTGAAATTTACAATTACAAGAAACTTGTCAAATTGACAAGATTGTTTTACCTTTTTATAACTTTATTTTCCTATAGGTAACACTTTATTTCAATCATCCAATTTATAGATATTCTAATATAAGTAACTTTGCAACTACATATCAACTATCGGTCATTAGAGTATTAGACTGTCTGCTTAATATCTGCTAACTCTTTATTTTGATTTACTTAAAGGTAATGTCTGGTAACATTTAGAATGCTGTTTTCGACATTAATGAACAACATATTACTTCTTATTGAGCCCATGTTAACAGACTGTTGCTACAATTGATAAAATTCAATTCACAGAAATTCAATTTGGCCAATTGAAAACAATTTGGTCAATTTAGTTGAAGAGGTATGAAAATATTCAGCAAGGATACATTTAATTGATCAAAAGTGACAGTAAAGACAGTAATGTTACTAAAGATATCTATTTCAAATGAATAACACTGAAGGCTGGAGTAATGACTGCTGAAAATTCAACTTTGCCATCACCGGAATAAATTACATTTTAAGGCAAAATAGAAAACAGTTAATAGACAATACAGAAAATAGAAAATAGTTAATACAGTATTTCACAATGTTACTTTTTTTACTGTACTTTGTAACAAATAAATGCAGCCTTGGGGAGCATAAGAGACTTATTTTAAACAGCAGTACAAAGACAAGCTTTTGAACAGCAGTATATACATATGAAAAAATAAAGTAAAAAATAGAGGCTGTATGGCTGCTGTATAATTATCACAATTATGTTCTGTCTTGTCTGCACCTGTTCTCGTTAGTCTCTATGGTTTCCAATTAGTTAAGTCTTGTCAGCTGTTCCTGTTTAGTCTGCTTGTGTATTTATACTTCCTGTTCTGTTCAGTCCCTTATCGGTTATTGTTTGTGTTAATGTGTAGCGTTATGTTACTCCCGAGTTTACTATTAAAGACTTTGTATTTCTTCATATTCTTCGTTGTGCGTTTTCTACAGCCTACAATAATACTTTACAATAATGGCCTTGTGCTAGAGGGTGGATAAATTAATTCATTGATTGGGATGTTGTAAATAAAAGTACACATACCTTATCTAAAACCTATTATGTGAACCCTTATCACATTTAGTGGACAAAATTCAAATCTTGTGTACACAAGAGAGGGGGAAATGGATATATAATAATACATGACATCAGAAATGACATCAGCATTGATCTAATCCTGGCAGGTTTTACAACACCATGAAGGAAGGATTTCATTAGCATTTGTAAGGTGCACCATTTTCACATTATTATTCACAGACTGACATTTATAATGCAAACAGATTTGCTACATATAAGATGATACGGGTGATCAAATGAATCCAAGCAGAACATGCTGCTAATTTCCTGGCTTATTTAAGCACAGCAGGATATTTCACATCTAACAGGTTTAATCAGCTGAGATTCAAATAATGTGTGTAGGATTGCAATAAGAATGCAGTTTAAATTGTTTTTACAAGCTAAAATAGTAGGCCGGGGCTAGTGGTCACACCTTTACTTTAGTTTAGTTTATTTTTGAAAGTAAGACCTTAAAGTCTTGGTGACAAAAAGCTAGTGAACATTAAAAATCTACTTCAAAAATCTGAATCTTATCTGATTCTATGATAGGATGGTTTTACTTGTGTTTTTCACTTGTTTACACAACAGATGCAGCAAAAAGAAATGTGATCATATTGGAAGTTAAAGGACTGAATTAACAAAAATATTATAGTATAAGACATTTTACGAGCTGAATGTGTGAAACCAACATACAAATCCACTGGTATTAATCGTTTGTCTCAAAACTTACTGAGCTCTATGTGACAACTTGCCCTGGTCTCCCGTATATTGTGACTTTATACTCCATGTTTTCTGCTAAAAGCTGAGAGCTTGTCTGTTTTACTTTGGTATGTTTCAGCACCATGGACAGCGACCAGTCTGACGCCTACGTAAACAGGTTTCCACCAGCAGTGCAGAAATAAAGCATGTCAAATTGTAACATTTCATTTAGCAGGTTGCTCTCTCAGACATTGCTTTCTATTAATATATAACGCTTTGCATATTCCGTTAACTCAACTAGGTCCACAGTGCGAGAAACTGCTTAGGAGAGCTAAAACTTCATGGAGCAAAATGTTAATGAGTCCACATTAATGCACAAAGTACTCTGATCCTCCAATGCAAGTTTCCTTTAGGCATATAAAAAAAAAAAAACAAGAATCAACCAAAGCTTATGTGACTGATGAGTGTCAGATGTTGTCAAAGTAACGATGCTGTGATTTACGGTGCGTTGATACCTGAGCTGAGCATGAGCTCCCCCTGTAGCCAACACTCCCCTTCAAACTCTTATTAAAGTTCTCAGAGCTGAAACATTTAAGGGCAGAACATACAACATGTATCACTGACATTCAGCTGAGAAAGCATTTGTGCCCTTCTCAATTCTCTGTCACATGGCTGAGGAAAGAAATGTGCATGCAAAATCAGCTGCATCCTGCAAAATAAATGGCGTACCCATTAAAACTGTTGCACTTTGCAATCTGCTGCAATTATCACAAATGATGCTTGAATATAAGAGTTTGATGCCAGAGAGGCACATGGGGTGTCATGAGAAGTGAAACATGGGTGGTTGATTATAACATATACATTGATGTTATTTGTCAACAAGATTTTAGGTAAAATGTATTTAAATACACATTCAAGCGAAAGTGTATATATGCTGCAACTGATCACCTTTTATCTTATTAGCTTTTCATCATTTTATTTATCTTTTTGCCTTAAAGCACAGTGCACAAAATCAGGGCTGTAAACATGAACTAAACAATAAAAAATGCAAAATAAATTAAAAAAATGTTTTAGTATCATTGATATACTATTATAGTTGTTTATATGTTGTATTTTGAATTAGATTTTAATTTTACATTATCTGTTTCCATTTAAATGTTAATTCAAGGTTTAGTAATTTTATTTTTATAGTTTTTATTAAGTTCGATTTTAGTTTTAGTAGGCCTACTTCAATTTAAAACTAGGTGTAAATGAAAACTGCTGCCTTTGGAACAGCTGTATATTATGGTTTTAGTTTTATTTATACACAAACATAATAATAATAAAAAAAAACGTTTACTGTAGTTTTTACCATATGTATTTTGCCTCGTTAAACATAATATATTTTAGTAATATGTAAAGTAAATTATACTTTTCTAAAACCATAGTTCATACAGTTACACTGACTCTTCACCAAAGACACCTGTTCAGACGCGCGCGCGCGTGCCACTGACACCTGCATGCGCGCGCCACCCCTGCGTAATCAGCGTTTTGGTTAGTGCGTGCGTGCCAGGAGAGAGAGAGAGAGAGAGAGAGAGAGAGAGAGAGAGAGAGAGAGAGAGAGAGAGAGAGAGAGAGAGAGATACCTAGTGGGGATGTAAGTCGCTGCTGAAGATTCGCAACAACAAGCAAGTGCTTTAGAGCACCTCCCCCTCCCACTGCGCTCGTTAAAAAAAAAATGTTTCTCTTTTTCTTGAGATGCACAGGGATGTGAATAGCTTTAGCTGTTGGAAACAGAGCTCTGAGACTGCTTAAAACAAAGAATAGCAGAAACAAGAATTCGTCGCTTGCTTACTGGAGTCGGACGGATAAGCGATCGCACGGGATTTCTCCAAACAGCGGTATGTGCTGCTCTATTTGAATCTTCCTGAAGCGATGTGATAGAAATTATTGTAGGCTATACTTTATCTGGTCTGGTGTGGATGTTACCAGGAATTTCGCATGGATGGGTTGTTTTCCGTGTAGCCAAACTGTGTAATGTATTTCATGCGCAAACTGTTGACAGTGCAGTAGATGTTCACTATGCGCCTCCTCGCATATCACCCCTACCTCATCAACTGTAGCTAAATTCATTCGGGTCAATGACGAATAATGCTGTCTGAGATCTAAAAGGGAAAGCGTAAAAAAAAAAAAATGTAAAACACGTTTCAAATTCTAAATGTTATATTGTGCTCACGTTTTTTTCAAGTAAACATATTTTTCCAAACATGTTTACAAGGTAAAATAAATGTTTTACAAGTATATTTCTGAGTCATAAATATCAATATGTTTACTCAGGGATACTCAATTTAAATGAACAACGAATTTTTAATATGGTTAAAATCTGTATTTTCATAAAACTTAAGAGGCTAGTGGTTTGTTGTCATGTCACATGACAACAAAATGGCTGCCTGCATATTGGTTACACCAGACTGACTGATTTGGCGGACAAAGTTTTTCAAATAATAATATTTTAAAACTATATTACTTAACTGCATATTTTTGTTTACATTTATGTGCATTTAAGAGACACTTTTAATCAAAAAGCGAGTTACAAAAGAGGAACAAAAGCCAATTCTTCAAAGAGCCAACAATTCGTACAATGTTAGGCTTTTACACAGCTAGATTAGGAAGCATGTTTTTTTGTTAAATAAATAATTAAATATTGATTATTTATTTATTTTTTACTTTTTACCACAAAAATACGAGAATGAATTTGAATTCATAAACTGAAAACATGTTCATCATGTGTATTCACGTCACTAGACGCTTCAAGTCTGGGTGAATTAGATTTTCTTAACAAATAAGTAGATCCGGACAAAAAATAAGCATCACATTCTTAACCTGTTTATGTAAGATTAACCAAGCTAAAACCAATAGAACAAAAATCTCTTTGTATGCCTGTTTTCATGTGAGATAGACAGTATGGAGACTTTGACTCAGCATTTTTGTGTTGTTTTTTTGTGTGTGTGTGTGTGTGTGTGTGTGTGTGTGTGTGTGTGTGTGTAATAGCTGCACTCATGGAGTACTCAAATGATTCCACCGGCTTTGCTGACCCCAGACACTTCCATCTGTACAACGAGTCCCTGTTCCAGAACAACTTCAGCTCCTTCAACGGGACTGACAGCTTCTTCCCAAGGGGCGTCAAGATCACTATAGCAGTGGTCTACATGTTCGTCTGCGTGGTGGGGCTGGTTGGAAACTGCCTGGTCATGTACGTCATTATCAGGTAAGCTGACAGGTCAAACAGGATAGAACTATATTATTTTATAATAAATGAGGAATTGTAATCTATGGTTTTGGCAATGCAGTGCACCAATAGTACACCGCACTGTCATGGATATTTATTTGACACTTATAAGGAAAAAACTCTGCATCCTGACAGCAGATCACTGGGTCATGAACTTCAGCACAGTAACTGAAGCGTTTATTTACAGGAGTGGACAATTCAGCATCCAAAGTAGCCATTGAAAGTGATCTTTTCTTTTCTTACACTGGCCCAGCCAGTGGCATGGTTTTATAGCAGAACTTTCTGTTTGATTGGAAACAGTCATCATTTGACACCGAAAAAGGAAAATTCTGTCCAAACCTGTATGACTTTGTTTATTCTGCTGAACACAAAAGAAGAAGAATGTCTCAGTATATTTATGTTGGTCCATATAATAAAAGTCAATGGTTTCCAATGTTGTTTTGGACCCCATTGACTTTCATTGTACTGAAAAAAACTGTTGAAACATTCTTTAAAATATCTTCTTTTGGCATTAGGGTGAATACATTTATGGGCGAACTATCCTTTCAAGCAATTGAGAGAAGGCAAACCACATTTAACATCCACTGTATACAGCTGAGACCCCCAATGCACAATCATTCCACCCAGCAGGCTTTGATCACTATCGACAGCTCTTTGGACCTAGAGATGTGAAATTAATTTTCGCCCTCCATCCTCAGTCATTCTGTTTGCTTACACGCTTTCTCTCAATTACTTATTTTCATCCTGTGTTGTATTACAAAATGCAAGTGCTTTGGTTCTGGACTTGTATGAGTGTAGCTACAATGGTGGGTCAAAAATCTATATCTTACTAACCGTTGCACTTTTCCCTCTGTTTTTCCCCAAATCAGTGTTTTCTTGTTTACCCTATTTTCTCATTTCATGGACCATCTGGAAGTGCCAAGTGTTGCATCAATCCTTCACAATTTATCTCACTTCCTTTTTTATACCGTAGATGCCATAAACTAGCCTCTTAGCAATTGTTATTGACTGTTTCATCATCTAGTTGTACGCCAATATAATTTCAGAATGAGAATCCAATAATTATAATGGGAACCAACATAAGGTAAGCTAAATAGACAGAATACGGACATATCTACCCACAATCCTTTGGATTTCATAGCAAGGTCACATATGTAGCCAATTTAATTCCATTTGGTTTCAGACAACTGGGCTGCGTCCAAAACCAAAGGCAGCTGTCTTGCTTCTTCTATGCTCAGACAGTCAGTGCATTAACAGGCGGTGCTTGTATGAAGACATCTTTTAAGAAATCTGGTTTCAGTCTGTTTCAATCTGGTTTCACTCTTTCTAGGGTACCATGCAGTCACGTCTAATGATCTAAAACATATTCAAATGAGCTCATTATTCCAAAAGTAGATCATCATAAGCTCATCATAAGATCATTTACTCACTATCATGTCGTTCCAAACCTGTATAACTTTCTTGCTTTTGTGGAACTTACAAGAAGATATTTTGAGAAATGTCTGAATGTTTTTTTTTTTTTTTTGGTCATACAGTGGAAGTCACTAAAATGGTTTGGTTACGAACATTGTTCAAAATATCTTGCTTGTTCCGCATATGAAAGAAATAATGAGTAAATGATGACAGAATTTGCTGAGTAAATGATGACATCATTTTCATTTTTGGGTGAACTATCCCTTTAAGCATCATTTTGGTTTCGGATACAGCCATGAACAGAACTGTACATCTGATTTTCTCTGATCATCCCGTAATGATGTTGTATCATGATGCATAGTGATGTATCAGTGACTAATCATCGGGCAGCCTCAGTTTCCTGTTCTGTGTTGAGTCTTTAGGCCATCACCCACTCAGACCCAGCTCACCCACCTTCTCCATCTGCCGGCATGCGTGGAGGCCACAAATGTGTTTACTGTTCCTCCCTCACTGAAGGAAAGTGTATGATTATGAGTCTGATGTATCATTGCTTTTGCTTGGATGAGTGCCGTTGATGATTTCAGCTGTGAATGTTGTGGCATGTTCTCTTTGTTCACTCTCTTACACTCCTGTACATTGTTGTATTGTTTTATCTATATCTTGCATGTTCTGTTGTGTCATCATAGAATCATGTGTTTGTGTGTAGGAATGAGGATGTAAGCGGTTTTCTTCTGCAGTGCTGTTCTTTCCCACTTTAAGAGAAAAGCGTGCAGCGTTTCACCAATCTCACCCATTCAGAAGCGTCGACCCAGTGGCAGGATTAAACTGTATATGCTCGATTTCCATGAGTTTCATCTCTGTTCATGTCTTGGTTGTGTGATGACATTGACTGGTGTTAGTGTCTCTTCACAGTTAAAACAGATTGAAGTCTCAGATGTTTGACCATTTTTGACTGTTGAGGATGTTAATTGATGGCTGGTAATTGCATGAGTGCCATGGTGTAAGGGATGATTAACTTTAACCTGTTATCTTGTCCATCTATCCATCCACTGACCGTCTATCTGCCTGACTGTCGACCATCCAACCATTCATCTGTCCCCCCATCTTATCCGTTTGTCCATCCATCCATCCATCCATCCGTGGTGGTTGAGGAGAGATTCCCTGATATGATTGTAAAGCACTTTGGGTGCAAAGTAGTATATATGTCTGTCTGTCCATCCATCCATCCATCCATTTTTGGTCCATTCATTTGTTCGTCCATCCATCCATCCATGGGTTGTCTATCTATTTGTGTGCATCCATCCATCTGTCCATCCATTCATCTATCCATCCATTTATGCATCCATATATATCCTGACTATCCTTGCTCATCCATCATTTTGTCTCTATTTCCATCTCTCTCTTCGTTCATCCATCCTTCCATACATCAGTCTATCCATCCATCCGTTTGTTTATCCATCCATCGGTTTGTCTGTCTATCCATGCACATCCTTACATATTGTACTTCGGTCTGTCTGCTTGTCCATCTGTCTGTCCATCCATTATTCTTCTAAGAACTCCCTGGATGAGCTTTGAGGTAAAATATGTGTTTATGGGCATTTGGAGTGAATTCTCTTCCAGTTGACTCAGCTGAGGCCTGTCAGATCGATACCAGAGCTGTAATGAATTCATCCTCTCTCACTGGACTGAAGAGAGTACATTATAAGAAGGAATGAATATGAAGCTGCATAACAGTTTTAGCACTATCTTGCCATGCCCTAAATTCAGCCTAAATGCTGTTTGGCTTTAGTAATACTATGTCAATTCATCATGAGCATTAGAGGTTTTTGATGTGGGGTCTTTTGTGGTTTTCTTGCCTTTTTTCCTGTGTAAAATTATTTTAATAGAATTAAATCAATTTATGACTGGCCTCCATTTACTGTAAGATGCAGCTCCACCAAAGGCTTGATTAATTTGATCTCACGGCCAATGGTAATGTTTTTTGTTTGTTTGTCTAGTTTGTGCAGATTTCAGGTTGAATGCAAAGTACAGTCCTTTGATGGTTTCAGACATGGCATATGTCTCATCTATCATTTTGTTTGTTTATTCATTGGTGCATGGTCAGTGTGCTAGTGCCTCTTCAGTGACTCATGACAGTGACTGTCTGACTTCATTGGTTCATTATATATCAGTATATATATATATATATATATATATACACATATATACATATATATATATATATATATATATATATATATATATATATACAGGGCCGGCGCGTGCACTTCTGCCGCTCTAGGCGAAAAACAATTGTGCCGCCCCTCTATTTGCAACGTATACCAGCAACAACACACAAAGACCAATATGCCATATACATATAACGCAAAACCAGCAACAACACACAAAGACCAATATGCCATATACATATAACGCAAAACCAGCAACAACACACAAAGACCAATAAGCCATAGGCCTACATATAACGCAAATAGTGAGCAACGCGCGTGTGCCCAAAATGTCAACAGTATTAAAGTTTATGCAGGAGGCAAATGCCTGCTGGCATTTTTCTTTAAGCAGTCATGGCAGGACTTTTCCAAATAATCACATTTCACCTCCTCAAATTACGGTTGCAAATCTCTTTACACCACTTTATTATGTGCGTAAAACACTCACAAATGAAATGTCCGCAAGCACATTATATCATCAGCAGGTTCAGCATCTTAAATAACGACTAAAGAGCAAATGAAGCTTAACTTACGTAAGCGCGCACGGCGGGCCTTCATCTCAGCAAAGGTCTTAACTGCATCCTCTATTGCGAGTCTCTGTGCCAGTTCATGTTCTATGGAGATTGTTGCCAGTCCATTAAGTCTGTTCCCTGTTCACAAAACGATCCCCATTCAATGCAATCGGGACATCACATATGAAACAGCCAGCCACCGCTGTCAGCGAGTCGCCGTATTCAAGCACCGAGGGCGCGCGCGCCGCGCCCATACCTCCGGTTCAGTTTCCCGAGCCCACGAAGTGCGGCGTTCGGAACCCGGAGGCCATTCTGCCCCTAGCTGTACATGTAAAAGCATGGGAAGCGATTCCAGGGATATCAGAATGAGTGCTGAGCAGTGAGCACAATAAGACAGGGCTATTCGCTACAGTTCGCTCGCCGTCCCCCGCGCTTTCAAGCACGGACCGCGATGAAAGTGAATACGGAAGTAGCACATCTACTCCGCGCAGAAATAGCGAAACTGTTGTGCAAAGGGGCCATAGAACCTGTACCTCCTTCTGTGAGCAAGTCAGGCTTTTACAGCCGGTTCTATGGCCCCTTTGCACAGCAGTTTCGCTATTTCTGCGCGGAGTCGATGTGCTACTTCCGTATTCACTTTCATTGCGGTCCGTGCTCGAAAGCGCGGGGGACGGCGAGCGAACTGTAGCGAATAGAATGACTCAAGAGAGTCAGTAAAATGATCCGAATTTCCCATCACCCAGTCATGACTTGTGAGAGCAGGGGCGCGCTGGCGCTGCGGGGCGGCGGCAGCTCAGTAAATCATATAAATAACCTATTTTGTGAATTGTTCATTTCCGGTTGGCACACATTTTGCCGCCCTTACAAAAGTGCCGCTCTAGGCAATTGCCTAGTTCGCCTATATGGACGCGCCGGCCCTGTATATATATATATTTATGCAGATGTAGATTTATGCTGTTAACTCCTTACCCTTATTAAAATCGATACAATGGAATTATTACTAGCAAATTAGCAGGGCTTGCAAAATCACTATAGTAGAAGGCATATTAGAGATCATCGATTGTGACTGATTATAACTTAATAGTTATAAACTTAATAAATGTGCATTTTGTGTATAATCAGGCCCAGAGAGGGAAAAATGAAAAGGTATTTTAATCTATGCTTGGGAATTTAGACAGTAGCTAACTGGAGGAATTCAATAAATGGCTTTTCTGTGAAATTTAAAATGGTTTTCTTTTTTGACATCCCTGAATGGAGTGCATGCTCACATTACAACATGTGTGGTCTGCAATCTTAACTTAAAGGGATACTTCAGGATTTAGCATTAAGCTTTGTATCAGTAGAAAACCAGTAGTATTTTCGAATTACTGTGCCTCCCCCCCCCCTCATTTCCTCCTGATATGAGAGATTTATGTATTTTTAGTCTGGAAAAATCCTCCGATGACGCAAAAATCTTCATTTTGCGTCATCGAAGGATTTTTGGGCCAGAGGCTTAAAACTACAGCCAGTACTAGTAGCTAGTTCCGCATGTTTTCACCACGCGCATATGGGGCGGGATCTCTGTCACAGAGTGTAAAGATGTTTCAGCCATCTTTCTGTAGAAGCTAAGCTAACAGGCTCTTGCTCTGTGTATAAAGTTTGTATAGTAGGCTAATCACGATGGCAGAAGGTAACGTTAGTTTTGAAGTTGAAATGGCAGAAGGGGATTTTGAAGATCTGTTGCGTGAATCTGATGCTCGCGGCTACCTGTACGAGCCGCAATACAGCGACGAACAGTTGCGGGAGATGGAGGAACAAGAGGCGGCCGGAGCAGCTGCTGCAGCAGGGGAGCAAGACCTGACTCAAGCCCGGCCAGACTCCAGCTGGGGCGGACTGGTGGTGTCAGTGCTCTCGCTGTGCACCTATGGAAACAGACAGAGAGTCCTATTGCTGTCGCGAATTTCAGCGATTCCATTTTCTTCTGGACGAGATAAATTGGAAACGCCAGCCAAAGCCCGCAGGGACAAACGGACGGCTTAGTGTAAAGTGAGTAACGCTATTTGGTTTGTTTTTCTTTTTTTTACCAAGACATAATGTACAGAGTTCCCTTTCGAGAGGTCTCTCCTATTGCGTAAGTAGCTTACACTATGGGAAAACTCCTTTTCTCGAGAATATTGAAGTCTTTATGTAAAACACATTGCAGCTGCACAGCTGACAGCAATGAACGAAGGAACTCGGTCATTGGCTGTGCTGCGGCAACTTGCTTGAACCAATGACGGGGCGACTCTGAATGCGCGACCAATGAGCGCGCTTCGCGCCCGCGCGCGTCAGAGCCCGCCAAGATGGGCGTGGCCAAGCTATATATTGGGCGCCCCGTCATGAGAGTTCTTTAGATTTAATCTCCTTCAGCGAACACCTTCTTCGCTGGATCCTCCGGATTATTGGAAGCCTTCGCCGCCGTGGAAAAGCATACCAGCGGGATTGCTACGAGGACGTCGGCACCTTCAGCCGCCTTCAAGCACCTCCTACTGAGCCATCCGGCGCGCCATATACGCAAGTATTTTACATCTGTCCGCCCCGCGACATTTGTGAAAGAGCAAATTTCCATTAAGGCGTTGTTTCAAATGCCTTCCTGCGCGTCGTGCAGAGACCTTCTCCCGGACGGGGATCGTCACATCATCTGCGCTCGCTGCCTGGGCCGTGACCACGCAGAAGCTGCATTGACCAAGGGCGGATGCCCGGAATGTAATGACCTGGGTCTCTCCGCACTACGGGCTCGCCTCGCCGCTTTCGCCGTGAGCGAGCCCATCGCCACCCCTCTGTTTGAGCCGCGCACTAAGAAAAAGCGCCGCTCACAGAGGCTTCCTGAACCTGAGCTCAGTGACGTCACGCCGAGCCAGTCTCCGCGTGCTTCACCGCCGCTCTTGCCTTCCCCACCGCCGGTTCAGTTCACCCAGCCGGACCCACACCTCTCTGGCAGAGCGGTGGGCCTTGTGACTTTCGGCGCGTCCGAGGATGACGGGGGAATGGACGACAGCTTGTCCATCGACGCTGCATCGGACGACTGGCCGGGCTCCACTCTCGACCCCGCCCCGTCGACGCTAGCTAGCACGAGCGGGGGCTCCACTATGGATACTGAGATTATCCGTGTCCTCTCTAAGGCCGTGGAAGACCTCGGGCTCGATTGGTCTTCTCCCGAAGACCCAACCCGGAGCCGACTGGATGAGTGGTTTCTGCAGGGGCGCCAGCAGGCCCCTCGGCAAAGGCCTTCTCCCTTCTTCCCGGAAGTTCACGACGAACTCACCAAGTCGTGGAAAGCCCCCCACTCTGCGCGCCTAAAGCCTTCTTTTTCTTCTTCGCTCTCCTCAGTGGACGGCGCGAAGGAAAGAGGCTACGAGGGAACGCCGCCCCTCGAGGAGGCCGTGGCCAATCATCTCTGCCCGCCCTCCACCTCCGTATGGAAAGCCAAAGCTTCCCACCCCTCGAAACCCTGCCGCACTACCTCTGCTCTCGCTGGTCGCGCCTACGCCGCCGCCGGCCAAGCTGCATCAGCGCTTCACTCAATGGCGGTACTTCAAGTGTTCCAAGCCAAGCTTCTCCGCTCTATGGACGAGTCTGGCCCCGAACCCGAAGCCTTCAGGGACTTACGCAGCGCGACTGATATAGCTCTGCGAGCCACGAAGGCCACCGCCCAGTCCATCGGCCGTGCTATGGCTAATTTGACTGTTCTCGAGCGCCATCTGTGGCTGACTCTGACTGAAATGAAGGACGCGGATAAGGCGCCATTTCTCGATGCGCCTATCTCCACCAGCGGGCTGTTTGGACCGGCGGTTAAAGGTTTCGCCGAACGCTTCACTGAGGCCCAGAACGCTTCACAAGCTATGCGTCATTTCCTGCCAAAGCGCTCCAGCTCATCGCAGAGCAGACAGAGACCGCCGCAGCGGGCTAGAACAGCCCCCACCGCCTCTCAGCCCGCGCCTCAGGCTGACGCTCGACGCCGCTCGCGCTCTCACAACCGCAAGCCGCCTCCTGAGCGACGGGGTCCTCGGCCCAAGATTGTGCTGAACCCTGAGCCTCGAAAGCCGTCCTAGCCACAGAAATGAGAAGAGAGAGTGCGTGTCTCGCAAAAGCCGGACCACTCTCTCTGCAAAAGCTCAAACATTACCCAGTCCCCTTACAGGCGGCTGGATATGTCCATACAGCAGTCAATGGGCCAGTCACAGAGCTCGCTCACCTGCAAACAAACGCCGTTTTTACGGCGACGCACAGAAAACACAAAAAGAGTCTTTTTCTGCCTGCATCACTAAGGGTTCACATGTCCACAAAGTGTGCATTCCCAGATACTGTCAAAACAGTGCCAAATTCATTCCCAGCTCAGGCTGCGCTTCCCATGAATGTAGATCACGTGCCTACAGTCATGTACGCACCACTACACACAAGCACTGTTCACACAGTTATAAATTCATCCCCAGTAAAAGCGGGAAACATTATAAAAATGACGCGTGTGCCTACCACTGTTTATGCACCCCCACTTATAAACACTGCCCTTACAGTGTCAAACAAAACCTCAGCTCAGGCTGCGAGTTTTACAAACACAGCGCGCACTGTTGTAATCACACACGCGCCCATTCACTCAGCTGCTCAGCGCGCGCCCGCGCCTCTGAGAGCTATGAGCTCAGGCGATTCGCTAGCCGGGTCCCTACGTCACAGCGGCCCGCCCCTAGCCTGTATTCAGCCCATATCTGTACACGCAGCGGCATGGGAAAACATTCCAGATATGCCGAAATGGGTATTAAATATAGTAAAGCACGGATACTCGCTCCAGTTCGCTCGCAGGCCACCACGTTTTACGACTGTGGTCGAGACGAAAGTGAGAAAAGAGTGTTCACATGTTCTACGCACCGAGGTGCGCAAACTAATAGAAAAGGGCGCTGTGGAAACTGTTTCCCCCTCTCTGAGCGGGACAGGTTTTTACAGCCGCTATTTTCTCGTCCCGAAAAAGGATGGCGGTCTCCGCCCCATCCTAGATCTCAGACACCTGAACAAAGCACTAATGATTCGCTCGTTCAGAATGTTAACAACCAAGCATATCCTCGCGCAAGTGCGCCCAGGAGATTGGTTTCTCTCAGTGGATCTGAAAGATGCTTACTTTCACATTCCAATAGCGCCTCATCACAGGCCGTTTCTGAGATTCGCTTTCGAGGGACAGTCATACCAGTACACAGTACTCCCGTTCGGCCTGTCCCTGGCTCCCCGTACATTCACGAAATGTATGGATGCAGCACTTTCCCCCCTAAGACGAAGGGGAGTGCGAATACTGAATTATCTCGACGATTGGCTGGTTCTAGCACAATCAGAGAGTCAGCTAATAACACACAGATCTTGGATTATCAGCCATTTAGAATGCCTGGGTCTAAGAATCAATTTTGCAAAAAGCATACTATCTCCCAGCCAGAGAATTTCTTTCCTGGGAATAGTTCTAGACTCGATGCAAATGACAGCGCGTCTCTCATCGGAGCGCGCGCTCACCATCCGGCGCCTTGCAACATCATTCAGAGCGGGCGCGCGCGCCCCCGTCAAACGGTTTCAGAGGATGCTCGGTCTCATGGCCTCAGCATCGGCCGTACTCCAGCTAGGATTGTTGCATATGCGCCCTCTCCAACGCTGGCTCAAGAGCCGCGTCCCTACTCACGCGTGGCGTTCGGGCCACTTTTTAATCAGAGCGAACCACGGCTGTATAAAAGCCCTGACGCACTGGAAAGCCGCCGACTGGTACCAGTCAGGCGTGAGTCTGGGTGTGAACACAAGGAGAAAGATGATAACGACAGATGCCTCCAAAATAGGTTGGGGGGCCCTTTACGAGGGCAGGCCTGTCTCCGGCTTTTGGTCAAACCCGGAGAAGCGCCTACACATAAACTGTCTGGAAATGAAAGCGGTCGCTTTGGCTCTCAGAGCCCTGCTCCCACATCTAAAAAACGAACACGTCCTGGTCCGAACGGACAACATGACGGTAGTGTCGTACATAAATCGCCAGGGTGGACTCAGGTCGAGCTCCATGCATTCAATGGCCAGGAGACTCATTTTATGGTCCCAGCACAACTTGCGCTCGCTGAGAGCAGCGCATGTGCCAGGCGCCCTGAACCAGGGGGCAGACATGTTATCCAGAGACAAGATTCTCCCAGGAGAATGGGCTCTCAACCCTCTGACGATTCAGTGGTTATGGAAAACCTTTGGCAAAGCGGAGATCGACCTCTTCGCCTCCAAGGAGAACGCGCACTGCTCTCTTTTCTTCACGAAAAGCACGGACGCGCTCGCCCAGAGCTGGCCGAGCCGCCCCTTATATGCCTTTCCCCCGATCGCGATGCTGCCACAGGTCATCAGTCGGGTCAGAGAGGAGGGAAACGCAGTGCTGCTGATAGCCCCACTCTGGAAGAACCAAACATGGTTTCCAGATCTGATGCAAATGCAATCTGCACCACGGCCGATTCCACTGAGGCCAGACCTCCTCAGTCAGGCCAGCGGGATGATATTTCATCCCCGCCCCGATCTGTGGGCCCTTCATGCATGGCCCCTCAACGGGTTCCCAGGAACCTCGCGAGCGGAGCACTAAAAACCATCGCTGAGGCGCGGGCGCCCTCCACGAGACGCTTATATGCCCAGAAATGGAAAGTGTTCGGTGACTGGTGTAATACCAAGGGCCTGAACCCTGTAACATGCGAGATTACGAGTGTACTCGTTTTCCTACAAGGGCTTCTGGAGGCGGGCCGCACCCCCTCCATGCTCAAAGTATATGTGGCTGCCATCACAGCGTCACACGACCTTGTAATGGAACGTCCATTGGGAAGAAACGACCTAATTATTCGTTTCCTAAGGGGCGCCAGGAGGATGAACCCTTCACGCCCCCCCTCTGTGCCGATCTGGGACCTAGCTACGGTCCTAGACGCTCTTAAAGGGCCCCCGTTCGAACCACTCCGAACCGTGCACTTTAAACAGCTCTCGCTCAAGACGGCGCTCTTGCTGGCACTCGCCTCGGTCAAGAGAGTGGGCGACCTGCACGCGCTTTCAACAAGCGCTGCCTGCCTAGAATTCGGACCTAACGACTGCAGAGTCGTCCTTAGACCGAAACATGGGTATATTCCTAAAGTGCTCACCACTCCCTTCAGAGCACAGGTTATCTCCCTAACTGCGCTTTCGTCTCCAGCAGACGAACACAACGCTAATCTACTCTGCCCCGTTAGGGCTCTCAGAGTGTATTTGGAGCGTTCTGCCCTATTCAGACAGACAGAACAACTGTTTGTATGCTTTGGCGGCCATACGAAAGGTTCCGCCGTTTCAAAGCAGAGAATCTCTCACTGGATAGTCGAAGCTATAGCTCTGGCTTATGAAGCTAAGGGACTTCAATGCCCCTGGGGAGTCAAAGCACACTCCACCAGGAGTGTGGCTTCTTCCTGGGCATGGTCGAGCGGGATACCGATCGAGGATATTTGTGCGGCGGCAGGCTGGGCCTCACCGTCCACATTTATCAGATTCTACAACCTACAGGTCCCGACATTGCATTCCAATGTGCTATCAGCATAATGCTAGTTGAACTGCGAGTTCGTATCTAGATTATGTATGTGCTTGTGTCACACTGAGCGCCTTCTAGCCACTCTGTATTTTTTCCCACATATAAAGCTCGCCTCTGCCGGCTAATGGGATGATAACTTTGCTTTTTAGCTCAGGCACCTGCCTCTGGCTATCATAAGGCGAAGTTCAGCACGCACGGCGTTTTGCATGGTTTTCCCATAGCGTAAGCTACTTACGCAATAGGAGAGACCTCTCGAAAGGGAACGACTCGGTTACTAACGTAACCTCGGTTCCCTGAGAGGAGGGAACGAGTATTGCGTAAGCTGCCGTGCTTGTGCTTGGTTAGTTCGCTTCAGTCGTTTTAACCTAAAGAACTCTCATGACGGGGCGCCCAATATATAGCTTGGCCACGCCCATCTTGGCGGGCTCTGACGCGCGCGGGCGCGAAGCACGCTCATTGGTCGCGCATTCAGAGTCGCCCCGTCATTGGTTCAAGCAAGTTGCCGCAGCACAGCCAATGACCGAGTTCCTTCGTTCATTGCTGTCAGCTGTGCAGCTGCAATGCGTTTTACATAAAGACTTCAATATTCTCGAGAAAAGGAGTTTTCCCATAGCGTAAGCTACTTACGCAATACTCGTTCCCTCCTCTCAGGGAACCGAGGTTACGTTAGTAACCGAGTCGTTTGTACACCCGGCATTATCACAATGTTCTTCCCGCGTAGTCAGCTGAGCTATTGTTGTTATATTTACATATATTATAGTATACTGTATGTGCAAATAGTTCGCATTGCTAACGTTGTGCTTACTGTTTTGTAGACAATATCGCCTAACAGCCTACCGTCACTTTATGGAATGGTTCCTGCAATGCGAGCGACTTGGTAAAGGCTATCGTCTCGTTTTGCCCACCTGTGTTGTCCAGGATATCAGACGGAGATATTCAGCTCCTGACGGGCAATACTGTGAATGAATATAAGGAAACAGCTGAAGCTCTGGAAGAGCTTTGAGTGTAAAAGTGTTAATATTAATTATTTTTTTAATTAAATGTTATAACTCACATTGGTTGTGGTTCTTTTTATAAACCTTTACTGTTACTAGAGTATGTATTAGCCTAGAGAATGTGTGGAGAAATTTTTCGGATACTGCCGCCTGTAACCGGTAGGCGTGGTTAGCCTGGGCAGCAAAGCAAGTGCATTCTGGGAGTTGTTGTCTTTCAGCCACATGAGTAAAAAATACATTTTCTGCCTTTTCTCAGTCTAGAATGCTTCAATTTCAAAAATAATTTCACATTTCTACTATATAAATGATCACTATTAAATACACATTCATCTTCCCAGAGCAAAAGAATCCCATGAGCTGTTGTCAGTTTTGAAGTTCATGTCACATTTATTAAGGCTGTTTTTTCATGCAGATATACCATTTCAATGTGATGTTAATCTACATTAAAGAGAGTTTAATTTCAGTTTTGTCAGTTCACGGAATTCTTTTAAAACATGAATCAATGTGTTCTTATTTTGTCCAAGGCCTGGCAGGATAATAATGTAACAATGTTTGCACTGGAAAAAGCAGTGGGACTTGAAGGGATATTAACCCCAAAATTAAAATTCTGTCATCATTTACTCAGCCCCATGTTGTTCTAAACATGTATTCAATGTTCTGTGAAAATACAAAAGGAGAAATTTTTAACAATGCACTTGTTTTCCAATCAGTAACAGAATGGGTACAGGAGTTTTCAAGATTCAGACAAGATGCAATGACACAAAGTATTATACATGTGGTCCAATATATATCTGATCAAAAACATTCCAATGTTTGGTGTCAGTACGATTTAAACAAAATAAAATTAATACTTTTATTCAGCAAGGATGCATTAGATTGAACAAATTGGCAGTAAACACTTTTGAATTGTTATAAAAAAAAGTTAAATAAATGCTGTTCTTTTGAACTTCCTTTTCATTAAAAAGTCCTGCAAAAAAAATGATCACGGTTTCCACAAAAACATTAAGCAACTGTTTTCAACATTGATAATGTGAAATGTTTCTTGAGCAGCAAATCATCATATTAGAATGATTTCAAAAGGATCATGTGACACTGAAGACCGGAGTAATGATGCTGAAAATTCAGCTTTGCATCACAGGAATAAATTACATTTTAAAATAGAAAATGTCTTGGGTTACTTGACTGTAACCCTGTTCCCTGAAAAAGCAGGAACGAGATGCTGCGCGAACAGCACTATGGGAAAAACATTTTTGTTTGACCGGTTGTGAACACGTGTGGCAAACACGCCAAGCATTTGGCCTAAATAACCTCTGATGATGACGTCATCGGAATGCGCGTGTCAGAGGCTATAAATAGACGTGTGACAGGTGCGCTCATCAGGTTATTTTGTCTGAAGAACGTCCTGAACACACCCAAAAAGAAATCAAAACCCAAGAAGATATGTTTGGCAGTAGTTTCCAAGCTGCCACCTTCTCCGAAAGGGGCACCAATTTCGAGGCAACATCTGGTGACGCAATGTCTTGTGACACAACGTCTTGTTGGGTGAATGTTAAATATTACGTGTCCTGGGACATGGCAGGAAGCAACCGAATATTTAACATTTCTCTGGAAACTGCTTCCCCCGAAACACAGGAGGTGACGGGGATGGAACAGCGGTGTCGCGAACAAGCTACTTAATATATTTTTACGTGCCCCGTCCCAAGGAGCTTTCTTTTTTTTTTTCTCAGCAGGTCAGCTTGTTGCTCCTGCCATAGTGTGCAGAGCATCACCAGCATGATGAAGGAACCGATGACTGAAACGCCTTCCCTACCAGCATGAATGTTGTTCTTCAAGGCTTGGTGGGGAGTGCTTACTTTTTAAGTGATGGTGAGTGTCTCTTCCAACTGGGGCATCATTGCATAACCACGTGCCCTCGCACCCAGGATTGTCGAATATGTTGACGTCGAGGGCACAAACACACTTGACGAAGGGGAGAGACTGTCACTGAGGCCCCTCCCCTGGCCACCGGAAATAAATCTGCTCTTACTTTGAGCACTTGCTCTTTCTCCTGTGGCCAGTCTAGCTGTAATCTGGCCACTGCATGAGTGACCACCATGAGTAACTCCTCATGTGCTTCATCATTGCTGGAGGAGCGCTCGTAGGTGGCGTTCTCAAAGTCCATCTCCAGATGGCTATTTTGCCATTTAATTCCTCAGAACTAAATGCAGTCAAAGACCAGCCAGACAAGATATCAATACAAGCATCTGGCTTTTCAGATTACATGAATATTAAATAATTTCTCAAAGGTAAATGCAGCCTAAATGTCAAAATTTTAAACAGGTTTAAACATGAGGGTGAGTAAATGACAAAAGGATACTAATTTTTGGTTGAACTATTTTTCACTCTAATCCTGTGTAAGCTGTTCAAGCAGAGCACACAGCAGCTGATATCACCTTCCTCTGCGATCTCTGCCCTGGACTTTACTGCTCCAGTGATGCTATACAGTAGAGCCTAAACACCTCGCTGTCATTGAGGTCATCACTTTGTTTTCGAAATGCTCAAAAAACACATTCATGCACGTATGCCCTCTTAAGTAGAGCAATGCTATACTTGAAGATCTATAAACCTCACCTTACTCCAAATGCACAGGTTACCTGGAAAATTCACCATTGAATAGTAAAATCCTTCGACTTAGAGACCTGAAAACCCCTTCCATGAGCCTCCAGCAGAAGGTATAGATGTAATTAATTTATTTATGATGTAGAAAAAAAATGCTTCAGAGCACCTTATGATAGTCTTTGTGCAAACAAAGTGCTGTATAAATGATATTTAATTTAATTTAACCTTTTATGGCTGACCCCTTTTTCTCTGTCTACAATCACCTCACTGTCTTTGTCTTAATTAGAGGCACAGGTTGACAAAGATTTCCAACCTTATAATTAAGATATAAAAGAGCCTTTCTTTTCTATCTGTGGTCACTTTATCATCAGGCAAATGCTCTCTCTACGTGCCTTTCAATACAAGGTGGACGGGAATTACAATTGGCATCATTAGTTTTACTTGATTGCTTCTTGGTGTATTGAAAAAAATAAAAGGCTCCTATGAGCAAGTGCATTGTTGCATTTGAATCGTGAGCTCTTCTGCACAACAATTCATTAGCTGTGATCAAAGCTAAAAAGGAACGTCGGAATTGCTTGTGGTGCATAATACTATCTAAGATCAAACGGAGTATTCAGCCTAAATGTTTCAATCATGTCTCTTGAATAAAAAAATATCCTTTGAGATCTGAGATTTTGAAGGCACACACATATTTAGGTCTTTGGCTTTGTCATGTTTCCCAGATCATCAGAAATAAATCCGTTTGGTTGATGTTGAACATTTAGAAGAATCCATTATGACTCTGAAAGTTTTAACGGTGATGTTCACCCTAGTGAAAACACTTTAACCTAATGACCAAGCTCTGGAAAGTCATTTTGCCAAGTCACTTAACATCTGCTCAGTCGCTGAATCATCCTTAGACTGAACTTAGGAGACTGAACAGACAGAACAAACTGTGGGCAAAGTGGCACATCACATGAAGGTAGATTACAGCACCATGACTCTTAACAGAAGGAAATGAAAGGGCTATTTGCGTGACTAAAGAGTATGATGCTTTTGGCCTTGAATTAATTAATTAATCATTACATAAAAAATAAAAAAAATACTCCGTCTGATCAGAATCAGGTCATACTGTATAGTTTATTGTGTGGGGCTTTTTGACTTAAACCCATTTTTGCACAACGATATCCAAAGGCTTTCCAGTTGTTTTTGATTTACTGGATAAGGATATGCATATTTTTCGAAATTTTTACTTGTGATCTGTAACCGATAAATGTAAACATTTTTTTTTTTTTTACATAACTTTTCCATATCTAGAAATCACTTTAGAAATTCACTTTAAAGGTTTTCCTTTATTACTTGGTTTTCCAAGACCATACACTGTAAACTCTAATAAGTTGAGACTACTCAAATGATTTGAGGAAAGTGGTTGCGTAAGTTTTTTTGAGTAATGGGAAAATTCAAACTTAATTAATTGAGTTGACCTAATGTGGTCTTCTCATTGAATTAACTTAACTAATGTTTAAGTAAAGATAACTTAAAAGGCAAATGGAGTAAACTCAAATTTTCCAGTTTATATTTTGTTGTTTACTTATTATTAAATACATTTTAAATAAATTATAAATCATTAAACAAGTTTTGTTTTTCACATCAACAGCTGTATTAGGCTTACATTACATATCTTAACTTCTATAATGCATATTGACTGAACATTGTATATTAACATTTAATCAGTAAAAAATACAATTACAATACTTGCAGTAAATTAAATCAATTGATTAAAAATTTCTTTAGAAATCGGTCATTTAAAAGTGAAATTGACCAGATCAGAACAATTGACCAGAACAATTAAAAACACAGTGTAATGAACAATAACAGACATTGTCTGTTATTGTAAATATTGTCATCTATTTTAACTTATCTTATCTTTCACCCTTTGTAATAGTTGTGTGTGTCCCTCATTTGTCCTCGGTGTGAATAGATAGATCTCAACATCATACAGTCACTTTTAGAATGGGTTCAAATATTCAAAATATGCTGGAAAACCAAAAAATGTGTCAGTGCTGCAGGCTAACATCAGCGAGATCTCAACCTGGGTAAACTGCCACTGTTGGTCAAAAGGGTCTCATTGCCGCAGTCCTTCAGATGAATGGTTGGGGCAGGGATCGGAGGATCCTGAGATTAAAATTTAAAAAACAATTAAGACACATTTTCTCTTAATACATTGTACAGTACTCACTGTTTAAGCACAGGTTAGAGTGATATAATAATAAAAATGTAACAATACAAAGCAATTTTGCTAGTTGGACAGCAACAAGAATGGAAATAATCAAAGCAAGTCAAAGTGCGTTCTTGCCATTTCAGTAGCTAAAAGAAATACAAGATAACTTGGGAAACTGAATTGTATTCAAACAAAAACTCTTTCTGTGTGCATTACCTTATTGATGACTCAGATCTTTGAAGAGCAGCAGTAGCCTATTCGTGAAGAATGGCAGCATTTACCACCTGGCCTAAAAACAATCATATATATACACAGTAAAATACATCATAATAAAACTAAGTACATGGTAGATTTCTACACTTACTAGAACATTGAAACAAACAAAAGGAGTGAAATTTACACTGCACTTTAACAATTATGATATAATTTTAAGTATGTTGCCAAAACACACCTTTTCTGCCTTGTTTGCCTCACATGAATCAAAAGTCAGCTGCAGTTCTTCCTTCAGTGAGTTACTGTTTCTGAAGCCTCTGAGGACAGTTGAGAAGAAAGTGCCTGCTGATTTGTCAAAGGAGAATACGTTAACAACTCAAACATAAACGCACTCAATTTAAATCAACAACACTCAATCTTTTGTTAAATACTCTATTTAAAAAGGTTTTATGAAAAGGTTTTTATTTGCACTTACCTTCGTCTGATATAAATGTCTGGAAAGGAAACACAGGGCGCTGTCAGTGCACGCAGTAACTGAAGGCAATGGGGCTAGAAAATACGGTTCAGAAAAAAATATGACATTGAAAAACTTTGCCGTTGTGTTATGGTAAACACGTTATTTACAATGATTTTATTAATTCACACTTACCTTAGTCTGATGTAAATCTCACAGAAAATACCGGGCGCTGTCATCGCGCAAGATTTGAATGGAGCAGGGGCGGGAATAAACGGCTCGAAAACATCGTCGGGCTAGAAAATACAGTTAAAAAACTGTTACAACATTGAACAAATTGTGATGTTATGTTCTGGCAAACATGTTATTTAAAATAGTTTTATGAATTCACACTTACCATACGTTTTCTCAGCCTCAGAAAATACCGGACGCTCTGCGCGCGAAAGAAGAACTGCACTGAGTCTGAGGGGCTGCTGAGGGGGAGAATAGGCTCGAGAGTCGAGACTCGAGACAGTCGTCGATTAAAAAAAGATTCCATTTACAGGCGTCAGGAACTGAAAGTCTCGTTCCAAATGCGAGGCCTGAAATGTCTGTACGTGATGGACGGGCCGATTTAACCCCTAAATTACTGTTTTGTGCAGTGTGAGTCAGTCCCTCTGGCCTGCTGCCTGCATCAACAAATTCACGATGAACAAAAAAAAATACTGCCTTGTGTATCGACCAATCAGCGTGTTGTCAAGGCAGAATTTCAGGCACGGCCAATCATATTAAACAGACACATAGCGAATAATTTAAATAACTTGAAATTTTGAGTTCATAACACTTAAAATCTTAATCTGAAAGATTGTTGCAGCCAAATGAGTACATTAAACACAACTGTTTAATTTTTGATGCAAAAACTTGCTATTTTAAGTAATGTTAAGTTATGATAACTTGATTTCTTTATTAATGATAACATTGGGGTTTACAGTGTAGGAGTCCTGGTTCTATTTTAAAACTTGCTTTTTTTTCTTATTATTTTAAATTATTCATAATTTTAAATAAAATTGAGGCCCCCTAAAGGGTCCGGCCCCTTGATTAAGAACCACTGCTAAACCTGTTAAAATATATGTGTGTGTGTGTGTGTGTGTGTGTATATATATATATATATATATATATATATATATATATATATATATAGTTGTAATTTAAATTATTCAACCCCCATTGCAAATCAAGTTTGTTGGCAAAATGTACAGACTTTCAGCTGTTAGTTCAACACAATAGTTCAAGTGGTTTCCCCAAATCCAACTGAAAATGCAACTTTTAATTACTTCTGAAGTCTGATTATTCAACACCCTAAATATAATCCCTCACAACAGCACCAATCTGCAAAAACAGGTGTTGTCTTAAGCAAACCTGATGCAACAAATCAAGGGCTTCATTAGTTGCACCAGGTGTGCTTGAGCGAGAACACCTAAACTGGCTAAATTCGTTGATTGTCACGTTTGACTGCATATTAGAAATATGACTATGTAAAAAAAATGGTCCAAAAAGTTAAGAGAAGATACTATTGCCCTTCAAAAACAAGAAACAGGATACAAAAAAGTAGCGAAGGCACTAATTATTCCTAGCGACACCGTTGGAAGAATAGTTAGCTAGTTCAGAGCTAAAGGAACAGTGGTCACACCTGGACGGGGCAGAAAAAGGAAGATATCAATGGCTGCAACCAGATTTCTGAGAAGGCAGGTTCAGAAAAACCCTCGAGTCACTGCAAAAGACCTGCAGCAAGACTTCAACAGCAACAGGCACTGAGGTTTCAGCTAAGTAAGTAAGGCAAGTATTAAATGCACGCGGTTTCCATGCATGCCAGAACTTCAAGACGTACATCACTACTTACCAAAAACTCAAGAAAAGTGCTCAAAATCATATAAATAAGCCACAGAAGTTTTAGGATTCTGTTCTGTGGAGCAATGAAACAAAACTGGAACTTTTCATCCCTATGGATCAGCGGTGTGTCTGGTGGAAGAAGAATGAAGCATGTCCTGACACTCTGCCTATAGTTAAGCAAAGTGGCTCGGTGATGCTCTGGGGCTGCTTTGCATCCTCTGGCACTGGAAACCTGCAGCGTGTGGAAGGCAAGATGGATTCATTGAACTATTAAGAAATCCTAGGAGAAAACTGCATGCCGTCAGTGAGGAAGCTGAAGCTTGGGCGTCATTGGACCTTCCAAAAGGACAATGATCTCAAGCAAACCTCAAATTCCACCAAGGCTTGGTTGCAGAAGAAGTCCTGGAAGATTCTACAGTGGCTATCATAGTTACTTGACTTTAACCCCATAGAAAATATCTGGTGGGATTTGAAGAAGGCGGTTGCAGCACACAAACCCAATAATATTACTGAACTGGAGGCCATTGCTCATGAGGAATGGTCTAAGATTCCTTAGAAATGCTGCCAGAAGCTGGTGTCTGGTTATACATCTCATTTGCAGCAGGTCATAACAGCAAATTGATGTTCTATGAAGTATTAAAGATGCTTGCCATGAAGGGGTTGAATAATTTGGAGACTGTCTGTAAATTTAGCCAATATACCTGATTTGCAATGGGAGATTAATAATTTTGATTACAACAAATATATATATAATAGTGCTAGGCAACGATTAAAATGTTTAATCGCGATTAATCACATGATTTTCTGCGATTAATCGTAGTACAGTATGCGCAAAATTCAATAATTAATTCAAAAGTAGTGTATTGCATACTTTTATTTTAAAAGTACTGCTATATGAACAAAAGTGCAATAACATTTGGTTTGCTAACACTTTAAACAAATAAGGTGCCAAGCCAAAACTATTTGCCACTGCCAGGGTATTAACGTTTTGTTTAGTTTGTTATAAAAAAAAAAAAAAAAAAAGGTATGTCCAGAGCCTCGATCATAACATTATAACAGGCCCCTTCCAAGCAACAGCATAAATCTGGTTGTTTTTAGTTTTTTTCTGAACCGGTACCAGCAGAAACATTTTTCTTTTATGAGGGAGCAGCATTCTCCTTTGGACAAAATTAACTGCATTTATCCATTCCTCCAACTTTACATTTACTTACTCATCTGCACCAAGCCAGTTGCTAAGACACACAAGGTCATTCACATTTTCAGATGATAAAGAAACTCTCTTTTTCTGTACAATATGACCAGCAAGAGAAAACAACCTTTCACAGGGTACAGATGTTGCAGGTGTGGCCAAGTACTTCTGTGCAATGGAGGCCAGCCTGCTGTGTGAGCCTACATGTTTGGACCACCACTGTAACGGACAGGCCTCTCCACTGATGGTGGGCTCTGCTTTGTATCAGCGCACACTGTTCTCAACTGAGTCTTCCTTGTGTTCAGAATCAGACTCTGATGAAGCTGCCAATAGGGCAAACTTTCTCTTTGGTGGCTTTCATGGTTTTTCTTCCACAGGTTTATCTGCAACAACCCTCTGTTCCTTGAGTAAGTTAGTGACTGAGGCCCACACCTCACCTCTCTCAGCTCTGGTTATACACTTGAGGTCCTTGAATCTCAGGTCCAATGCGGTAGCAATCTTCAGATATGCAATGTTGGCATTTTCCTTGCATATCTCCAGGTCTGTTCTGAATGTAGACTTGAATTTGATCACATAGGCAGGGTCAACATATGAGTTCTCCATCACCCGAGAGAGATGGCATAAAGCAGGCAGAACCACAGAGCATGAAACATACTTTTCTCCTCCCAGAAGTTCAGTCACATACCTGCAAAAAATTAAACCCATTTCACTCAAATGTTTTGCTTTCACTTATTCACACAAACAAAATTCCTCTACATATTCATGCTATATTTACACACGCATACAGACACACTATTTCTCTCTCACATGCACTCAGACAGGACAGTGAGATAGTTATATGACGTAAAATATACCTGCAGGGCTCCAGTAGCATTTCCAACCTCTGCAGTTTGTCCACTTCAGCTGTAGTTGGCATGGCGATCTTGGTGTTGTGTGTAGTGAGGACATCCCTCAGTGGCTGTTCGTTTATGCAGACATTTTTTATCATGTCCACAGTCGAATTCCATTTTTTTGTTCTAATTCTGCAGCACTCGCTAGACTGTGTTTAAAATGGCCCCCAACTTTTCTACATTTGGCCAGGACATTGTCAAACGCACTGTTGTGCAGAGATACTGTGACAGAACGCTGGAGACGTGTTCAAAAGGTAGATGTCTCGCAGCAGCGATCATATTTCTTGCACTATCTGTGCTAAGTGTGCTGACTTTATTTAAAATGTTCCACTGCTGTGCAACATGAATAAAATGTTCAGCACACGTTTCAGCAAAATGTCTCTCTTGTGTTTTCATTACAGTCAGAGTATGTGAATGCAGGTCCCACTGTTCATCAATATAATGCACTGTAACTCCGAGGTAATTATGGTTGCCCAGCGATGTCCAGTAGTCTCTGGTGAGGGCAACAGTTGGTGCACGTTGTAACGCCGTCACCTTTGTAGTCCTCTCCTTTTCATACAATTCATGTATACTTCTTGTGATAGTGCGTCTTGGTGGAGGCTCATACGTGCAGTCATTCGTTGCGATCCTAAGAACGTTCTT